>VZTN01009325.1:0-195201 GCA_013400515.1 Erpornis zantholeuca
CAGAAGCACCACAACACACACACGCCACATGCTACGACAAAGGAAATTTTATTTAAAAATAAAACTTTGTTTTGTTTTCTTTCTTACTGACACAGGTGAATGAAATCCCAAACAAAGAAGTTCTTAGTGGGCAGGGAATCACCTGGATCCCGCTCAGGGGGGAACATCCCACTTCCCACAGCTCCTGATCCTTGTAGGAGTGTTTCCAGCTCCTTGTAGGAGTGTTTCCTGCTTCCTGTGGGAGTGTTTCCTGCTCCTTTTGGGATTGTTTCCCCCTCTTTTTGAGACTGTTTCCCACTCCTTTTGGGAGCATTTCCCCCTCCTTTTGGGGACAGCTGCAGGGGGAAACCCAGCATTTATTAGCCCAACTCACCCTGTCCCACAATGCTGCCTCGGCCCCGAGCTTGTCCCACTGCCGGGAGGCGAAGCTGAGCACGGAGCAATCAAAGAGAGCGCTCAGAGAGCCTCATCCCCTCCAGTCTTGCCCCGGGCCCTGCCTTTGGGCTTCTGAAGGCTCTGCTCCAGCGGTGTCAGTTCTCATTATTCCACACATCAAAGCCGGAGCTGCCAAACATCCTTGGGAGGCTGTGGGGATTCCTCAGCAGCGTGGCAGGCAGAGGGGCAGCGGTGCAGGGCGCTCAGGGCTGGCTGCTCCAGGCAGGGCAGGGTCCCTTGGGGCAGCTGGGGGGCTCTGACCCCCTGGCTCATGCCCACGGAGCCCCAAGGGAGCTGCCAGGGGTGCACAGGGAAGGTGTGGGATGTCCCTGGCCAAGGACATAAAACAGCAGGACATGGCACTCAGTGCTCTGGTCTGGTTGGTAACGTGGTGATCGCTCAAAGGTTGGACTTGATGATTGTGGAGGTCTTTTCCAACTGAAATGATTCTGTGGTTCTCTGAAGGAAAGGCCCTCCTGCAGCAACATCTCCCATGTGTCATGTGTGTGCAAGCAAGGAAAAGAGATTTAGCAAGAAAACATGCTCACAAAGAAAGCAGAGAAGGTGCTGCTGCACTCTCGAGAGTGGGATTTGCCTGCCAAGGTCCTTTCCATGCCACTGTCACTGCAGACTGGGATTCCCTGCTCGGCTCTGGCATGGCTCAGCATCCTGCCAGTGAGCTAATCAGGTCAATGCATTTTTAACAGGGCATAGGAAATCTTTATATTTTTTGTCAGGCTCATTCTTCTCCCCCGTCTCTCTGTGGGGGCTGAATTATTTAATGCTGAATATCAAGCAGGGCTGGCTTCCCTGCGCCGGCTGCTGACAGTGCATTTTAGGGCTGCTGAGATTGGCAGGTGGCTGTGCTCCGAGCTGGGCCCAGGGGGAACCTGTTGTAGCAGCAGATTACCTTCTTGCAGCCAGATTTATGGAATTACTCAGGTCCTTCCGGGCATCTGAATAAGCAGGATAGATTTGGAGAAGGAATGAGCAGTGCTGGAACAGGGTGCTCACAAATCACACCATTCCCTGTCTCCCTAACCCCTCTCAGTGTGCAGTGAGAACATCAGCTGGAGTTTGGGTGTTGATTTCCATGCCGGGAAAGGCTGGGAGAGCAGAGCAGAGCACCAGGGGATCCAGCAGCCTCAGCCCAGCAGATCCCTGGCTGGGGCACTGTGGTGGGCAGGGAGGGGGTGACAGGGAACGTGGGACAGTGGGCACAGGTCGTGCGTGGCGAGGAGCACCCGTGGGCACACAAACACAAAGGGCTGGTTTGTGTATCGGGGTTTATCTTTTCCATTAATGGCTTTCTAAATTGGTGGCAGTGGAGCAAAAAACCCAATCTGAACTCGGAGCATGCATGATTACTATTGTAATAACCTTGGCTAATAAGAATATGATGTGGTGTTAGGCTGGGAAAGAAAACACATTTCTCATTAGCTTTTTGATTAATTACTCCACATAATTTCCTAGGGGGACATGCCTGGGACTGATTGCCTTTGCTTTTGACGTGTGCAAGTGGTTTACCTTAACTTAATAATTTTCTCGGTGACATTTTAATGGCAGGCCTCAATTAATCTCCAGTCACTGGGCAAAGGGCAGGCCCTCACCCTCCCCTCGCTCCTCTGGGGGTTCAGAGCATCCCCCTTGCCCACCCTTCTCCAGGACGGGGCAGAGGAGCTGCCTGGGGGTGAGGGTTAAGGTCAGGGTTGGGCAGCCATGGGCAGAGGTTTGGGCTTCAAGATCCTGGTCCTCCCTGCCCTGCCCCACACGTGATGCTCCAGCTTCTCAGGGCTTTAAATACCTGGGAATGCAACAGCTGTGCAGCCCTGTCCTCTCCCAGCGCTGCCAGGGATCCAGCTGTTCCCAGGCATATGTTTACATGGCCTGGAAGCGACCGATTTCCTTCCGTGCGTTATAATATAAATATTTTACAGGAGCTAAAACATTCAACGCTCGTTTGATGTTGCCACATGGAGTGGGATCAAATGAGGGTGGGAAGGAGGGGAAAACAGGAGAGGGGAGCAAGCAGAGACTCATTTGTTTCCCTGCCTGGAAATGGAATGATGCTGCATATTTCTGCATCAGGAAATTACCCAGACCAGTGATCTCTGCTCACTGCTCCAGGAGCAGGTGCTTGGCTGGGGCCGTGGCTGATGTGGCTGCGGGGGTGGGACTGTCCCAGTGGCACATCCTGCACCTGGGATGTGCATCCAAAATCTGCCCTGCGCTCTCCGGCTGAGCCCGTGCTCTACATTGGCATTAAAACATTGGCAGCTCCAGCCAAACTCCTGCTGAATGAAATGTCAGCATAATTCCAGGCCTTGCCCTGCTCTCCTGGGGCTGTTGCCTTGGTGCTGGGATGGAGGGATGTGGGATGTGGGTGAGAATGGCCGGGCAGCACCCCTGGGCAGGTGCTGGCTGGGAGGAGAAGAGCCAGCAATATTTATGTTTCCATCCAAATGCATGGATCAAAGCCGACACTTTAATCTGTTCAACAACATCTCAAGGATAAAAAAGTTGCAGGCAAATCACAGGCCTAAATTGGTAATATATTTCTGCTTGTCACTTGACAAATCACTTTACAAACCCCTTCTGCATCTTCCCACGGTCCCTGGGTGTGCTGGTTTGGGATGTGCCAGCCTTCATCCCTCTGTGTCCTGGTGTTTGTGCCACACTCCTCCTCAGGAGGGATGTGCTGGGAGGGTTTGGCAGCAGCTGGGTGAGCTGGCCCTTCTGGTGCTTAGGTTTTCTCCCTGGCCCAAACCAGTGTTTCTCTTGCTCGTATTTTACTCCCCTTCACAGCCAGAGCGTGGCTGGGGATGTGGCAGACTCCAGCACACCGCGGTGATCGTGGCTCACCATCCCCGTGGATGCAGTCCAGATTCCAGTGGAGCAGCCGAGGAGTCCCTGCCAGACACGGCTCAGAGCCGAGGGATCCTGCGGGGAGACAGCAAGGGGTTTTTCTGCCTTGACTTCTTTTTATTGAGTTTCTTTTTCTCTTCCTTCTCTCTCCTGGCCAGTGCCAGGCCTAGTTGATGAATTATCCCAATATATATTCTGTCTGGAAAGAAAACACATATCATATATATCTTTGACAAGTTATTATTCTTCCTTATCAGAATATGTGAGCATCCAGCCACGCCATAACTCACCCTCCGCGGCGCTCGTGGATCCGGGCGGGAGCAGCTCCGGCTGATCCCGAGTCCCCAGCTCGCCCCGGCTGGGTGACCCCTGTTGGGATGCTCTGGGGCGGGGGGGACAGGCAGGGGACATCGTGCCTCTGCCTGCCAGCCGGGGAGGGGGCCTGGGCGGAGGCGAGAGCGCCACGTCGAGCTAATTCAGCGNGGGCGAGCTGCAGAGCTGGCACAGCCTCCTGCCCGGCTCGGGGGGCACACGCTGCCTCTCCGTGCCCCTGTGCTGGCCCTGAGCCCCTGCACCCCCCGCGGTGCCCAGTGCCCCTCTGCCCGTGCCCCCTTCTGCCCCTACAGGGGCTGTGCCACGGGTTGGGCAAAAATCGGGTCACAGATGAGTGAGCAAACATTTCCTGCTTGCTCCTCCACGGAATGACAGCCTCAGACTCTGGAATGAAGCCCAGCAGGAGAGCAGCTCTGGTCCACAGCGGGGTGACAGGGCACAGAGCCAGCCCCAGGGTGCAGGGTGGGCTCTCCACAGGTGGGAGGAGTGGGATCCATCCAGGTGTGCTGTGCGTGCCAGGATGCAGGGCTGCGAGCAGCGGGAGCGCTCCCGTCCCCACTGCAGTGCCTTTAATGTTGGACTTATTAAGATAATAACTGCTCCATCTCCGCCGGTTTGAAACGTGATCTAATAGGAATCTTACAACAAAAGTTGCCAAGCAGCCAGGCCAGGATTTACTAATAGACTCCGAGCGTGCTGTAACTGAGATGGAAATTAATTTAGTGATTAGGAGATTAATAAATGGAGCAGAGCATATCCTTTCCTTTAAAGGCCGGGAGGAAGCACTGGGATGTGGCATTCCCGTGGTGCCTTCATGGGAACTGTTCAACTCTTCAATCTTGACGCTTCCTTCCAGGCTCTGGGGCGAGGCTGCAGGAGAAGCCGTGCTGGCTCATTTTCTATTAAATCCCATTTTCTTCCCCAGGTGTTTGTTAGCATTATTTTCTCTTCATAGACACATGAGTTTGTGGAGAAAAATCCCGATCCAGCCCCTTGCCTCCAGCCCGCCTGAATCTGGGACAGCAGCAGCGCTGGGAGCACACGGAGGGAGGGAGCGGCGCCTTGCAGGCTGCCCCTCTTTACTGCTGTTGGTTCTGTGTAGCAGCAGCTGTGCATCCATATTTATTGAGGGGAAGGGAAGGAAAACCATCGGTAATCCCGGGGAAGTGGAACATCTTGTGATTATCCGGTAGCCCGGCTGGAAAGGGCACACGTGGGCTCCCAGGAGCACAGCTCTGGGTCACCATGGAGGGCAGACGGGAAAGGTGGGATGTCAAACATGCTCTGAGCATTGCAGGGGAAGAAGGGGTTGGTGCACAAGTCTGAGCAAGGAAAGGAGTGGGGAGCTGGTGGCCTCCTGCCTGTAGCTCCTTGGCTGGGGTGAGGTGAGAGCTGCTTCCCTCCCTGAAATGGTGTTGGGACCAAAAGCTGGGGTGGGGATGGGGAGTGACAGGGAATCTGTTCATTCCCTGGCTGTGCTTGGAGCGGTGGGAAGAGTGGGTGAGGTGGGAAGCAGGAGGGAGATGCAAATGGTTTGAGGTGCCCCTGCACCCCAGATATCTCTGGGCCAGGGGCAGGAAACGGAACCCAGGATGTCAACAGAGCTGGAAGCTCCTCTCCACAGGCATTTCCAGAGGGCAAAACGTGATCTCTTACAGATGCTGATAAGGTTTCTGAGCGAGGGCAGGAGTGTGAGATGAAGGGGAGTGTGTGTGCATGCATTTCTTCTCCCTTGCTTTTTCTCTCCCCTTGCTATCTCCGGCACAGCCTTGCAAGAAGAAAAGCTTGTGGGCATCTGTGCTTTGCCTCTGCCTTCCCTGGGGGCCATCAATATGCAGAGACTGTTACCTGGGCAGGGGCCCTTCCTTCTGTTCCATCAAGGTCATGGCAGGAGCTCCTGGCTGCCGAGGATGGTCCTGGAGCAGAGCAGAGATGCTTGGGCACAATGTGCTGCCCTGGAGGAGCAGGAGGATTAGGATGGGTTCATGTTGGCTAGGGTTTGTGCTGGTGACGTTAGAGTGCAGCCAGGCTCCAGGAGCCGCTCCCAAAACCGTGGTGCAGTATTTTCCTGGTGGGAAATCCACCCTCCTGCCCTCAGGGAGTGAAGGTGGGTGGACAGCATCCCTGCCGAGGACATGGTTTCTGTCCATCTCTGCTCCCCAGCTCCTGGCACTGGGATGAAGGCAAATATTTGGAGAACAGCAGAGCCCGGCTTGCTTCAGACAGAGCCCTCAGTCTCTCAGAGGCTGGGATTAATTTGAAGGAATTTACTGGTGGGGTTTGTGGCAGAGAGAACAGTTTGCTTATTTCACACTCGTATGGCCACCTGCTACGAACTGTTTGTTCAGTTTCAAATTCTTTAATTAAAATCAACATAAAACAGATTGAAAACATCCCAAGAAGGGGATGCTTGATTTGCTGGAGGATATTGCAGCAAACGAGCCAAAGCACTCAGAAGACACCGGATCACGGGAAGCGCCCTGGGCGGACACTCGGGTGTGTCTGGGCCACTAGCCAGGGGCTGGGGGCAGGTGGCCCTGGGGCATCTCAGCTTCATCACTGAGGCAGAGTGGACGAGCTGCCTCCTTCTTTATCAGGATTCCCTTCCCGGTGTGGCCGTCCCGGCAGTGCCTGGCGCGGCGGGCGCAGGCGTGTGGTGGCAGCTCAGCCCTTGGCGGAGCTGATCAGAGGCCTCCTCCAACAAACATCAAAGCTTCAATTAACAGGGGCCGCGTGCGACCCTCTTGCAGAGCCCAGATAAGAATAGAAATTTCCCTTGGAAAATGGATTTGTGTTTAGCTGCGTGTGCCGGGCGGTAAATGACCTGCTCCGCACGGCACCGGAGAGGGGCCGGGGACAATTACGGTGCTCATTGGGAGCCGGTTATCTGAAGGAAACAGGCGCGCTGCTATTTAGCTGTCTAATATCCCAGTGGGAGGGGAGGCGGAATTAAAACCCGTCTCCTTTCAGAGCCATTTCAGTCTGAAGGATTCTTCCTTTATGCGGTGGCTTTTCATTTCAAGGGGCTTCTTCCTCTCTCCCAGGCCCTTATTTGCGTGTGGCCGCCTGCAAGGGAGAAGGACGGCGAGGGGAAGGAGGGCTCGGCTGGGTCTGCACCCGGACATGGAGCCTCGGGATGCTCGGGGAGCGGGAGCAGCCTCTCCGCGGATTCCTCCCGGCACCGGCACCTCCCGCTCCCGATCCTGGCGAAACAATAACAACCACGCGGTGCAGAAAGTTAATCCAGAGCCAGACGGGCGTTTTAATAACGGGAAAGGTTAAAAGAAGCCCTCCCCGGCTGCGCCCGGGCTCCCGCCAGCTCCCGCGCTCCTGCGGGCCTGGGAGACCCAGAGCACCATGACTGTATTGATTCAATTATTCTCTACAATGTAATACTCTGCATTTGTGTGATAGCAACAAACAGAGTTGAAAGACATACAAAAATAAATGATCTGAAAGTTAATATGGCTGAATGAGCAGCTCTGAATGAGGGGAGAGCGCTTTGGTTTTACATTGTGGAATCAATGGTGTGCAGAACAATGTCCTCCCTTCGCCGGGGCCCCGGGGGCCCTGCCTCAATCGATCACTATGCAAATTAATTGAATTCATGAAACCTGCATCGCTGGGTAATTGATGCTTCTTATAATTACCTCCGAGTTATGAGCTTTTAGGGGATTTCATTGATCCCTGCTCGGGGACAGGGCCAGGGCAGGTTCCGGGGGTGAGGCTGAGACACCAAGGCCTCACTGGGATCCCTGGGTGTGACAATCGCTGTCCAGAGCTGGTGGGATTTCCAGAGCCTGGATGGTGGCGATGCAGGCCCTTGGGAAAGCACCTTCCCCTCCTCAGGGACCAGAGGGATGCAGAGATGACAGTGACAGGTGCCACAGGAGCACGTGGCTGGGCCAGGCTTGCCTGACTGGTGGATCGAGGGAGCGAACAGGTTGTATCCAAAGGGGTAATAAGCTTATATAGCGCATTATTTAAGAAAAAGGGACAGGCAATTGAGCTCTGCAGACTAATTAGATTAAATTGATGAGCTCATCAGTATTGTGTGTAATTAAGATCAGAGCTAATTGCCGCTGTTTGATGCCCTCTGTTACCCGAGGTGTCCCTTGCCCGGCTGGTGGGAAGAGCCTGGGCTCCCTGGGCTTCTGCTCCCTTCAGGGAAGAGCAAGGGACCTGTGGCTGTGCCCAGTTCACGCCGAGCTGGGGGCCAGGCAGGAGGGAATCTGGAGGTTTGAGTCAAAGGGAAAGAGCAAAGAGGGAGTGGGATAGGGTGGATGGAAAGTAAAAGAAGCAGAAGCGGGCCCAAGTTCCAAGGGAACTGCAGCCACTCCTTCCTTGGGAGGATGGACAGCATTTACCCAGACGGACATGGCTTCACAAGACGGACAGTTCTGGCCGTGGTGTGGTGGCCAGAGCAGCCTGGGTACAGCTTTTATCCGTGCTCTTCCCTGTTTCCTATCCGATCTTTTCTCTTGCTCCTGCACCACCACCACCTCCTCCCCGCTTCTCTCCCTTCATCCTCCCACCTCGCTTCTCTTTCCTGCTGTCTCACCTGCCTCACCCTCCTGCTCCCCCTCCCTGGCACGGTTTCTCTGCAGAACCGCTTTGTTCCACTCCGGGCCCTCCACGGGCTCCATTCCCGGGCCCTCCGTCCAGCTTTGGAAGGGCTCCCGCCCCTCCCTGCCGAGCCCCTCTGCGATGTTCCCCTCCCGGTGCTCAGCCGCTGCCCGCCCCGGCACTGCGCTCCCTCCGCTTCGGGCTCCTTGTCTCCGTCTCCAAGGTTACACCAACTGCTTCCCGCTCCTCTCCTGAGCTCCCAGCGGGATTTCCCGATGCTGTTCACCAGTTGGGTTTTGTTCCTCACTGCCTTTCCCAGTTCTCCTGCACCTTTCTTCATCCGGCCACTGCATCCTCCCTTGGAGAGCATCCCTTGCACCCGGCTGAAGGGAAGGCGGGACTTTGCAGCACCTCTCCGGAGAAATTCCCCCGGAACTCGGTGCTGAGCATCCAGGACCACTCCAAGGCATCCTGGCTGAGCTGAGGCCCTTGGAGAGACCCCGGGCTGCTCCCCCGAGGCGGGGTGGGTTCCCGCAGGAGCTGCCTTCGGACAGCGGCTCATCCTGCTGGGAATCCGGGCAGCAGGAGAGCAAACGTGAACATGCAGGGTTTATTTCTTTATTGCTGGCTGTGGTTGCAGCTGAGGGGGCAGGAGCAGGCTCAGCCCCCGGACAGGAGCCCTGCGGTGGCTCTCTGCCTGTCCTCTCGCCACAGTGGGGCTCCTCAGGGCTAGAAAGGGGCTCGGAGTCCTTCTAGACCCTGCCGCAGCAGATCTCTGAACGCACACCCCACTCAGGGCGAGCATTTAGGGACAGTGCCTCGGGATAATGACAGGGAGGTTTAACTCTAATCCCTTCTGCGGGGCTTTTCGCTTCTTACAGCCTGGAGAGTGACTGGGGGTGGGGGAAGCAAGCAAACCCCAAACCCCTTCCCAGATGTACGAGCAGCCTGAAATATCTCTGGCTTCTCTCTCTGCAGTAACTGGAGGGAACAGCAGCAGATGTTTATAGGTCACGCTGCTGGTTTTTCCCTTTCTTTTCGGCGAACTGTTTATCTTCTCCAGTTTCTCGTGCTAGTGGGGAGCCGCGTCGCAGTGTCCCCTTTCCTCGGGCAGCAGCACCGGCCACCAAAGCCCCGCAGGTACCGGGTGCGGGCCGCCCCCGTGCTGGGGGGTGTCCCGGGCACAGCGGACCCCCGGCAGCGGTGCGGGGCCGCAGAGCCCTGGGGGGACACTCGCAGAGGAGCTGCGCGCTCGCCCCACGCCGCTGCAACCAGCGAGGGGCTCTGGTAAGACCCGCAGGGCTCCGCGATGCCCCCGGCCGCAGTGTCCCCCCGCGAGGGCAGCCTGGCTCCCAGCAGGTCGGGGCTGGCCGTGTCCCCGCACCGCTGGTGACACTGGTGACACAGGAGTGCTGGCCCTATGGGCTGTCTCTGTCCATCCCTGCTGTGCTGGTACCCCAGGAGCCGCTGCAGCCAGAGATGTCCCTGCAAAGTCCTTTTATCCCTGAAGGAATACAGGCTCTTTTTGCCTCCAGCCAGGTGCTCAGCTCAGCCACGCGGCACGATGCAACAGGTCACTGCCGTCCCTCGTGTGGCCCCCGTGCCTTTGGGGTCACCACATCTGGCCCAAAACCAGCCAGAGGGAGCCTGGTCCTGCCCGCACTGCCGGGGCTGCTGCCAGATCCATCCCGCTGTTTCCACTGGCACACTGGAGGGACAGGAGGGCTGGTCCTCCCTCTGGGGGCACGTTCCCAAAGGAAAGGTCTTGGAACAGGAGAGATTGCTCTCTCAAGGCTTTTCTTTTTATACAAACTCTTTTGAAGGGGGGAGTTTGGAGCAGAGGAGAGTTCAGACAGATCTGATTCCTCTATCTCAGACAAACACACTCGCCTTTCCCTGACTGCAGATCAACAGGACATGTTCCAGGGAAAGATCATCTCGAAAGAAATGGATTTTCCCCCTACTGCTTTGCCATTTTTGCTTGTATTTCTGAAAGCCAGAGTGACGGGTTGTGAACTTTAAGGAGCGATTTCTATTCCTTGCTCTCGTCTGGCATGTGGACAGTGGGACTGCGAGCCCGAGGGGGAGACAGGGCTGGAACAGACTGGGGGAGGATGCAGCAGCTTCCTGACTCCCAAAGGCAGCTTCTTCTCCAAGTTGCCACAGGAAACTTTGCGCAGGGCGGGAGGTGGGAAGGGACAGGGGATGCTCTGTGGCAGTGCCCTGGCAGTGAGGGCTCAGTGCTAATTGCAGCGAGCAATAAACAGAGAGAATATCAATAGAATGATGGCATTTAATTAGTATCCAATGGCTCATATGGATTTCTACGTTAGATCCACATTAACATGCGATTCTCTGATCCCGAGTAATGTTAAAAAATAAATGCTTAGGGATCAGTGCAAGTGCAGTGATCCTCGCCGTCTCCGGGGACAGGGAGGTCCCTGCAGGTGTGTTGGGATGGCATCTGTCCTGTCCTTCTCCTTCCCTGGGCTTTCTGGCTCTTTTCCCCAGCACAGAGCTTTTCCAACAGGTCCTGCCCAGCTGGGCTGGCCGCATCCACAAACAAAAATCCCGAGAAATGGAAATGAAGTTTCTGAGTTCCACCCAAACCCGGCGGCCTCCACATTAAGTGAAGCCCCCCCACCAGTCCCGCAGCCTTTTGAGTTTTGTATGAAACACTCATTATACCTTTGGTGTGACAAATGATTGAAAAGTGTAATTTGAAAGCTAAGCTCCCCATCACACTCTTCCCTATTGTTTATTTGCCAGCTCCAAACGGGTTGGCTGCCAAGGAAAGTAATCAGAAGGTAATAGCCTGATATCGGATGAATCCCCAGAGCTGCCAGCAAGCTGGAAAACTACAATCTCGGTGCCGCCTGCAGTATTGATGCGCTGAAAATAATTGTGTAGAACAGCAGAGCTGGGATCAAACTTGGGCTGACACTCGGCATTGTACGGCTCGCGTTCGGCACAGCCTGATGTGGTTATTTGTGACTGGCTCGGGGCAAGGCAGCCAAAAGAGTCTCAGGGAGAGCTGCTGCGCTCTGTTTGCCCATGTAGATGAGAAAACACCTTCCCAAAGCAAAGTGCATCTCTTTATCTCCATCCCTCCCTCCCTGCCTTGCCTCTTGCTTCCCCTCTTGCTGCGATCCCGGGAAAGCGTTGATTTTATTGAGTGTGGCAAGTGGCAGTTCATTAAAAAGTGGGAGCAGATGGGGAAGGGATTGTAGAAGAAGATTAATGATGCGCACCGACAAGTAAATCGGCCCAGGTTCTGGAGTAAACACAATCACGCCGGCTTCCTGGGAGTGGGTAATCCTCCTCTGTCAGCTCCGGCCTCGTTAGCCGGCTGGCGGGGCCGGGAGCTAACGAGCAGGGATGCCACGGCAGCTCCCGGCGCTCAGGAGCCCACGGCAGGCCTGACGTGGCCGGGAGCTCGGCTCCGGTGCCGGTGCCAGCAGGGACTGCATCAAATCCTGCCCACAGCCTCCGCTCTCCTCCGTGACAGAGCTCACCTGTCCCTACCTGCCTCGGCTGTCCTGTCCCGGGGGCTCCGTTCATTCCCCGCCAGGCTCTCCGTGTGCCGATGGAGAGGCCGCACACAGGCGAGAGAGCCTCTGCCGCCGGACTAAATACAGGCTACGCTGTATTGCAGCAGGACGGCTGGCTCCTGCCAGCCTCCCCTCCGGAGGACAAGCCTTTCATTATGGATGGGGCTGTAATTTTGCTGCAATTTCCAGAAAAGCGCCTGACTCCTCGTTTAAGCGCCAGCGGGAGTGGGAGCGGGACAAGGGCACGTCCGCGTGTGGCGTGTTCAGCGGTGACGGGGGCCCGGGGGGGCTGCTGCCCCTTGCTGGTGTCCCAGGGATGTCACCCCTCGGGGGCTGTGGAGGGGGAGCTGGACAGGGTGGTGCTCCATGGATCTTTCCAGGCTGGCATTCCTGCTGACACCGCCGCTGTCCCCACCTCACCCACCACCACAGGGGGATGCCACCAGGGAGGGCTACTGCCCAGCTGAGCCACCGCCAGGGGCATAAATAATTTAATAAAGGAACTTTTGAAATTATATTGCCCTAAATAATATAATAAACCCTAATTTACTCACATTTATCTCCCGGAGTTTTTTGTGAAAGCAGTAATCTTGCATCTTCTACAGTGATGGATTAGCAGGAAGGAAACTCCGCTGGGGAATAAAAACCCACATCGTGTAGTTTTTGACATGTTATTATTCAGTTTTATCTCGGGTTGCTCATTCCTGGGCCATTACTCATGTTCACAGGAATTTTTCTCCCCCCTTATTTATTTATTTTTATCGTGACCAGAAGCAGAGATGTCAACAAATCATCCTGCCTTCCCCTGCTCCATGTGGAGGGGACAGTGTGCCGTGCCTGGGGGGGTTCTGGTGACATCGCACACCTCAGGGCACTGCAGATACCAGGGAGGGTGGCACCGTGTGGGTCCTGCTCACCCTGCCCGCAGCACTCCGGCCGTGGCAGTCAGGGAGGGAGGGACACCACTTAATTAGTCCGTGAGTTTCTAAGAGATCCAATCGATGGAGAAGATCAGAGCTGCGAGTCCTGCCTGTGCTGAGGGCGCTTGATAAAATGAACCAGGCGGGGAGCAGGGCAGGGTGTCACGGGGACAGCGCTCTGGCAGCCATGGACGTGCCAGCACCTTGTGTGTGACCCAGGAGGGATGGCACGGGTGGCATGGGTGGCACAGCTTCCCTTCCCCGTGCAGGGTGGCTGCATTCAGCACTGAGGAGGTGGGAGCCCTTGGGAGCTTTAATTACTGCTAAAGCTCAGCCTTTATTGCTCATTAGCAGTTGCGAGCAGCAATGCAGGATGCGGTGCCCCAGAGCTGTCCCCTCGGAGGGAAGGATTTTTGGCTGCCTTGCTTAAGTCACTAGGAGGTTACTAAATAACTGCAATTACAGGAGGAGTGCGGGGATGGTGCCTCTCATTTATTAGCACTGCTTTGTTTACTCCCGGCCTTGAAAGAAACGGCAGAGTTTGGAGCAGCAGCCAGTGCCCAGCAGAGCCATGATGGCATCGGAGCAACCCATCCCAGTGGGAAATGTTAGGAAAAGTTTATTTACTTTGAGGGTGGAGAGGCCCTGGCACAGGTGCCCAGAGCAGCTGTGGCTGCCCCTGGATCCCTGGCAGTGCCCAAGGCCAGGCTGGACACTGGGGCTTGGAGCAGCCTGGGACAGTGGAAGGTGTCCCTGCCATGGCAGAGGTGGCACTGGATGAGCTTTAAGGCTCCTTCCAACCCAAACCAGTCTGCGATTCTTTGATTCTACAAAATCAGTCCCCACTGGGGGTGGCCAGCAGACCAGGAGTGCCCCAGCTCCACTCCCACCCCGCTCCTGCCCCAGCTGGGGAAGCGCAGGCAGGCGGGAAGTGCTTCCTCCTCTGTGTACAAATACAGAGAGCTCTGTTTGTTTGTGTTCGCTGGGAGTGCGCCTGCTGCATGCACACACACATAAATATATAAATATATATATAGATATGCACAGGGGCTGGGCTGGGAAGCACGCAGCTCACAGTGGGAAGGGGTTGGCAGAGCAAAAAACCCTGGAAGACATCCAAAATGCGGGAATGATGATACATATGAGCCCCCTGGATGATGGGGGAGGCAGGACTGCGTTCCTTTCTCCACCACTGCTGCAGGCACTGCACAGGGGCTCTGCCAGCCCCTCCTGCCCCCCCAAGAAGCATCCTGCGCATCATCCCAGTGTAAGAATCAAACGGGAAGAAGCAGAACCCCCTCCGGGGCTGAGCTGGAGGGGTGCAGAGGGGGCTCTGTGGCGCTGCAGGGGTACCCACAGCCCAGCGTCCTGCACAGCCCGGGTCCCGCCGGGGGTGCGGGCTTTTTGGCACAGCTCTCCCGCAGCAGTGACCCTGCGGGCCCGGCCAGCAGCTCCCTGTTTGCCCAGCCCTCTCCAAGTTTGCTCAGCTCGAGCTGGACGGCGGTGAGCAAACGAGCTGCTGTTTATCCTCCCGCTAATGAAGAGCCGGGGAGCACTGCCGCTAACGACTTGGAGGAGGAGGCTCAGCGGTGTGGACAGGACAGCGTCTGTGCCAGGGAACTCCCAGTCCGCCACCAGCTTTCCAGCAAGCCCAGGGTGGCACCGGCATCCCTTTTCTCCTGTGTCAGTGCCCGGCGCTGCCCCCCGAGCCGCCCACGGGGCACCAGGAAATCACATTTATTGCGATCAGGGATGTTATTGAGCCAAGCAAGGCGGTGATCAGGGGCTGCTGGAATTGTCAGCGAGGGATGTTCAGGGAGAGCTCAGCGCAGCTCCGCTCTGATCCCGGCTCCGCACCCCGCGGCCGCCGCAGCACACGGAGCTGGCTCCATCCCCGGCTCCCTCCTCCCATACCTGCTCCAGACCCTCAAGGTGAGCACGACGAGGGTCAGCCACGCTCCAGCGTTGATTACAGAGCCGGCAGGAGCTGCTAAGATTTCTAATTAAGATTAAAGAATGCACACAGTTTATAAATGCTTCCCAGGAATGTATAATTTGATTTCCTTGTTTTCTCGTGTCTCCTGCTCCCGAGGCAGCTCAGATAGCTCCTGGCCACAGGCTCTAGCTGCCCCTCGGCCATCCAGGGATGCAGACCCAGGGTCCTGGTACCTCTCCTGCAGCATCCTGGGCAGGGATGGCCCTGGAGAACACCTTGGTGAAGGTCCTGCATCCCAGGGAGGACAGGCAGGGTCCCCTGGCCAGGTGCTGTGCTGTTCTGGATAAGGAGGAGGCACGATGAGCCCACGGTGCCTTGAAAGGGAGCTTGGATGTGGTTCCTTTACCAGGAGGGCCACTGGTGGATACTGGTGTCCCCTGCCCCACCACTGGTCCCATTCCCAGCCCATGCACTGGCCCACGGCAAGCCCGGAGCAGGCAGAGAGCTCTCCAGCACCGGTACCTGAGCGGGGGGACAGCTGTGCATCAATATTTATTCAAAACTCCCAGGAAACCTGGATGAAGTGTAATTATCTCAGCTCAGTCAGCCCGGATTAGCATAACGTCCAGTCACCCGTCAGACAGGGGTTTGATTTCGGGGATCAAAGCCAGCTGTAGGTGCAGGGGAGGCAGGAGAGGGGAGCTGTGTCCGCTCACCTCTTCCTGTGGTTTCCAGTTCACCTTTCCCTCCCAAACCCATCCCACCACGCGCCCACCGCGCTCTCCTCGCTCCCCGCGCAGCATCTCACCCTCTGCTCCGCTCCCCGTAATTAACAACTAAATATAGATCTTAATTAAGGCACTGATGAATTTAATTTGGAGTGGCATTACTGCCTTAACTTCCAGAGCTCAACGCCTTGTTTGGATAATGTATAATATAAGCTAAATGAGTGCTTACTTGTTACCACCATAAATAATTCCTCACAAATCCCTTCAGATATGTCTCAGTCACTAATCCATCTCCTCCTACGGAATATTCACGGGCACCAAAGCTCTTGCTGCAGATTTTAACATAAACCTTCAAGCCTCATCCCAAATTCCCCCTCTGAGCCTGGTGCCTCGTGGGGAGGGAAAGGTGAGAGGTGGCAGTGTGGGGTGGAAGGATGGGGAATTCGGGGTGAAATCATCTCAGCCCCAAAATCCCCTGGGAGGAGCTTGGGCTGGGGGTGCCTGGCACTGTCCAGGGGCACCACATCCTGGTGGATGAGGAGTCCAGGTGGGAGCAGGCCCTGCAATCCCTGGCACTGGCACAGGATCCTGCCTGGGGGATAGAGGTCAATCTGCAGGTCAGGGAGCTGGAGCAGGGCACGGGGGCACCACACGGATACCTGGATTAGAGCTGCTGGGAGAGCAGCTACTGAGAGCAGCAGGAGGTCGGATAGTCAGGAATCAGCTCCTGCCTTTGATTAAATAGCATCCACAATCATTTTCCTCTGCAGAGCAAGTCCAGAGCTGTGTTGGGAGGAGAAATAAACCCTTGCGTTTGCTCTGCGCTCAGCCCCGAGCCACAGTTGTGTCTCGCTGCTCAAAGGATTTCTGGGAAAGCTCCACCACTTTTATTCCTTAAACACAGAGCAAAACAATCAATGGGGTTTTGATATCACCTAAGCCCTGCAAACCCGTTCATGGGAAGCAGTGGTGAGTGGATGGAGCTGTTACAGTCTGAGAGGAAACGTGCAGGAAAAGCCACAGCTGGAATTCCCAGAGTCCCAGCTGCCCTGTGCCTGCCACCATGGCTCTGTACAGATGGGACAAGGACACTCCACTGCCCAGCCCTGGTGTGTGGCCTGGGATGACCAACTAAGAGCCACCCTCTGCTCCAGGCTCCCTCTGGGTACGGCAGAGGGATCCCTTTGTTTTCCCAGCCCTGTGCCCATCGTTTTCTCACACAGATCATAACTCCATAAGGACTTCAGTCCTGCTCTGCCTTTTTTCACTACCAGTGCATGAAAAACAGATCCGAGATCCTTCCAATTTGCTCATCACCGAAAGGAAATAAACATCTGAGATCCTGTCTAATAAAATCAGCCTGGTGACAGACACAGGGTGTCCCTGTGGATGAGGGAGTGACCTCAGGGAAATGCCAGCCCTTGGATGGCTGGACAGGGCCGTGGGCTGTGTGACACCACGGATGTCCTGGCTGCCTTCCCAGTGGGTCACGGGCAGCCAGGCAGGGCTCGAGGAGGGACAGGAGCCAGAGCTGGGCCACCACCCTGCTAATGACAACAGCTGCCCTGGGAGCTCGGCCGTGCCCTGTGTGCTCTGCCCTCTGTGCTGTGCCCTGTGTCCCAGCTGAGAAGGATGTGGCCCAGGGCGGAGAGATAAAAGCTGGTTCACCCCATGCTCGGGGCACAGGGACATCCTCTGCTGGTGGGAGAGGACCCTGGGATGTTGTGCCAGCCCCGCTAAGCAGCACGGCCAGGCTGGGCACCGCACTCTGCCCAGGCCTCACTCCGCCTGTCTGCTCCGCATCCCTGCTCCCTGCTGTCCCGGTACAAATCATTTGCTCAGATAACAGATGACGTGTTTATCCCAAGGGATACAAGCCTGAATATTAGGATGTCAAAACCAGCTGCATTTGCAATACGTTACTGTCAAATGGAGAATAAAAAGGGAGTTGCAGTTATTTAATTTGGTGCCAGCGCAGGAGAGCAGGAGCAGAGGGAGCGGTGGCTCTTTGCCGAGCTGGGATCTGGACCCCCGGGCCTGGCAGGAGCTGCCTGGGGGTCTGGGGAGGGCAGGGGGTGGTGGGCTCACTGCTGGCAGGATGCTGCACTGCTGCCTGTCCTCCCCCTCACACCCAGCCTGGGAACAGGAGAAGCCAGGCAGGTCACAGGGGGCACGTGGCAGCTCATTCATCCGTGCCAGCAAAATTTGTACTTGAAAAAATTTGTTGGGAAAAGAAAGGCTTTTTTGAAGACAAACATCCCCGCTCCTTGGGGAAGGCTCTGAGTTTGCAGAATACCAATTAAAAATATAAAAGTGCTTTTAAAAAAATAAATCTATAAAGGCGAGTTCTGAGATGGGGAGAGGGGGCTGGGGGAGGTTGGCACATGGTGTCCTTTGGCAATAATGAGTCCAGGGGAGGACTGAAGAACAGCCCCTGCTGCACATCAAAGGCAGCGAGGTGTTTCTCCAGGTGGCCCAGGCCTTTGGTCAGGGGGAACTTCCCCCTTCTCCCACTGCAGGGCACCATGTACTCAATGGCACCAGGTCCCTTTTGCCCCCCTGACCCCCCCCGGGCTCAGGCCAGCACCCCCTGCCCCAGGTGACCTTCACAGAGGTGGTGGTAGGGCAGGGGACACTTGTCCTCTGTCACCTCAGGGCCCAGTGAGTGACAGGCTGCCCGTGGCAGGGAGCAAAGCCTCCCTGCTGATGCTGAGATAATGCACTGGGTAATACTTCTTGACATATTTCATTGAAATATAACAAAATATTTGCATAGCTTTATTAGATAAAGGGGAGCTGACTGGAGGCAGAGCTCGTTTGGAAATACGATGTGAAAATTCATTTAAAATGAAAGAATCTGGAAGCTTAAGTTTATGGTAATAGATTGATCGCCCAGAGTAGCTAATGACTCCCAACAAATAGATCTCAGCGGCTGCGTCCTGTTCCCCTGTTTGGCTGCGGCCCTGGAGTCAACAAATCCCCAATCCTGGGCTGAAAGGGGACTGGGAACCCAAACTGGGAACACTGGGAGCCTGTGGCGCACGGGCAGTGGGTGCAGTGGAACGGGAGCAGGCGGGAGGGGGCTGCGTGACTCCGGGATAAATGCCTGGGTTTAATTTCCATCTCCTGATGCTAAAGCAGATTGAAATGAAGGCACCGAAAAGCTGCAGACGAGAGGTGGGGAAATTAATAATGTCATAGTAATAATAGTAATGAGTGGCTGTGCTTGCGCTAATTAGTTTGGAGCCCTGTCTCCAACTCGGTGCACCTGTGCGTGCCGGGTTCCTCAGCTCGGGGACAAACTGCCAGCTGGGAGCCAGCCCTGGTGCCCACCTGAGCTGTGTTTTGTCCTTAGGACTGGGGATAATTGCGCTAATCCAGAGCTTTTAAATAGGGGTGCCCCCCTCCCAGCCCAGGGCTGCAGGATCTGTGCTGTGTGGAGGCTCTTTGTTCTGCTGCTGGGAGACACTCACCGCGCCAGGAACCCCCAGATTTGTCCAAGTACGTGGAAATTCTGTGTAAAAGGACAATTGGGCGTGTTTTGGTGGGGAGGGGGAGATGGAGCCCTGAGTGGTGGCAGGAGTGGTGTCCAGGACACAGCTCCAGCACTGGAAATGCCCTGTTCTGTGCCCCTGTGTTTGAATGGTCTCTGCCTTGGTGTGCCAGGCACTGGAGCAGTGGGCAGGGGCCACCTCGGGATGCTGGCAGGTGGCACGTGCTGGCACACGTCACTGTGCCCTGGCACAGCCCGTGGGTGGTCGCTTCTAGGGAGTGTGGGAGGAATAACAGGTGCTGCATTGTGTGGGAGCAAGGACAATGTGGAGAAGGTCCCTGCAGCCACCTGTGGCAGGGATAAAGGCACACGGCGAATTTCTGGCTTTCAACACTTGAGCTGTGCTTCTCCTTTTAAGCCATGGGCAGGTGTGGGAGGGGGAGCAGAAGAAAGAGAGGAGGAAATGTGCCAGGCAAGTGGGCAGCTGCTCCCTCGGTGTGACTTTCCAGTTGTTTGTCTGTTTGGCTCAAGGATTTGGTGAGAGAAGGTCCTGTCTTTGTCTGTGGGGAAGTGCTGGGTCACAAGAAGTTTTGGGGAGGGCATTGGTCAATCACTGGGGTGCTGCAGAGCTCTGGAACTAAAGGAAGAGCATCTGGTGAGAGATGCTCTGCCAGGGCCTGGTTGGTGCCAGTGGCTCCTGCTCAGTGGGGCAGGGTGGCCCAGATGCCCTGGGCGCATCCGGGATGGGCTGGAGGGGCCCAGAGGACTCATTTGCTCCCTGCTTGCAGCAAAGGCAGCTTCTCTAAATTGCATCAAGCCCAGGAGCAGCCTCAGCTCAAAGCTTCCCTCAGAAACCACCTGCCTGCGGGTTTCTGCTGGCACCTGTTCCCTCAGTCCTGGCATTTCCCTCGTGGGGATGGTGCTCAGGAGGCTGAAGAGAGAAACCTGCTTCTCACAAGGGGGGAGCTGGAGATTTCTCCGCACAAAGCTGCACATGGGAATAGCGGGAAGGGAGTTTGCTGGAGAGAGCTTCCTCATCCCTCACTCCCGTGTGGATGCAGCTCCCATTAGTATTCGGGGCTGGTCGGAGCAGCCACTTAGGCCTGGAGACAGCTCTGCACAGGCACGGTGGAAATGTCTTTATAAATGACCGCCGGCTTTGAGTGACGTGCCCTTCTTAAGCTAAATAAAATGAAAGATAAACCTTCTAAAAAATACATGAGCTAAACATCCCCTGCACGCTTCATTATGCAAATGGCTCTGCCCATTGCTGCAGCAATTAGCTGCTCCCTGGCGCTGGGGGCGAGGAAAGCAGCCCTTTCTCCTCCTCTTCCTGACCGGCAATGGGAGGGAAAGCCTTGGCTGCTTGTGAATCTGTAGTGTTGGAGTTTTGGAATGTTCTGGTGTGAACAGTGATCTCTAGTGACAGTAATGGCTGTGCTGTGCCCTGGCCGGGCTTTGGGCAGCGAATATCCCTGGGAAGCAGCTGGGGAACAGATGAACTCTTCCCTCTCTGGCAGGGACATCTCCAGCAGCACAGAGGGCTCTGGCTGTGGGTCCTCCAAGGGCTGGCAGTGCTTTTCTTGGAAGCAGGTTCAGGTCGGACATCAGGAGGAGTTTCTCCATGGGAATAGGCTCAGCTGTCAGAAGAGGCGGCACAGGGAGGTGGTGGAGTCCTCCAAGGAAGGACTGGAGGTGACATTCAGTGCTCTGGGCTGGTGACAAGGTGGGGATCTGGCACAGGTTGGACTTGGTGATCCCGAAGGTCTTTTATAACCTCAGTGATCCTGCGATGGCCGTGGTGGGTGACCAGCACTGCGCTGGTGAGATGGGAGGAGCTGTGCCCACTTTCCAGCCATGGATCTCCTGTGGTTCCATCTCTGGTTGCCTCTGTCCTTGTCAACAGCCTGTCCCCTCCCTGCACTCCCCTCACGAGTCCCTCCTGCTCCAGGTACACAGTGCAGGTTTACAAGTGATCAATCTTGCTCTGGAGCCATTCCATCGGTGAGATCCCTCCCTGTTGGTGCCTGTGCTCTGCCAGGGCCCCTTATCAGGTTTGCAATTTGGGATCTGCATTAAGTGCTCAGAAATCAATTTTCAGCTTATTTTGTGCTACAAAATTTGCCATGCCTGGATCTCTGATACTAATTGAACAAGAGCAATTGATGTTTTAGTAGTAATTAAAGATGGTAATTATTACCAAATCTCCCCGTGGCCCTGCGTGTTTGCTTTGGACTTGTCAAAACCGGAGGCAGGTGGAATCAATCTTAATAAAGTTGGGACTTCAAAGCTGCTTCCTGGTAATGGCTTTCCACAAGGTTGGTGAGGAGTGGAAGGCAGAGATGGAGAGAGAGTCTTGAGCCTTGTAGAGGGCAGGGACGTTAATGGGTGCTTTCTAATTACATGAATTTAAAAATCTTTATCCAAAATGAAAACTCCTCATTGTTTTTTTTCATCCTGGAGTGGCTGGAAGGGGGTTTGGAACCCGCAGGGATGCATGGCTGTCCCAGCCCTTGCTGCTGGCCAGGCCCCTCGCCAGTAGCAGGAGGGCTCCTGTGCTTGGCTGTGGCTTCTGGAGTCAGTGGTGGTGCTGCCGGGCCCGTGCCAGCCCCGGCAGGTCGTGCTGGGGGATGAATGCCGACCTATTTATCAGCACCTGCTTCGCCCTCATCCCTCCCTCTGCTGCCAGAGCTGAGCCCCCCTCAGGACACGGGGGATGCGAGTTCAGGAGATGTCCCACGGGGATGCAATATGGGCAGCAGGAAGGGGAAGGAGGAGAAGCCTCTGTGCAGAAGCCTCTGGTGGTGCCCAGCTGCACTCTGGGTGCGGTGCGGAGATTCTCCAGCCCCGAGGGAAGCATGCAGAGACATATCCCTGCTGGCTCCTGCCTGGATTCACCTGCTGCTGCCTTCTTGGCTCAAATGGCTCCTGGCTGGTGTTCCTGCAGGCACGGGCAGGATCAGGCCTGCGAATCGCTGCCTCCGTGTCCCCATGGAAACAGATGCGGGATGCTGCAGAGCAGAGCTCCTCGCAGCTCCGGCTCCGGTCCTCAGCCCCGCTCCCTGGCACAAGAGCCCTTGAGCGGGGGGCGGGGGGGCTGAGCCCCACCTCCATTTCCCCTCAGGAGAGCGAGACCCTCTCTTCAGGGGAAAATGGAAATGTAATCAGATCGGCTTGTGTGAAGCAAATAGAAAATCAGTTTTAATAAAGGCAGAAGAAATGCAAAGCAGCCGCTTGTGACGGAAATGGTGCTAAATAGACACCTCTTTAAGGAAAACTGCTCCGGGGATGTTTATCGGGAGAAGCACAGCCCTGGGCTCCCTCCCGCTCTCCGTTGTGATCCCCGGGCGGCAGCAGGAGCAGCTGCCCCGCTGGGAGTGGCGTTTGGGCAGCAGCATCCTCCCCAATTGGGTACCCCCATCCCCGCGGCCCTCCCGGGGGCAGCCCCCGCGGAGGGGAACAGCTCCCGCCGGCACCGCGGGGCTCAATTATTGCTCAGAGGAGCCACTTTGCCTTTATTGCTTTCATTTATTACCCAGGGGCCAGCGCCTGTTTTCTGAGGCAGCTATCTGGTCACATCGTGGCCGATAAGCAATGCTGGTCTGTCTTTATAAGACAGCCAAAATTTATCACTTTCCACTTATTTATTTATTTGGTGGGGCTCTGGTGGTGGCCTGTATTTTTCTTCCAGTGACATTTTGCAAAAGGCTTTATTTTCCCGTTCAGCCCTAGGGGAAAAAAGCAAACCCAGCCCAAAAGAGGAGGCAGCTCCGTAATGAACCCCACTGGAAGGGAGTGAAGGAGATAAGTTTGTGTTGGGCCCCCATGGAGCAGCCACTGCTGGGCTGCACTGCAGGGACTTGTCAGCCACTCTTTGGTTTGGTTTTCCAAATGAGCTCTTGAGTTGCACCCAGGTGGTTGAGGTGCAGGATGAGGGGGCAGAGCTGGGGGTGGGATGGGTTCCCCCAGTTTGATCCCCTTCCCAGTGGGTGCTGGGCTGAGTGGAAGAGCTGCAGAGGAGCTCCCGAGTGGAGCAGACAGTGTGGGAGAGACCTGTGGGTGTCTGCACGTCTCTCCTTTCCTGTAGCAGGCAAAGCTCCTCTTTCAGAAAAATCCTGGCAGTGAATGAAACAAAACAAGGAGGAATTTAAGGCATGAAGCCTTTATGAGGCCCCGAGGAACAGGCTTCCTGAAAGTTTCCCTGGCTGAGGTTGCAGGGATGATGCTCTCTGTGCCTGCTGGGCTGTGCCAGAGGGTCCTGAGCCTGTGTGGATCTGGTGGCTGGGGAGGGCAGTGGGCATGTGGGGTCCTGTGTCACCACACTGAGAGAGGCCTTGGTTCTCCAAGTCTCCCTCTGGGACAGTGCCTTGAAAAGGCCATTGTGGGGTCCCTGCAGATCACTGCCACCTCTGGCATGCAGAGGCTGGTGCTGGCACCCTGGGCACCCTCAGGATGCTTCTTGCCTGCTGGCAGCGAGTAGAGCATCCATAGGAGCCAACCTCCCCAGTTCCTGCTGGGAACCAATGGATTTCACACCTCAGCCCTTCTCGCTTCCCCACTCCGTGCCTTTCCTCTGGGAGCTGCTCTAGGGATAAATGGCAGTGTTTCCCCTTTAACACCAATCCTTCCAGAAGGAAAGAGCTGAGTGTTTGGAGGGGCAGGAGGAGTGGGAAGACACACAAAGCCGAGGCAGGATCCGTAATTGGCCAGCCGTAATTTCATAATTCATCTCTGTGAAACACAATGAAATTAAAAGAGTTTAGATTCCAAAGTGTAATGATCATCAATTAAATTCTGCCGGGGCTGAGCTTCCCTCTCATTTGAATTTTATTTTATTATTATGACTTCTCTGTGATTGCGAGAGGATGAAAACAAAAGCTGCTGCTGGAGGTGGTGGCGGTGGGGAATTAGAGCCGGCAATTACTGCTGGGTGACAGAGGAACCGAGGGAGAGGCGGCGACTCCTCGGCCCGCACCAGGCACAGGCAGGGGCATCCATCATCCTGAGCCTAATCAGTTAATGCTGATAAACTGCCAGCAATAACTGACAATTGAGCTGGGGGCTCTGGGCTCGGAGTTCATTCATTTTGAAAGTGCCATAACTAACCCATTAAACCCAGAAAAGCACAAAAGCAGAGCCCCGGCCCCTGCCTGCTGCCCTAATGAAGGCTGCTGTTGATTCTTTTAAGTGTGGATGATGATGTGTTTAGTGGCTATTGATGCCAGAGGTTTAGCCCAGGCTGGAAAAGCCGCTTGACGCTTTGAAGAAAGGAGTTTGTGTTTATCCGTGCAGCTCTTGCCCTGGGTGCTGGCTCCGGCGGTAATCCCGGGGAGAGGGGCGGTGGGAGCCCCGCGGATCCGGGGCTGGGCTGGGCTGGGTGCCGGCTCAATCCCGCTCCTGAAGTGTTGTGCTGATGCTGTAAAGCTTCTGCTCCCTTGGGAGTTCCCTCCGTGGGGTGGATCCTTACGTCTCTGTTAAATTCCCGATGCAAAGGAGCCGGGCTGGAAGGCAGAGCCGGGGCGGGTGTTGGCTGGCACTGGGGCTGGTTACGCACATCCACCAGCACCCGCCCCAGTTCCTCCAGGGAAAGGTGGCTGGAGATGCTGGCTGGAGCCGTGCTTTCACACCCTGGACTCTCTCCGGCCTCGCTCGGCGCTGGCAGCACCGGCAGAGAGCGCAGGGAAGGGTCTGACCCACGGGACACAAATCACGCAGGAGGCTCCGTGCAAGGCCCGGGCACCGAGGGGCTCGGGGGATGCCTGGGATGATTCACTGGCCCCGGGCCGGGGTCACTTCCATCCACACGGCCCCTGGGTCTGGCCCAGCTCTCTCGGCTCTGGCCTGGCTTTCGTCAGCGCCTGAAGCCATGGGGACAGAGGTGTCCTGATTTATATCCCCGGGGGTCTGCTCAGCCAGCTCTCCGCAAGGAATAGCTTCTCCCATAAATTATACAGCTGGAGAGTGGCTGCTTTTGGCTGTCCATCCTGCGTAACGGGGCCTGGAGGAGTTCCCTGTGGTGCTTTCCCTTTAGTGGGGGAGGTTTCCTACCCGAACACCCCGCAGTGGTCGCAGCATTCCAGCTGCTGACATCTCTTGCCCGGCTCCCGGTGTCTCACCCCCTCTGCCTGGTGCGCGGGCTGCATTCGTCTGGCTCCCGCTCCCAGGCACTGGGTTTTTTTCCACCTTTGTTGTTAGACTGAAGAGCCCTCTATTATCAATTTTTTTTGTTCTCTGTGTAGGTATTTAAAGACTTTGATCAAGTCACCTCATCACCTTCCCTTTGTTAATCTGCAGAGACTGAACTCCTTGAGACTTTTGCAATGAGGCAGGAATTGTGCCTCTGTGTCCCTCGGCTCCTTTGAAATTCCCAGCCAGAGAGTCGAAGGTTGGGCACCTGAAAACGAGAGGGTACCTGGAGAACTCGCCCCATCAGGGCTCTGCGCTTCTCGCCTGCTTTGCAGTGGGCTTTGACATTGTGCGAGTGACTGTCGGGAAGTTTCTGATGGCATTTTTCCTTTTTTCTCCCGTGATGGATAATAACTCCTTCTCAGAAGCAGATTTCCCAGGGAAATGCTGTCTCTTCTCTGAGTGTGCTCTCTGCCCTGAGCTGGTGTCCCCATGCTGGGATCTGTGGGGTCTGTGTCCAGAGGGGAGTCGCTGCTTCCTCCCGTCCTTCCCAGCTTCCCATCCTCGCCCCATCCCACTGTTCTCCCACCCTTGTCCTCTCGGTGCCTCTGGGAGCCCCACTGGCTGTGTTTGGAGAGCTGGGGAGAGCAGCGCCTGGGAGTTATTTTCCTGGAAAATCGCGGCGTGTTGGCTCTGGATGCTTTCGTGGATCAGCCCAGGAGGACTGGCTTTCATCTGGACCCGGCAGACCCTTCTGCACGGCGCTTTCGGGAGGTTGAACAGGCTGGCTCCAGGGAAGTCTCCTGGGAGCCCACTAAAGCTGATCATCAAAGGTGTTTAGTCTTTGCAGGAAGCAGGATTGAGGAGAGACTAAATGATTCTGAGAGGATGTTTCACCTCAAAGAGGTCTGTTTTCCAGCCTGGCTCTGCATTTCAAACCCTTGCTGAGCTGTGGGCCTGGCTCGGTCTCCAAAGGACCAAAGTGCAGCGCCTTTGAAGGATTCCAGGCCCGGGACTGCCTGGGCTGCGGCTCCGAGCTCCACAGCAGGGTGGTGGCTGTGCCAGCCCTTGTCCCCCAAACCCTCCTGGCCGTGGGGATGCCTCTCCTTGGGTGCTGGTTGATGCTGTGTTCACCCTCCCTCGCACCCAGGGGGCTTTCCTCCCTCATCCTCCTCTCCCCAGCTGCCCTGGTGTAATGAGTTGTCAGGATGGTGAGGATGGACGGGGCGCACCGGGTCCTGATGAGATGGTACAGCAACAATTCCATTTCATCTCGAATTTGACATTAAACTTTAATAGTCTCAAGGACAAGAAGCCAAGAGATATCAGATGTAATGAGATAAAGCAAAGTTTCTCTGACAGCAAATTTGATCACAAATGGGCTCTGAGATTGCTTCTTTGATATAAATGAAACATAATTCATCTTTCAGTGCCTTGAATGGGCTTCGAGGCCATGTATAATAACAG
This sequence comes from Erpornis zantholeuca, assembly GCA_013400515.1. Lineage (NCBI taxonomy): Eukaryota > Metazoa > Chordata > Aves > Passeriformes > Timaliidae > Erpornis > Erpornis zantholeuca. The sequence goes on from VZTN01009325.1 coordinate 26,421, forward strand.
TGTCGCCATTGCTGGCTGTGACAAGTGCCAGCGTGGCACCAGCAGGAAGGGCCCCAAGACGCTGCTCGTGCTCCTCCCTGGCCCTGGGCGGGACATGGGAGTGGCAGGAGCTGGTGAAGGGAGCCACAGGCAGGGACAAGCAGCACCACTGCTCCCCAGCTCGGCAGGCAGAGATGCTTCCAGCATGCTCCTGGAAAATCGGGAGCTGCCGGTGTGTGTCTGGGCTGTGCTCCTGCATGCCAGCGGCTCAGAGCTTCCCCCTCTGTCACAGGGACGTTGGCATGTGGGCATGGATAAGTGGGCACGGGTAAATGGACCCGTCACGTTTCTCTCTAGCAGCAGCAGTGAGTTCTGTGCTCTCAGGGGTTGTGGGAGTTTACTCCTGATGTAAAAACTCGCCAGCTGAACTCCTGTGCTTCACGGAGGGGTTTCCAGGCACCTTTTCATCCGGAGGCTCTGGACTCGCCTGGCCAAGCACCGGGCAGGGCACAGCCTGGCCCTTCCTGGTGCCCCTGGGCATGGCATTCATGGTGGTCCTTGTCCCCAAGGGGTGCGGGGCAGGATGAGGAGGCCTTTCTGTTGCAGTTGCAGACACATTAAATATCTGTGGAGAAATGAACAGGCCCTTTTTGCATGATAAAGAAGCCTGAAAATCGAGGATGGCAGCTGCTTCATTTCCTGTTGGTTTTTTTTTCAAATTTTTATTATCATTAAATTGCTTCCAGTGACCTGTAATATTTTTGTACAGTGGCAATTAGAGTTCTTGGAGGATTAAACCATATTCACACACACAGAGCCCCCTGGCTTCATCCAAAGGGCAGAGCCACGGCTCCCTGGTGCCAAGGCATCCGCATCCCCATGGAAGAGCCCCTCTTCTGCCTGCCCTTCCCTGGAGCGGCCTCCAGCAGGGCTGTGGTGAGGAGAATTCTCTCCTCATTGCTCCTCTCCTGGGCCACGAGCACAGCACCAGTGTGATCCAGCGTGGCCGTGCAGGCAGAGATTCCTCATTCCCTCTTCCCCCGTGCTGCAGGGAGCGGGAGCGCAGGGGTTGAGTGCCGGCGGCTGATGGGGTCCTTCCTGCCTCCAGCTCCTGGTGAATATGAAAAGTCGAATTGATTCCCTCTAATAAATGAAGCAGTTGGATGTCTCATTTGTAACTTGACATCCACGCCGGCGCTTCAGCTGCTGCTCCTCACCCCTGGCTGGGAGATGCACTTATTAAGATGGTTTTCTGCAGAGCTATTGCCATTTGCCTGCAGCCAATCTCTCTGCAATCGGCTCCGGGTCGGGAAGGATCTGCTGGGGTGGGAGAGGGCTCTGGGGGGCTGGGGATGGCTGTTTTGTGCCCAGAGATCAGCTTTTCTTCACCCACCATTGCTGGCAGAGGCACTGCCCATCGCAGCAGTGGCTCCGGTGCGGGTGGTGCTGTCCGGGTGTGTCAGGACTCGGTGAGGAGTGGCTGGTGCTGGACTGGGGGGGTTTGCATGTCCGTGTGGCTGCTCCACATGCTGCAGTGGCCACGTGTCAGGTGTTGCCTTGGTGCCCATCTCCAGTGGATGTGACAGAGGTCACAAGCTCTGCCCCTCAGAGGGCTTGGGGCCGGTGCCACCCTTTGTGCTGCCAGGACCTACTGACAGAAATGGCTGTGCCCCTCCCCTCCCCTCGCTGCTGCCGTTCCTCCACAGGGCTGAAAATAACCACGATAAATCAGAAACCCTCCCCTGGCCTCGGCAAGGTGCTGGGAACTCGGGATAAGAGTTTATCCATCCTAAATAATAATGCACTGGAGCTGCCAGCTCCCCGCCGGCTCCATTTGCATGATGCTAAAAATCAATGACCCAGGCGACTCTGATGCGTGGAGAAGAGTCCACAGGACTTGGAGGTGGACTGTCCAGGGCCTCCGGGATGCTGGCAGCCATTAGCAGTGAAGAGGCCGTCACGGGCTGGCCGTGCCCTGGATTTCACACCAATCTAACAAAGGGAGCTGGATGCTGCCAGTGCAGAGCTGAGGCTGATTAAATCTTTGTTTAAGAGCTCCAGAGCTCCATTACCTACATCAGGAGGGAGTTAATTAAACAGGGAAGGTGGGAGGTGGCAGCTGAGGTGGCTGAGGGCATTTCTGTGGGGGCACAGCTCTGGAGCAGCATGGACAGGAGCCAGCCCTCAGCACCACTGTCTGCTGTGCCAGTGCTTCTGGGGGCAGCTGGAAAACTCCAGTGTGGTGCCACCTCCTCTCTGGCCCCTCCTTTTCCTTTCTTTTCCCTATGGAATCTCTGGAAAATGATATTTTTCCCAGGAATTCCAGCGGAGCTCCTGTCCAAGGCCAGTGCAGCTGCTGCCTCGCCAGGCCTGCCCTTTGTTTTTGGGATACTGGGCTGCCTGGAATTGGTTTCCGCTTCCCTGTCAGGAGTGGGAGGCTCCGTGGCAGCCACCCTGCTGCTTCCATTCGGCTGTGCAAGGCCATAGATTAGATTCCTGTTTGCTTCATGGAAGATCCCTGGTGATATCAATTAGATGTGTCAGAGGGACCCGGGGGAATGTTTCTTCTGTTATTTATTTATTGGCGTCGGAGCCATTGCAGGCTCCCAGAGCGAGACACATAATGTCTCTCGCCTTTCTTCACTCACACTCCGTCTCCTGCTCTTTATGGTTCCTAATAAAGCCCAGCAAAGGTTATTTCCAGAGGGGAGAGGCTGCCGTGGGGCCGGTACCCTGCCGTGCTGGATGGAGCATCCCTGCTCACAGGGCCAGGCTCGTGCTCACCCTCCCTGAGCCAGAGCATGGATGAACTGTGTCACCTTTGCCCTCCCTGTACCCTTCCAAGAGCCTTGTAATTCCCTCTCCAGCACAGCTGCCAGCTCAGAGTGTCCTGCACAGCCCTGGAGTGGGACAGAGCTGGAGGCACCACGCAGCCCTGGCAGACCCTGAGTGCTGCTGGCTCCTGCCATAGGTGCCAGCGAGAGGCACCAGAGCAAATTTAATGAGATGGTGAGAAAGTGGGGCAAGTAAGAAAAATCTGTCAGGGCTGGAGGCAGAGAGAGGTGAGGGGAATGAAAGGAGCCTTGGTGATTCCTGGATGCATGCACTGAGCGGGTGCTTTATTGTGGTGCTGCGGCCCTGGCTGGGTGCAGGGACGGGGAAATGTCACTTCTGTGTCATTGATGTCGGATGTGACAAACGATGTCAGGTTCTGTGTGGCACCTTGGGGCAACCTGTCCAGGTCCCTCCTCTCCTGCCAGGAGCTGGGGGATTAGCAAAGTGAGGATTGGCTGAAGAGGAAATGGTTTAACCAGCCTGACACTTAATGTTTGTCTTTGGTGTCCCCAGGGAGGGATGCTGGTCCCCAGGGAGGGATACCTGTGCCCAGGCTCTGCAGAGCTGCTGCTTGTGCACAAAAATCCCATGAAATTCCCCAAAAGGCGCAGTCCTCCTGCTTTAGATGAAGCTGCTGGGTTTTGCTCCGCAGTGTTGGAGCGTCCCTCTGAGTTCCGTGGGTCCTGCAGCCCGGCTGCTCTGCAGGGCTCGTTAATCTGGTGGGGATAAAATACCGCTGCCTCCTGTCAGCATCCATCTCCTCTTCCCCCCGAGGTCAAGTGGGGCCCTCCCGTCCATCCCAATGAGCAGGGCAGCCCATAAAACATGTTTTATGAGTGCTGCCTAACGAATGCCTCCCCTGAGGCCTGTGCTGCCGGCACGGTGCTGGGAAGAGCTCTCCATGCCCCCAGAGCAGATTTCCTTGGGGCTCTGGGGGTTCTTAGGAGAGGGTTACTGCGTGCTTTCATTGTCCCCAAGCTCTTGCTGGGGTCCCTTGTGTGGAAGGCTGGGGATGCTCCTGTGTACCCCCCTTGCCCACCAGGATTGGGGGTCCTGCCCCTGCCACCCCCTGGTGCCAGGCTGTGAGTGAATCACTGCACCCTGAGCTCAGAGCTGCCTGCTATCAGTGCCTCGGTTTACTCCAGCTCCATCCCTGGGAGCGAGTCCCGTTTGAACATTAATGCCTCCAAGATGAAACCTGGCTGATTAAATTTTAGACTTGCAAATGGATTTGGTAAATAGACGTTGGGAAAGGCGGGACTGAGCTGCTGCCTCATCGCAGATACGGCAAATAGCGGCACTTTGTGATTAGGTGTGAGATTCACTCTCACAAAATGGGAGTCTCCAGGGGCTCTTTTCTGGTGAGAAATCCTTTAAGTACATAAATTTATGGCAGTTTTTATTTCCCCAAACAAAGAGAGGTCCCAGGCTGCTGTGGGTGGCTGAATGGGCAATAAGGGAATGAAGAGCTGGAATGGATGGGAGCCCTGGCTGGGGGCCTGGCCGAGGTGGTGGCCACTCAAATCCCACCCCAGCACGGGGGAGCAGTGGGACAACAGGTGACAATGCTCAGGGGAAGGTGGGTGTTGTGGGAATTGTCTCTGAGATTGGGATGAATCCGTCCTTGGCTGCACCCTGAGGCTGCTGCTGCAGAGAATGCAGAAATGACGGGCAGGGAGGGATGGAGCCTTCTGCTCCTGGGGAAGCACTTGAGCATCATCATCTGTGGGTGGGAAAGCGGAGGCGGGGAGCAGAGATGCAGCTTGGCAGAGAGATCCTTGCCTCCTGCCGGCCCTGGCAGCAGCCTCCGTCTCAGTTGCAGCCGAGGATGGATTATTCCAGCTTGGCACACGGGTTTCTTTTATTTTCCCTATGAAAAAATGAGGCTGGATTTGAAACACCTTTAAAAATGCAGATAGTGGGGCAAACTGCTGTGACCCCTGCGCACGATACAGAGCAGGACTTTAATGAGAGCCTTGCATTCATTCTTATCTGGGGCGCTGGGAAATACTGCCAGGAAAGCAGACAAAAGGAAGTGGTGAAGCTGGAGCCTGGATTTAGCACATATTAAACCATTTGTCTTTTGCTCCCCTGCTGAGCAGGAGCACCTGGGGCTGCTGCAGCCCCAAAATGTGGGGAGAAAGCCAGCAGAGGCAGGCAGGGTCTGAGGGGAGAGGGCTGCTGAGATGCGTGGCAGAGCACAGGGGCTTTCCTTGAGCTGCTTCGCTCTGTGGCAGAATCTTCCCAACCCGGTGGGATTTTGGGAGCAAGGCACCTCTGTTCTTGGCACCTCTGCCCTGCTGTCTCTCTGACCATCTCCATGTCCTACCTGAGAGGAGGGTGTAGCCCTGTGGGGGGCAGTGGTAACAAGCACAAGAGGAAATGGCCTCAGGTTGTGCAAGGGGAGGTTTAGATTGGATATTGGGAGCTATTTCTTCACTGAAAGGGTTGCCCAGCCCTGGAGGGATTTAAAAGCCATGCAGATGTGGCAGTTGGGAACATGGATTAGTGGTGGCTTTGGCAGTGCTGGGTTGGGCTTTTCCATGCTAAACAATTCTACGATCTCTCTCCCTGACCCATTGCTCTGCTGAGTGTTCCCTGGGATTGGGTTTTGAGGCTTAGTGTCGTGGCCTTGCCCTTCTGCTGGGGAGTTGTGAACGTCCATGGAGAGCCACAGTTCTGAGATCTCCATTGCTTTCCTTGTTCTGGATATTGAAACATTCATCATCCGTTCATTACAGAGCAATCTCCAAATTATCCTGGCTCTGAGCAAACACGGCTGCACTCGCTGGGGCATCAGCAGGGACTGATATTTTCTGTGCCCACTGCAGCTCTCGGGGAGGAGCTGGTGCTGAATCCTCATCCGTGCAAGGCGGGTGGAGGGATGTCCCACCTGCAGGAGCCCTGGGAACACCAGGCTTTGTGCGGTGCACGAGGCAGGAACAGCTTGAGATGGGGCTGGTTTGGTGGGTCCTGGGCGTGGAGAACACCTGCAAATCCGTGCATGTGGGAGGGCTGTGGTAGGCACAGATGAATGGAGGCGCCTGGCGGAGCTCCCCAGAGGAAGGGATGGAGTCAGTGGGGTGCCAGCTCCCGGCCGAGGCGGGCAGGCACCACGCCAGGCACCAGCACCGCAGCCCCCGACCGCCATCCTCATGGGCACAGCCTGGGCTCGGTCTGACAGCATTCCTGGGAAAGTATTTTAAATAATACATGAAGTTTCCGTGCAGTTCAAGGCTGGCGCGCTCGTTTACCAGCAGCTGCGATGTGTTACCGTCTGATAAACACGGTTGTTATATATTATGTATATCGCATCCCGGTGCCAGATTCGCGGGGAGGTGTCTCCGGTCACACAGCTGGGCTGTTTGCTGTGCATGAGGATGAGGCTGCGAGAGCATCCCCCATGTAAACACTGCCGGGAAGCTCCGCTCGGAGCCGCCCCGCCGTGTAGTGGAAGAGAGTCTAATCGCTACATCTAATTACTGAGACGGGGAAATCGATACGGAAGGTTTCCAAGTGCCTTAAAATATCCTGAATTCCCTCCCTCTCGGGCGGCTGCTGGCTGGCTGCGGTGGAGCTCTGCAGCGTGAGGGTGATGAGGATTCAGGCCGCGGGGCTTGGGCGCGTGTGGGAGAGAAGGATTTGGGATGTGCAGGGGCTTGGCTGCCTCTGGGCCATGGGCAGCACTGACAGAGGGAGGGATGGAGCTGGCACAGTGGGCTGGAGGGCACCTGGACCTTTGCTTTTGGAGGCAAAGCTTTCAGTCTGGGGCCTCAGCTCCTTCAGTGGGAGTCTCCTGGCTAGAGACATGGGGACCAGCGGGCACCCATCCAGGCTGGATGGGGATGGCAACAAGGAGGAGGAAGCTGTGTCGGGTTTGTTTTTGTCTCAGGCTTTTCAAAACACAGGAACAAACATTTCCTACATCCCACAGTGAATACTCGGGGCTCAGATTTAATCTCCCATTTATTCACATGCTGATGAGGCCCTGAGCATCCCTTTCCAGGAGCAGTTGTCTGAGCTTCCCCAACCACTTTCTCAGCCAGAAAAGCTTTGTAGAGGCTACAAGTGGCCTTGGCTGCCTTCCTGCCCAAGCACCAAGGACGTGGCCTGGGATCAGGGGGGTCAGTGCCCCCCACATCCGATCCCCATCGCTCCTGCTGCAGGGTCCTCCTCCAGCCCTTCGTTGGTGCGCTGTGGGGGAAGTGAGCCAGCTCCTTAATGAGATGAGCTCGGGCTCTTACCTTGCTCGGCAGCTAATTGAGGTGTGCGAGCTGCTCTCCAGTTAGGCAATCACCGGGAGTTTGTCTAAATCCATCGCGGAGCAGCCGCGGGATCAAAGGGCTGGGCTCTCCAGCCTGCCATGCCCAGGCTGCTGACAGTGCCTGCTGCCACTTCCCTGAGTGACTGCTTGACACAATAAATCTGTGGGAGATGGAGGCAGTTCTGATCTGCTGTCATCTTCCCCAAATGCTCCTGATGCATTTTCTTTCCTCATTACACATGAGATGTCAAGTCCTCACCTGCGAGAGTGCAACTCGACATCTCCCCTGCACGTCCGCCTCCCCCCAGAAGGCTCCAAGCTGACAGGGTCCCTGCGGAGGGAGCTGCCAGGGGGAGCTGCCCCCCACCTTCCCACTGTTCTTCCCTCAGCCTGGCACCCTTCAGAGTGGCTCCTGTCCCGTGCTGTGCCCCTCTGCATGGACACCATGGAAGACAGCATCCACCTGTTGGGGGGGTCCCTTCAGCCAGAACCCATGTTGTTGGCTGGCTCATCCTCCCCTTTTTTGGGATGAGCCTCTTTGGTGCCTGCAGTTGTGGGAGCAACCCTGTCCCTGGGGATGATGTCCTGGCTGCAGGTCTGGGAGCCCAGAGCTCTTGTGGGAGCCAGCCGGGCTCAGGGAAGGGCGGCAGAGCCGGTTCACCTCCAGCACGCCTTTGCGGAGGAGAAGGAGCAATTAGCAGTCTGATAGCAAGATTAATAGCAGATGCTCATAATTAACTCACTATGCATGTAAGCAGCTATTGTCTCCATTTTACCCTGCGTGGATTGATATTCAGGAGTGACTCATTACAGAGACAGAACCGATTTTGCCTGCAGAGCGCAGCCACCAGAATGGAAATTGCAATTAGAGTTGGCTGCATCCGTGCCAAAATCTTGAGGAGCAGGCGCTGGCATGGGACAGGCTCCCTCTGCCTGCCCTGGGGGGCTGCCCTGAGCCCCCCGAGCAGTGTCCAGGGCTGGGAGCTCCCTCTGCTCCCAGCTCATCCCAAAGGTTTATGGAGCTGCCGGGCTGGCCCAGCCCGCTGCTGAGCAGAGAGATGAAAAATGGCTGGAGGAGCTGGACAGTGGCCAAAAACTGCCGAGAGTTGCAAAGGGAAGCAGAACAAAGCGAGGTCAAATGCTGCGGCTCTCTCCAACCAGAAAAGCCTTGTTTTTCACCTAGAATTGCCATCTGGGCTGGCCCCTCCTGTGCTGGTGTGTCAGGTACCCTGTGGCAGCAGCCATGGGGACTTTGCAATGTTTGACTCCCCCAAGAAGGGCTTTGTGTGTCTGTTAAAGGATGCAAGAGCAGCTTCCCTGTGCCTGGTGCTGGTTTTGGAGGCAGGAGCACTCCAGGGTGCATGGTCTGCCCCTGCCTGACCCATAGGGAGTGCCCTGACCTCCCTGGGTTTCCAGCACGTTGATCCCATCAGGGCCCTTAAGCACATCGCTCACAGTGCCAGAAGAACCAAGTGGCAGCCAGGACATCCGTGTCTGTCTCGAGGCATCCGCTGATCCCAGGAACCTCATCCAGTCCTGGCGAGAGCCGGGGCTGTGAGCTCTGGAGCGCGGTGCCTGTGAAGCTGTGTCTGTGTTTCGGTGCCGTCTGCTCGCGGCTGCTGAGCCGCAGGGACTCGCTGGCCCGGCTCCTGTGGACATCCCGGTAATTGCCTGTGTCAATTCGCTTCCCTGGAACAGCTTCTCTAAGGACGGCCCTCCCTGGGGAGAGGTGCAGAGCTGCTGCTGCAGTCTATCTTTTGTGTGGGTTTTTTTTTTTTCCTCCCTGCTCGCCATCACCTCGCAAAAGTGAGATTGAGGCAGGGAAGGTTTATTTGTGTAACCCCATGAAGTATTTTCACTCTACAGACACGAGCTGCCACAGCAGGCAGCAGCTCCATCGCTTGGCCCAGCACTTGGGGATGGGGGTCCTGCACGTGGGGATTGGGTGGAGGACATATAGCATGGACACCAAAATAACCACTCGTGGGCTTTTGGAGAAACACTGCTCTCTTAGAAACCCATTGCCTGTGACTAAGAACAACTGAGATTTGCTGGAGAGGTGGGATGGAGCTGGAGGGATGGATCCCGGGAGCAGCACTGCCCATGGGGAAGGAGTGAAGGGACTCCTGTCCGTGCTGTAAGGCTGTAGTGGGTCCAGGTGACTTTGTTGTGGATCTTGTGGTACTTGGTGTGTTCTTGACACTTCAGATTTAACATGAAATAATAAACTGGTGGGGAGCCTTTGTGGCAGAAAGCGTTGCTGCATTCCCGGCCTCCACCTTGGTCCCCTGAGTGTGCGATGCAGGGCTCGGCTGCTTCGGCAAGGAGAGGCTGAATCCTTCCCCAAACCGCTCCTGCTCCCCTTTCACAGCACTCGACCCCGGCTCTGGCTCCGGAGCCGCCTCCTGCCGCACCCGCACGGACCGAGGGAGCGGAGGCAGATGCCGAGCGCTGGGGCCGGGGCGAGGGATGCGGCGGAGGCAGCGGGACCCCATCAGAGGGAAGCTGGAATTACGCAGCACCGCCTGCCAGCGCCTTATCCCATTTGCGTAATCCCTGCCCCCCCGGCTGGCTGATGTGCTCCGCAGCCCCGGCGGGATCGGCCCTTTTTGGCTAATGTCGTCTGCACGTGTAATTAGGCAGCCACGGTTGCCATCTGGGCTCTGCCTGCACGCAGCCCCGTGCCCGGGCAGGGATCGCACCCCTTGTTTTAGGGATGGCATCTGTGGCACGGGCATTGCTGTCGCAATCACCTGCGTGGTGCCGGGGGAAGCCTCTCCACCCCTTCCCTGCGCTGGGAATGCTGCAGGTGCTGTGCCCGGGATCTGGGCGGGCTCGGCCTGGGCAGGGCCACGGGCAGGAGAGCAGGAGCAGGTCCACAGCTGCTCATTTCCGTGGGCTCTGGGTGCCAGGCCGGGGTGCCAGGCTGGCAGGGAAGGAGCTCGCTCTGTTGAGCCTCCAGCTCTTTGCTCCTGCATCTCCTCCCTGGCTGGCGCTGCCTCCGAACAGACCGTGAAGGCACGGGCATATGGTAATGCATATTTAACTGGTATTTACATTCAACAGTGTCTCTCTGTAGCTCTGTTTTCCTTCCCAAATGCTCTAATTCCTCCCGGCTCCCAGCTGGGGAGGCCGGGGGAAGGCGAGAGCCCTTGGCAGGGTTGAGGGGCTATGCTGGGCTGGTGCTGCCTGCAGGCTCCTGCTTGGTGTCTCCTTTGCTGGTCAGCTTTCCTGTCTGGAAGTCAAAAGGCAGAGATCCCAGTCCTAGGATGGGAGTTCAAATTGTGCTGTGAAGGGAGAGGAAACAGTCCAGAAAGCTGCTTTTTGGGGTAAATTACTTGGTGTTTCCAGGAAAGGTGCGTGAGAAGGCTGCGTTTGGGTTGTTTGGGTCTGTAGAGAGCCAAGTTGTGATGTGCCAGGTGTCCTGCCCCAGCCTGGCTTCCCCCTGGGCTCACACCCGTGGGTGAGCATCCTGGAGAGTGCTCCCTGCTTGGCACAGCCGTTGGCACGGGGAGGGCTGGACGTGTCGTGGAGTCTCTCTCCAGCACTTTTACCAATGGCTGAGAAATGTGAAAACCAATTAAGAACAGAGGGGAACTGTTAAGACAAAAAAATAAATAGCTCCTGTTCCAATTGACTTTGCTCCTTAATCCTGGTGCTCAGGAGCTATCGTTATTCCAAACATACCGGCATAATAATTAAACATAATTACTTGTAGGTTCTGGACCGGTGACTATCTATACTGAATGCTCCTAATGAAATTTCTATTAAGCACACACTGACTAGTTAATAAATAATAACAAGGCCTCAGTGTCTGGTCAGGGAAGGGCCCCCGGTGGGGAGAGGGCTGGGAGCAGAGAGGTGAGGAGCAGCCTTGCCCAGTTCCATTCCCATGGGAGTGCTGCTGGGAGGTGTAAGAGCCACAAGCACCCTGCAGGGCCTGGCTCCCCCATCCTCACAAGCTGTGGCAGTCCCCACCAGCTCCTGGCCCTTAAAATGCAGCCTGGGGTGACCTGTGAAAGGCCCTTCAGGGTTTCTGGTCTCTCTGTATCGATGTAAAAAGCAAACGTTGGGTAATGAGGACGTTGTCGGAGCTCCAGAGAGAGAAATCACCTGTTTAGCTCAGAACATTTTCCTTGAGAATTAATCCTAATTTAGGATCCAATTATAAACATAGAGGGTAATATAATGGCCTGAAACATTAGTCAAGGCAAATTCTATAATTGATGAGTGCTAATGTGAAACAGTTTGAAAATGAGGACGCATTTTGTTTTTAAATCCTCCCTCCTCCCCCTCCTCTGAGAAATCTGCGGCTTCGGGAGCCTGAGCACTTCAAGAGAACAAAGACCCTTTGAAAGCTCCTTTTTTTTCCCCCTTTCAATGCTTATCTGAAAGGACATCTCTCTCCCCTTAGTTGCTGTAATCATAAAAGCACAGGTGACAAACTGCTTCGTACCAGGCATCATCAATTCCAAGTTGGGGATTTTATAAACACGTTTGTGTCTGTGTGTATGTACACACACAGCACCGAGGCTCCGTGCCAGCAGATGATCCCTATCAGCCCACCGGGGGAAAGCCAGCCAGAAAACTTTCAAGGTACAACTTTAATCTCGGTCTCCCCTGCGGTGGCGATGCTGCTGCAGTGTTCCCAGGGCAGGGGACATCCTGGATGCCTGGGATCCACTGGATCGCTGCACACACGGAGAGCTCTCTGCCCTCGTAGTGCTGACAGTGATGATTTGCCAACACTCCACAGGCTGGAGTTTTGCTGGGCTTGTAAATACTTTCATCTGTGGTGCTTTGTTACTGTGTGAAAGGAAGATAAATTTAGTGTTAGGGCTCAGAGGTGCCCCCACGCAGTGTCCCTGAGCAGCCAAGGGAAGTAGTTCTGAGTTTCATCAGCCATATCCTGATTTTTGCCCCTGTCCAGCTCACTCCAACGCAGCTCAGAATTTGCTTGGCTCAAGGGCTTTTCTGTGACCCACAACCACAGGTAAATGGGGGCTGTAAAAACCCCTTATGACCACTGCCCACAGCACTGAGGCAAAACACCTCTGAAAGACACGTTGCTCATGGAAGTGGATGATGGATCCACAGTCCATGTGTTTAAGGGAAAAAGGAGGGATGCACCCACCCCCAGGCCTGTGAATCCCTTCCCTCCTCACAGCCGTGAATGAGAAGCAGCTTCTTAAGCCAGGCTTGGATCCTGAGGTTGCTGCTGGAGCTGCTGCTCCTGGGGAGATTCCTCCCTCTCCCTGCCTGCACTTGGGGTGGGACCCTCGGTGTCAGTGTCCAGCATCCTCCTGGTCCATGGGCAGCATCCCCCGGGGCTGGGCAGCTGCTGATGCCTTGCCTGGCTGGTTTCCAAGGTGACAATCTCCTTCCCTAGCCTTTGAACTCCGAGGTGATTTCTTGTCTCTGAACAGCACCTCGGACCCGCCGGCGCTTCCCTGTGCTGTGCCAAGAGGGCTCTGCTGCCCGGGCTGTGCCTCTCTGTCTGATCAGCAAACTGTTCGGGGCAGATAAGTCTGGCTCAGGTTGTCACAGGCTCAGAGAAACAAACATATATCTCTGTAACCAACGTGCTCAGCGGTGTCGAGAAACTTCCCGGGTTTTTCCCACCTGATGTTCTCCTCCTCCAGCTCAGCCCCGGGTGGGAAGAGATGCAAGTGGAATGAAGTAAGTTCCCTCGGTGGGTTGGGGGCTCTTGGCAACAATGGATGGATTGGAAAAGCAGTGGAATGGTGCAGGTTGGAATCAAGCTGGGCACCCCAGAGCCTCAGGAGAACAACGGGGTGGGGGCAACCTGTTGCTGGTCTGGGGAATGCAGGGCAGAGCTCCAGCACTCACAGTCACCTTCCCTCAGGCTTTAATCTCCAATCTTTTGTGAATGATAAAAAAGCAAAGGGAAAGAGAAAAATCCGAGGAGGTTGAAAGTCGTCCTTTGAGGACAATTTTATTGTTGCTTTGCCTCTGAGTGGCTGAATCCACTCACAATTCAGTGCCAAGCAAACACCTGAACTGTGTGAGCTCACCCAGCTTTGATCCCAAGCACAAGTGGAACAGCACACCTGGCCTGCTGTGTCCCTTCTCCCCGGGCTGCCTCCACAGCCCCCGGATTTTTGGCATTGCTATTTCAGGTTTGTCTGTCACACTTCCCCTGCAGGTGGGTGCCCGGGGGCTGCTCAGCCCCCACATCCCCAGCGGGGCAACAGGGACTTGTGCCACGTTCCTGTGGTGTCTCCCATCTCACTGCGTCCCTGGTATGATAATGATGCATCCCAACTAGTGGGAGTTTGCCTGGAGCAGAGGGGTGTGATCACACATAATCCAGCAGCTTCTGGATTTCTTGGTTCAAGGACAGGTCTTAGTGTTCTTTTACTTCTCTCTCTTTTTGTGTCCATCTACCTGGATTTCTGTAATTCAGTCGCTCCCAGGGCACCTGGATGCTCTCAGGGAGTATCTGCCTGCACTGCCTGTCCACTCTGGGCTGGTGGACACAGTTCATCTCCCCAAAAACGTCCAGCGGGAGAAGCTCCATCCCCCTCGCAAATCCTAATGGGTGAGAAGGGGCTGGGGAACTCTGCCAAGAGACCCCTTCCTGGGGGTTAATTCAGCCTTAATCTCAGGCTCAGCGAGTCAGGGGTCGGTGCTCCTCTTTGCAGGACAAGATAATCTCCTTATCTCCGAGCCCATCGAGCTGCCACAGCCCTTGTGCCTGTGGAGAATTACTGTGAGCTCTCAGGGATTACACCCCCAGCCCTGCCCTCCCGAGGGAGCTGCTGCAGGGAAGCAGCGCCAAGTGTTGAAAGGGTGGAGCTGTAAATGCCTCATCCTGCAGGGCACGGGAGGGCTGTTTGTCCGTCTGACCCGCGGGTGGAGCACAGGACAGGGCAGGACACAGGCAGGACGCAGACACGCTCTGTGCCAGGAGCATCCTCCCGGATGGAGCTGCACCCAGCTCTGGGTGTGTCCTGCCCGCACCCTCCTCCGTACCCAAGTTGAGGGGATCCCAAATCCGCTCCCTAAGGTTTGCAGCCCTTCCCTGGTCCCAGGGAGCTTCAGCCTCGCTGCTTTTCCCTTCTCGTTCCCCTGGCAGCCCGCGGTGTGCGCCGGAGCATTCCACCCTGAGAGGAGCTTTTGGCTCCGGCTCAGGGTGTCGAGAGCCTCCGCTAATCCAGGGAAGCATCCAAGCAGAGTGCCCGAGGCGCCAGCCAGCCCCGTGCTGCGGAGCTGCCATTTCATCTCCGTGCTTCTGCTACTTCAGCCTCAGTGAGCTGCTGGCCAAAAGCGCAGCTTTGGGGGAAGGTGCTCAGAAAATCCTGCTCTGGAGCCGTGTGGAGCTCGGAGGAGGGAAGGGGATGCAGGAAGGGGTCAGGCAGGGCTGGGGCAAGGGATGCTGGTGCAGGGGTGGTGGCAGGTGAAGCTGCGCCGCGGGGAACTCTTGCAGCACACAGTGATTGCTGTGGTGTCAACACTTCCCCTTCCCCCTCAGTGACATCCCTTTGTGAGCCGCCTTCAAAGACACCTCTCCCCCTTCCCCCCCTTGAGGAAGGTGTATATGAAACTTTAATTACAGAAGCGGTGTTTAAAGGGGTGGTTACACCTGCTGAACAGACAGCAGTCACAGGAGCGACAGGAGCACACAGGGAAACATCAGGGTGACAAAACTTTGCTGGCACGATCCCAGTGTGTCAGCTCCTTCCCTGTGGGGGAAGTCAGGCCATGCCCTCTGATAAATGTTTAAATGAAGCGCTCAGACAAGTCAGATGTGGAGGAAGGAACTGATTTATCCCTCTGTAGCAGAGTGTCCTGGCACAGCTGCCAATAACCCTGCAGATGACAAACTCCCGTTCCCGAGCAAGCGTCGCTCTGCTCTGTGCTGGGGACACAGGAGGGGACAAGCCAGGGCTGGACTTCAATTCCTGCTCCAAGACCACAAGCCTATGCTTTCAGGGCTGGGTTTTGGGGTGCTCTCACATGATGGTTCCCCTCTCCCTGTTTTCCCTGCATCTCCAGACCCCGGGGCGCAGGCTGGGGCCTCCTGCCTGGCTTTGGCAGGTGTTTACTTTGCAAAAAGGAAGATTTTACACACCAGGAGATCAAGGGACGTGGTGGGGAGTGATGGGCCCAAGGTGACTTGGGGAGCTGGGGCTGTTTGTGCCTCACCCATGGTTGGTGTGTGGGCAGAGTGAGCCCTGGAATGGCGGGCGGGGCTGGCATCAGGCTGGGCGCTGTGGTGCACAAAGTGACATTCGAGGACAATGTGGCAACTTATTGCTGAGCAGAGGAGAATAAATCTGCAGCGTTGGGGTGGAGGCACAGTGCTGTAAAGCAAAGAGCCAATATAACAGTCTACATAACACCATTAGTCTGGGAGCGAGGCAGTTGATATAGAAGGAGGGATGGCATGAGCCAACAGGTCCCCACTTTATTTTTTTCCCCGTGTTTAATACAGTGTTCTGGAGCTGCTCTCTATGCTCAGCGTGTTTTATTGTTTTGCTCACCCTGAAAGAGGAACTGCTGGGGCTTTGATAAATGGATGGAAGTGCTGGGCTGGCTGTCGCTGCAGTTTTTCTGGGTGTTCCAACCCACAGGGATGGTCCCTGGGCATCTCCTTCTCTCCTGGCCTCTTCCTTCTGCTCCTTTGTCCAGTGCTCATCCTGAACTCTGTTGGCACCCAGGATGGCATTTGGAAGCTGCCCAGAATTCTGAGTTAATCCAGTCACTGATTTTGTAGATGAAAAGGAGCTGAGGGACTATGGAGGGTGACAGGGGTGGCAGAAGCATCCACTTCCCTGGAAGGGAGCCCTGATTATCCTCCCTTTGTGCTGGACCCAGGGCTGGTTCTGTCCTGGTGCCTTTGGCTCAGTCTGCCTTGCCCCTCTGAATCTGAAGGGTAGTGAGGGATCCTGGGGTATCCCTGGGCTGTCCCCTGCCCTTTCCCAGCTTGGTGTGGGGTCTGATCCCTGGGATGCATCTGGGCTTGGCCAGGGGTTCAGTGTGCCTGTAGCACGGAGCCAGCAGGAACGGGAAGGGTTGCACAAGTGGCTGAACAAACCCCGCAAGAAAGAGCTGGGGAAAGGCACTGCCGACTGAGAAAGCAATTTTGGAAGACAAATGTAATCTGCGGATCTGAATATCCACAAGTGAAATAGGGGGGAAGATAAAAGGAGCAAGAAGTCAGGGAATCCAAGCAGCACTGGGTGCACTTCAAAGGGGAAGGGAGCTGGCTTATAGATTTACCGCCAGCCGTGGCCGTGCCGGCGCGGAGCAGGGAGCCAGCACGGGAGAGAGCCGGGCACGCAGAGGAAAGGGAATTTTAAAAGCAAAATTTCAGACGCCTGTTTCCCCCTGGGTGAAATTACACAGAGAAATATTCTGGCAAAATACGAAAGGGACTGAGATGAAAGCAGAGCCCAGAATATACATTGCAAATGGCATCTGTCCGGGAGGGACACAGAGCCCGCGCCGGAGGGGGGCCGTGCTCGGGGGGCCAGAGCCTGCATTTCCAGAGCTGGCTGGAGGTGTGGAGGCCCAGGGGGGCATTACCTGGGCTCAGGTGCTGTGGGAGAGCTGATAACTGCCCCTTAGACCCCCACAGCTTCTCCTGGGGCTTTGAGGGTATTAACTAGAGCTGGACAAACCCCACAAAAATGTTCTGGGGGTGCTCGTGTGAATCCGGGGTGCAGGAGGATTTGCTGGTCTCGAGCTGCCTGGGCCATGACAGCGCCAGGGAATTGAACCCTCCTGGCTGCAAGGGCCATGGGTGGGGCTGGCAGTGCCCTGCGTGGTGCCCCCAGCTGAGGATGGATGGGGACAGTGGGCACCAGCTCTCTGGAGCGCGACCTGCCCAGTGTGAGTGCCCAGGCGAGGGAGGGCTTGGAGCAGAAAAGCCAGGAGCGGGTGGAGAGCAGGAACAAAGGCACCCCAGTGGCTCGGGAAAGGTTGCCTTCGCTCGCGGCTGAAAGCGCCGGGCAATAATAATCAAGATTTATCGCTCGGCAATCACCATAGCAACATCAAAACACAAGTGGGAGAGAGATGCTCCCCGGGGGGCTCCCTGCATCTCCTCCTGCCGCTGCTCAGCCCCAACCAGGAGGAAGCAGAGCCTGGCGGGAAGGGAAGCTGGGTTGGATGGTGGAGGAAGGAGCTCTCCCAGCCGCCATTGAGCCCTGCCTTGCAGCAGGAATTCTGGAGACAAGGCTTGCTCCCTGCAGGACCAGATCCAGGGCTCCCGCTCCATTCCCATCCACGGCTGCTCCTTGGGACACTGCTGTCCTTTGCCACCTCCTTTTTGGGTGCCAGCCAACTGCTGGGTGCAACAGTGTGTGGGAAGAAGAAAATGCTGGGTTTCCTGCACTGGTGTTGGTGGCTCCTTGTGCTGCTCTGGAGGGGGATGCAGGCTCCTTCCTGGCACTGGCACTGGCACCAGCACCATCCTGCTGCCATCGGGCAGCTCTGAAACCAGGAGCACTCGCCTTGCTGGCACCATCTCCAGCCCCGTCTCTGCTACCAGAGCTGCTAAGCCTCCATAAATATGCTTTTATTAATCAAGCAGTGTTTGTTTAGCATAAACCAACTCCCCTGCTAAATGGCTGCAGGGGCAGCGCGTGGTTCACAGCCATGACTCAGGGCTGCCAGCGCGGCTCCGCAGGGCTGGGAGGGCATCATCCATCTCTGCTTCCTGCTGCCAGCTGCCTCTGGAGCCCTGGGCACAGCGGGCTGGCTCCATCCCAGCTGCTCCCCTCGGGTCTGGGTACTGGGAAAGGCTCCCTGGGGCTGTGCTGAGAGAGGCATCCATGCTGTGAGTACATCCCTGCTGGTGGGAAGGCAGTGACCAACCTCCCAGCCCTGGCATCCCCTCTGGGCCCTGAAGGGCACAGCCACGGCTGGCCAGACAGAGCCCGAGCCCGGGGTGTCTCTGCACGGGAGGGAGCAGCCATGGCCAAGCCCCTTCTCCAAGGAGAGCAGAGGAAGGAGGGACCCTCTGCAGGGGCTGCAGCTTTTGCCCTGTTCGGGAGCTTCTGGAGACATTGGAATGGGGGGAAAAAGCAGCTCCTGCCTTTGAAGGGGCAGCCAGGCGATATCTGCTGGGAGAGGAGCTGCAGGCTGCCGGCTCCTCCGCTTGCTGATCCAGTGCCAGGTTGCAGGGGATGAAGCAGCCTGTGGAGTTAGCAAAATCCTTTATTTTACATTTGATATCTTGTTCAGATCAATAAGGATTCCTTGAGCAATTCGGGGGCTTGTAGTCTCCTGATTAGCTGTCCCTTTATCCAGTTAGATTTTTCTTATCTAGAGTAATTGTTGTTCCAGAGAACATCTACGGCTGCAACATGACCTTACCAGCAAGGGTACGGCTCCCCGAGAAATACAGCTCCCCACGCTGGGCCCTCCCTGCCAGCCCCTCCGCCTTATCTCCCTATAAATTGTTGCTGCGAGCTTTTGTTGCCTTCCCAAGGTGAGCCGGGGCGATCCGGAAGGCAAATAAATAAATCTCCATTGCTGAAAGGCCCTGGCGGTGGCCGTGGGGAGGAGGAGGAGGAGGAGGAGGAGGAGGAGGAGGGGGAGGGATGTTTGCTGTGGCCGCTGGTGTCCTGCAGGCTCTCTCCAGCAGATCTCTTGTCCGATGGACTTTGACAGGAGTTTTTTATTAACCACTGTGGCTCCTCTGTCTATTCCCAGCCCCGGCATCTTCGGTGGATTTGTGCTCCAGCCTCAGATTGGAAATAAATTGATGGCTAAAATAAAACCCCTCTCTAGATGGGAGGGTGAGGAATGAGGGAGGAGAAGGGGATCCAGGGAGGTCGCTCTTTTCTTGAGTTGCTGTTGAATATCTTGGTTTTGTCTTTGGTGGTGGTACCAGGGACGCTCCTGGATGTTTGGCACTGCCCCTTGCCAGAGGGGGAAGGTGGTGTCTTGGGTCTTCCACTGGGATTTCATCTCTCTCTTCTGATGGGATCTCTCATTTTCCCTGGGTAGTTGGTGCAAACCAATGCAGGGCTGACACTAGAGCAGAGCTCGGCCCCAGCCGCTCAGATGCCACCTGACACCGCCTGTTCCTGGGAAACAAACAACTCCATTAAATTCCCTGCGTGTGGGAGCTGCTCCGGAGAGGCTGTCTCCATGGAGCACCTGCCTGCTGCTCCTCTTTGTGTTCGCTGGGCGGATCAGAGCCACAGGTTTTTTCTGTGGGATGCCCAGCTCCTGAGTACTGTCCTGCCCAAACCCCTGGGGATGCAGCTGGGCAGCTCTTCCCAGAATAAATGACAAGGAAGCAGGGACAGGGACGAGGTGTACTCTGGAAAGCAGCTGGTGGCTGAAGGTGTGGGCGACTGGGTGTTTTTCCAAACACCTGGCAAATGAGCTCCCCACAGGCTCTGGGGAGGATCAACACTGCCGAGACTGAACGTGGCAAATGGCCTTGGCCAGGATGATGTGGAGGGAAAAATTATCAACTCCCCCAAATGCTTCTGCATTTCCAAAATAGACCCGAGTGCCTTTAGGTTCTGACTCTGCTCCGGTGTGATCCTGCAGCGCTGAGGGAGGAATGCACAAGGATGGTCAGGGGGGTGGGACGAGCTGGAAATGCCAGGTGGGCTCAGGGACAAGGACAGGCAGCAGCTGTGCCCTCCTGCCACGGCAGAGCCGTGCCCAAGGACGGCCCTCACCAAGCTGTCACCAAACCACCCCGCGGGCACATCTCCGTGTCCCGGTGGGAGCTGCCAGGACGCACCTCCCGCATCCTCGGAAGCACCCAGAAAAGTCAGTCTCGTTTATTTATAGTTCCTTCCTTGCCTCTCGCTCCCTGTTGTGTGCCCGGAGACTCTGGAGAACCCCGATCGTGTCTAGGCGCCGTTCGAGCTCTTCTTCTGCTTGGCTGCGGGCGAGAGCCCAGGGCGGATGGAAGCAGAGCCGCAGCCCCGGTCCCGCAGCAGCCCCGGTCCCGCAGCATCCCCGGTCCCGCAGCAGCCCCGGTCCCGCAGCATCCCCCGCTCCTGCCAGCGTCCCCCGCTCCTGCCAGCATCCCGGCGCTGCCGCTGGGAGCCATGAGGGGGAGCTCAGCCCATTCCTTCCCTTCTCCTCGGCTGCGTGCGGGGCTGCGCCGCCTTTGCCCAGGTGGCACCGGTGGCACCGGGGACCCCTCTCTCTGCGCTCCCCTAGCCTGTCCCCGCCGCGCTCGGGACTCTGGGGAGGTGTTTCACACCCCAAACACCCCCGTGCGTGTGCCCGGGGCGAGGGCAGGGGTCTGGGCCAGGCAGGACTGCTGCCCCTGGGGAGCTGGTGTCCATTCTCAGCAGCCTCAGCCTCGCCTCTGTCCCTGCACCAGGTGTTCCCACGTGTGCCAGCTCCCGTGGGTGCTCTGAGGTGGCACCCCTGGCACCCTTGTGCCGACCTGCCTGGTGAGGGGGCACAGCTGGGGCGAAGGAGCCCCTCGGGGTCTCACCCAGGGGTACAGGGGGATCCCCGATTTGCCAGGAGTCCTCCCCTCGTCACTCCTGGCTGACACTAACTCCTGTCAGAAAGAGCAGAAAGGGCACAAAAGAGGGGAGATTTTCCGTATTTCAATTTTCTGAAAAAAAGGGAGAAATCCCATCCTATGTCTGCAATTATTTTATTATGCAGCACTAATGAAAAATACACTTGAACATCTAAAAAAGGCCTATGGTAAAGAGTTACTTAATGGAATAAATCACTCTAAATTAAGCAATTATCCCTTTGATTTTTTTTTTTTTTTTTTTTTAAATTTAAAACACCAATTGGCCAAAGGTGCTTCAGTTGTGTGAGATGATGTCTGTGGGCACAGTGAGGGCACATGTCCAGGTAGAGCCACAGCCCAGGGCTGCTCCAAACCAAGTCTGGGTGTGCTGGGAGCCCCGTGTGACCCTGCAGAGCTCAGGGTGTGTGGGTGGGCATGGATGGGACGAGGGGTGCAGGACACAGGGTCCATCCCAGGCCACTCTGCACAGCGAGGTCCTTGCTGGCAGCTCGTGCCAAGCTCGTGGAGCCTCTTCCCACCACAGCTCAGGCAGCTGATGCAGGCAAGGGAGGGAGAGAGACAGTAAATAAATAAGCTGAATAAATAGCTGGGCTCTTCAAGGGGGAAATCAGGGCTGTAAATTAGGCAGGGATTATCTTCTGATCCCAGGAACAGAGCTTCGTAAATATGACCGGGCTAATGTGCCCCGGGGCGAGGGAACAGCTCTGCAGGGCCAGGGCAGGGGTGTCCCCACTGAGGCTCCTCCTCGGGAGAAGCCATCCCTGTGCGGGCTCTCAGCCAGCCCTTGGGAACAGCGAACAGCGAGTGCTGGGTCCCTGTGCCACCCGCTCCCAGTCCCAGCTCTGCCACCAGCACCCAGCCCCATCCCCGCCGGTTCCACCCTCCCCGGCTTATTTGTTAAATATCCTGTAATTATAGAGAAATAAAAGGCTCCTACAGATTAGGGGGTAATTATACTTAATAGGAACAGAATGAATATTCCTGGTTAACCGTTTGGGCTTGGGAGGCAGATGGCACACAACCCCGTGTTTCCCTCGGAGCGTGGCAGCCCTGGCAGCGCCCTCGCTCACCAGTTGCTCTCTGGCTCGGCACCAAAGGCATTAATTGGTTAATCACCCCCGGTGGCTTTGCTGATGACTGAGGTGGGATTCCTCGGTGGGTGTGAGGTGGGTCTCAGCCGGTGGGGGCACACCTTGCCCTGCTGTTCTGGGGGTCAGGAGCTCCAGCATTATCCCTGCTGGAGGGGCACAGCCCCTCGGTCAGAGGCTGCTGGTGGCAGTGCCACAGGAGATATCCGTAACTGCTGGGAATGCTGCACACAGGCAGCCGCTGCCATCCAGCCCCATCGGGGATGAAGAGGCTCCCATTATCCTGAGATCCTTTTGCTGCTGGTACCGCAGGGCACTGCTGGCACATGGCCTGGGCACATGGCAGTTTGTGTTCTGTCGTCTCTGGCACGATGGCGAAACCCCGGCGAGAGGTGTCTGCTGTGTGGGCAGGAGGTGACAGGGCCCGGGGGTCTCCTGTCCCAGGCAGGGTCTGGGGAAGAGCTGCCCCTCAGCCTCTGGGCAGGGTGGAGCCCTGGGGGCTTGGGCAGCCTCCTCCGGAGGCACCCGGGCGAGATCTGTCGCTGCTGGTGGTGGCCCCTTTGAACACGGGCATTACAGTGTGTTCAAATAACATTAATAAATACAACAGCAGCCACAGGGAGAGCTTGGTATTTACTGTAAATTCAGCATCCAAACAGAGACATCGTTTTGTCTTCCACAGTTTAACGCCATTCATAATTCCGTGTTTTAACAGGCTTCCCCCGGGGCCCCGAGATGCCTTTTTTATTTGAGGCTATTCCCAGTTACCCACTGTGCCTCTCCAGAGCTGGCTGCTGCTGAAACACACCCAGGGCTGCCGGGGCTGAGCCACAGACTCTGCCTTGTCACCCGGGGCCTTGTTCTCCCATCCCCTTCACGAGGCCCTTGAACCCCTGTGCTGCTGGGAATTGGCTGCTGCTGCTGCCTGGGTCCTGTGCCTGGGGCTCTCCTCTGTGTGTATATACATAAATACACAAAAATATAAATATATATAGGTGTGATTCATCACAGTGATCACGGAGCCTCTCTCCTCCTCTGAGGGCCTTGGCAGAGCAGAGCACTCGTGTCCTCTCTTCTCTCATCTGGGGCTACCCAACCCTGCAGCTTTTTTTCCCCAATAAAAAAATCTCCGTGAAAAATTAATTTAGCCAGGGCTAATCAAATCTTGCTGGGCAGCTGCTGTCATTTATTCCCCACAGGGGCTGTGGCCCCGTGGTGCTCTGTGAAAGGTGAAAACAAACCTGGGAATGAGCCGTGCTTGGTCCTTCCCGGCTCGGAGCAGCCAGGTTGGCACCAGCCCTCCTTCCTGGGGGCCTTTATTGGGGCCTTTGCCATCTACCTGCTTTTCCTGGGAAACGAATTGGTGTGCCTGGAATGGGAGGTGGCTGCAGGTGGGCAGAAGGCAGATCCTGGGGAAGCTCTTGGGAATGGAGCGATCGCGGTTGGTGTCGTCTCCTCATTTTGGGTCGCTGGTGCTGCCAGCCCTTCCGAGGTGGGGATGCTCTGGGAGAGCCTCACTCTGCTGTGGGGCTGCCAGGAGCCTCTGTCCTTGCTGGGGCAGAAATCCCCCTCATCTCCATCATTATCCAGCCCACCGCCCTTCCCTCAGCTCCCAAGCCCGGAGTTCAGCATCCAGCGGATGAGCCAAGCGCCTGCTCTGCCTCCCTCTCTCTCTTTTCCTCCTTCCCTGTGCACATCTGGGGGACCCCCATGGGTTTTGCTGGGGGAACCCCTCAGCCTCCTCCTGGCCCCCCATCCCAGCAGTTCCAGGGCTCCGTGTGGGAGAGGGAAGGTTTCGCCACCTAATAAATTTAGATTTAATTTGCAAGTGAAAAAGAGAGTTTTCTTTTGTAGCTGATGCTGCAGCCCAAATGTCTGAGCTTCTAGGGTTTAAGTCTAATTAACTGCATTTCACAGCTTATTTAAAGAAAAGAATGGAGGCATTAAAATTGTAAAATCTAATTTTTAAGTAAATCTTTCAGCACAAAATGAATGTCGCAGTCTCCCAGCCGCCTTGGCAATATATCTCTTGTCTTCAAATTTCAACATGAGCTTTTGCAAACATGAAATTATTCATTAGACCGTCTGGTAAAAGGATAAATAAGTGTCGCTTCACATCCAAGATCTCCCGGTTTTCCATTTAGCAAAATATTGGCTTATTCAGGATGATGCAGATAGGCCGATGGGACTGGGGAAGCGGGAGGGAATGGATAACCCAGTGGCCAGGTGCTCTGGATGGACTCTGCTGGGCCATTTGGAGGAGTGGGTAGTGAATCTCCCTGGAATTTTATCCGTTTCCCTGGAATTTTGTCCCCTTTATTTTGCCTGGTCCATTAAATCCTGCAGTCCTGGCCCCGGCTGTCCACTTCCACACTCCTCACACCACCAAAGGGAGCTTGTTTCTGCCCTCCTTTAAAAGGAGGGGATTTTATGGAATAGAAACTATTATTTTAACAACTCCATATTTTTTATCACTTTTAAAAACCCCAGCGATTTGTCTTTTGCTTGATCGAAGTCACAATTAACTGTAGGAGCGAGGTGTTCAATGCTAATGCTGGTCCTGGCTGGATGCTGAGGATCAGTCCCGGTGCTCCTGACCCCTCCCTGCCCGGACAGAGGCAGGATGTGCCTCGGGAGCTGCCAGGAGGGTCAGCCCTGCCAGCCCAGCCCCGGGGCTGCGCCGTAATTAACAGCGGGATGCGGAACGCAGGGGAGAGGTAATTAACAGCTGAGGAATGCACGGAAAAATGATGCTCATTAGCACACCCCACGATCCCGGGCTGGAAATGGGATGTGAGGATGGGAGGTATGGATTGGCACTGCCAGACACGGTGCCCAAGTCAAGTGGTGCCAGGTTCTGTGGGGCATGGGGGCACAGGGAAGGGGGTCCCCACTTCCCCTCCCTTTCCCACATCCTGGAAGCCCCAGCAGCAGCCAGGGGATTCTCCACCGTGGATCTGGGCAGGTCTAACCCTGTGGAGCGTCTGGAGATTGTCTGGAGATGGAGGAGCTGTGTCTGTAGGAGCAGTGGTGACACAGTGTCCCCTCTCCAGGTGACAGCCTCATCTCCTGCCCTGCACTGTGGGACAGCCTGGAGCTGCCTCCTGGATGTGGGGGCATTCCAGGAAATAACGACCCACACAGGGGCTGGCCTCAACTGAAACACCCCAAAATGACTGGTGAAGTGGGCTCCTTCTGTTTTAGTTTCATTTCGCACCAGTATCACACAAATGAAAACAGAAGAATGGCTGCAGTCTTGTTCCAAGCCAGGGAATTGAGATCAACATCAGTCCTGGACCAACTCATTCCTGCCAGTATCACCCTGCTGGGTGCTGAGGGCTCCCTGGAGGAATGGGCCCTCCGGAATGGGGACACACCTAGGGGGGTGTTTGCCTCCAAAAGAGTGAGGTCTGGGCTGATCCTGGGAAGCAGAAGCTGATTTTTCCCCAGCCAGGGCAGTCCCATCTGATGTCTGTCCATCTTGTGCCTCTGAGCAGGGCAAAATCCTGCCAGGATGGAGACAGGAGTGGGAGTAGTGCCTTGGGCATCTCTTGCAGTGCTGCTGTTTCTTGTTGGTTTTTAATTCTGAATTACAATGTGCTTCTGCAGGCTCTACTGTACGCCCGGAATCACGCTCTGTGCTAAATCAGTCTGTGGCAATCAATGCTTTTCTAATGAATTCTGAATTCCTGATGTCAGGACATTGTGCTGCTGCTTGTTTTCTCCCTGCCCTTCTTTTTCTTCTATGTTATTTCTCCCCTCTGCAGACCTCATTGGCAAAGTTAATGGTGTGTTTCTGGAGTAATTAGAATGATTTAAATGGCCTCATAACAAAGTTCTTCTGCAGGAGCAGAGGCTTCTCACCCTCTGTATCTGTCATATCTGGGCTGGGAGTGGTGTTGGAGGGAAAATGTGTCAGGAAATGGAGGGGAGCAGCCCCCCAGCCAGGAGATCTGTGTGTGGGCACGTGGGAATTAACTATTCATGGCCGGCAGCTCGGCAGGGTTTGTTCGTACACCTGGAAATCAGTGGCAGGGAGGGGGTGGCTCTTGCCGCAGTGACCCCTCTGTCCCTCCCCCGGAGCTGGCACGGGCAGGAGCAGCTCTCTGCTCCCTCTCTGCTGACCTGGCTGGGGACCCCTGGGTGGGAGGGTCCTTGCCAGCACCAGAACATTCAGCAACATCTGAAGGCTGAGATTTTTGGCTGCAGGAAGGTGCTGGCTCTGGCACCAGCGGTGCCTTTGGAAGCTGTTGTTTGTTGTCCCCCTTCTGGCCAGGCCCCGGGAGCAATGCCGCACCTGCTCCAGCCAAAGCCAGCCCGGGCCACCCAAAGGGGTGTGAGGAGGAGCCCATCCCCACCGATGTTCCCAGTACATCTGTACTTTGGCCCCGAGGGGTGCTCTGTCCATGGCAACCCCTCCGGGTCCGGCCGCCCAGCATCCCTGATGCCCACAAGAAGGAGCAGCTCTGGGATGCATCCCAGTGTCTCCACAGTCCTGCGTGGCCACGCCGGGATGGAGCCTGCCTTTGGAGTCTCCTCTTGTTGCTCCCAACAGTGCCTCAGAAATTAAGAATCAATCCGATTATTCAAGCCCATAAACAACATCATAAAAATAACATCAATTTGCACAGAAAGGCGCTGCATTAATGCGCCGAAATAATGATGCACTTTTACAACATAAATTTACAATCAATCTTGCTTTTAACACCGTGAAACAACAGTTGGAGGAGGATCAATCCTTCGCCTGAATTAGACGCTTGAGTCAGAGATGCTTCGGGGGTTATTTTTGGAAGCTTTTAGCACCGGCTCTGGCAGGGCTGTCGCTGTCGGCTCCGTGTGCGACAGCGGCTCCCGCAGCACCCGGCACTCGCGGCGGGACACCGGCAGGTCGCAGCAGGAGCCGTGCGGGCTCTGCCTGCCTTGCCTGTCCCCGGAGCGCCGGGCTGGGAGCGGGGCGTGCCGCGGGGAGCAGGGAGATGCGGTGAGAGCTGCCGAGAGCCGGCTGGGCTCTGCAGGCTTCGCTCCTGCAGGCTCCACTGCCCACCCGGGGCAGGGAGGGAGCGTGTCCGACCCTCCTGGTCCTGCAGAACCGCCCCAGCCTGGGTCCCTCGTGTTCCGGGAAAGCACATTTACCTGGATAAAGCCAGGAAACTGCAACTCCATGTGTCAGCCTTGCTGAAAAACATCCTTCTCATTTTTCCCACTTCCTCTGTCCTGGAAAACACACCAGGGGGCTCAGCATTGGCCGCTGCTGCTGCTTCCCAGGGCTGCATCTCACCCAGGTAATTTTTCCCAGTACCTTCCCAGTAAAGGTTCAGACTATCTGGACCCCAGATCCCCAGGCCCTGTTGCTACAGCTTTTTAGCATGGCTTTCTATTTTTATTATTTTTACTTATAAATGGGTCCCAAAATGAAATCTCTGCTTATGGAGAGATTGATTAGTGAACCAACTCAATTATGTCTTTAGCCGAGAGCTATATTAAGTAATGCAGCAAAATTATTGCCGTGTGCAGATCCATTTTGTTAAGCAGCTGTTCGCTGGCCCGAGGAGGAGAAGATGGAGGTTAAAATGTTTTTATGGTTCTGGAGACACCCAGGGACCCCAAAGCCGTGGGGCAGCTGATCCCAAGGCAGGCAAGGGGACAGTGTGAGCCCAGCGTCCTCGGCTGAGCTGGGATTGCTTCTCCAGGGACTCCAGGCTCCAGGAGGGAAGGAAATCCAGCCCAGGCCAGGCTGTCCCACTCCGGCTGTGAGCCACTCAGAGGCTCAGAGGGAGGGATGCCAGGATCTGGCTGCCCTGCTAGTGAAGAGTGTGAAAAGAGGGATGCAGATGCTCTGTGAGGTATCTCCCAAGTGACACCTAAACTTGGGGATTTCCTCCCCAGATTTCTCACAGCACCGGTTTTCCTGCAGCGTGTGGATCCCTGGAGCCAGCCCACCCTAACCCCTGCCATGTGTCCCTCTGGCTCTTCAGGGTTGTGTGAGGGGCCCCTCCTTACAGCCCCTCGTAAAAGTGCTCGATAGCTCGTTATGACCTGCAGGCTCAGGTGGAATAATGAGTTTTCATTGCCGTGCCATAAACTTTATGGAAGTTATAAGGGAATGGAGCTCCACGGTGCACGCTGGCACCCGAGAAGTGCAGGGGGCGGGGGGCTCGGGGCTGCTTCGGCACCCCCTGAGGGATTAATTAGCACCATGGTGGTAATGGGTGCTGAGCAGGGTCTTCCCCTGGCTGGAGCAGGGGGTCTCGGGGGATCTGTGGGGCTGTGCAGTGCTGGGAGGGACCTGGACACATTCAGGGAGTCCCTGAATTAAACCCCAGCCCAGCCCCATTCTGGCTGCACATGGGGGTCACTCCTTTTATTGACTGTGGCACTGTTCCATCTGTTCCAGCCTGACATTTCGGGTCCTTCCTCCTCCTCAAAGCTTTGGTTTTATGGCAGCTCAGCTCCCCAAAGGCAGCTTTTCCAAACCTCTAGAGGATTTCTTTCCCTGCTTAAGCTTAAAGCTCATCCTGTTCCAAACCCCTGCCCTGGGCAGGGACACCTTCCACTAAACCAGATTGCTCAGAGCCCTGTCCAACCCAGCCTTGGACACTTCCAGGGGCAGCCACAGCTTCTCTGGGCACCATGTGCCAGGCCCTCCCCACCCTCACAGGGAAGAATTCCTTCCCAACATCCCACCTAACCCTGCCCTCTGGCAGTGGGAAGCCATTCCCTGCGTCCTGGCACTACAGTTCCTGATGGATCCTTCCCATGAAACTCATCCCAGCCTTGGGAGACCCTGACTCCCTGTTCCTGTGGTCCCAGGGGATGGTGGCACTGACCTGGCACCCTTGGCACCACGGGACTGCCCCGTGGGCAGAGGGACATCCCTGGCTCAGCGGCACAGCCCCGAGAGCTGCCAAGTGTGCTGTTAAATATTTAATTCAGTTTAATGAGCCAACAGAGTCAGTGCTATCGGAGGGTCCGGGGCTCGCTCCCAGCCTGCTCTGATTAACAAAGCACCTGGGCAGGCAGGATCTGCTGATCCAGGGCTGTTACACGGCACTCAGTGCCGCAGGAGAGGCAGCATTAACTGGGAAGCATCGATTTCGACATTAGCCGGCTTTTACATTCGAAAGCAGACGATGCAAGGACCTTCAATTATCTTCAAAGCAACTGAAGGGAAGGAAATTGGTCTTAGATGTGGTAAATAGACTCCACAAACTCTACTGAAGCATGCAAAGATGTACACAAGGGAATTACAGATCCTCGCCTAACTGGCTGGAGTTTACTCAAAAATGTGATTGGAATTCTCCGGATTTCACGGGAGGATGTTTTGGCGCTAATCTGATCCGGGTCCTTGTTAATCTGATTGGGATTATTGCTGCAGGAAGCAATCCCCACCTGGCATTTCCTGAGGGTCAGGCCTGAGCCAGAGTGCCTGGAAAGAGAGATTTCCTCCCAGAATAACTCTACGAGTTATCGCCACTCAGCTCACCTGTTCTGGGCCTGCTTTGGCTTTTGGGGAGATTTTTGGTTGGTTTATTTTCTGCTCTCCTATTAATTGCCTGCATATGTTGGATCAGATTTTCCCAAGAGCACTGGAGCAGTGAGGGAATGCTCCTTTGGCTCCTGGATAACCTGTCCATCCCTGCAGGTGCTGTGCACACAGAGAGCTCTGTCCCAGCTCCTCTGGAGGCTGGCAGCCCCGCTAGGGCAGGGCTCCCCATTCCCAAGGGAATCACTGCACCGTGGGGGGATCACCCTGAGCTCTCCAGCCCCTCGGCTCTGCCATCCCACGCAGGGATTCCCTGGCACAGCTCTCCATCCCTTCGGCACAGGGCTGCTGAGCCCAGGGCAGGGATCCCTGTTGGGCTCCCGGCTGTGCCGCCTCTCCTGCTCAGTCAGGGCCTCGTGTAAAGCACATAAAGCAGCATTTTTCCACTCACCACCCTCTGCCTTTCCACGTGGGATAGCAGCGTGCCCGGCTCCCATCATATCCCTTGTCCCCAGGCGCTGCTCCGTAACAGGTGATTAATGCTCCTGAGGAGCAGGACTCTCCCTGTGAGCCAGCACCGCTCCCCCTCTGTGCCAGGCAGGAAACAGCAGCAGGAAAACACCGCTGTTATTGTGCCGAGGCTTAAATAAGGAAATCCTGTGTAAAATGGTTTTTTCTCTGAGCCTCGGTGGTTTCCTCAGCCCCAAAGGTTGTATCGAGCAAACACACCAGATCATTCCAACGAGGATTATTGACTGGGAGTCACACACCGTGTAAACAGGGCTGGCAGGTTTGATCTGCAGCGCAGCCGTGTCAATGCTCCCATTGATCCGGACGCAGGGAGCTCAGAGCCCCGAGGAGATCTCGGTGTGTGGGAGCAGAGCTGGCAGGGATGGCACAGCCCAGGCAGAGGGGCCCTGTACCCATGGCAAGGGGGGACAGCAGCACGAGCTCCGAGGGGCGCGGGGACACCCCACCGTCCGTGTGCTGAGGCACCACTGCCCAGCCCAGCAGGATTTATCTGCATCAGGTCAGGCTGGGTTTGCTCTTCCCATTGCTTAGCAACACGGCAGGGCCGGCAGAGCCGGAGAGGAAGAGGAGAACCACGGAGGGCTGAACTCAGCTTTGGCCGTGCTCGGTCACGGCAGTGTCACAATCCCATCCCTGTCCCCATCCCTGCCTCTGGTGTGGGATGGTGACGGAACTGAGCTCTGTGGGAACCTCAGGCCATGTTTATTCCTGTGTTTATTTTGGTCTGTATGGAATGGGTGGTTTGTGCTCTGTCGCAGTGAGTGGGCATTGCTGGAAGTGGTTTGGGATATCCTGAGCTCTCTGCCTGGTCAGGTGGAACGCTGGCAGCTGGAATGTGTCTCCCAGGCTGGGACAGTCCCCACTAACTGAACACAAACAGCACGAGCGCTGTGCCAGGGGATAGCCTTGTCCATGAGCCAGTGGGAATGCTGTCCTACGGAAACCCCAAGGGCTGGGCTCTGTCCCCACACCAGCCCCAGGCAGGCAAAGGGTGAGGGATGTGATTCCAGCAGCTGAGCCTGGCCTGTCAAGGAAACTTCCCTCGAAACCATCAGCCTCATTAGTTATTTCCAAGGAGCAGGATGACTCTCCGGGTGTGAGTCAGCGGCGGCGGCTCGGCACCAATGGGATAAACAGAGCTGCTGTGACAAGGGAAAGGCAGCGCTGCCGCTCTCCGAGGGATTCGGAGGGAAGGAGCTGCCTCAGCGGGCGGCATGGCTGGGAGCCAGGGAGATTTGTGCAGGGAGATTGGTACAGGGAGATTGGTGCGGGGAGAGGGAGGCGGACGGGAGTGGATCCGCGATTCCGGCGCTCTGAAATCGCTCGTACATTTGGATTAAATACGGAGCTCCACAGCGATGAAAAAGCCAAAACAAAACCTGTAGACTCTTGGCCACAACATGGGGAATCTGGAAGCCTTGTTCAGGATTTTATCTCCTCTGGGTATGGCTGCTGGGGTGTAGTGAAGCGAGGGAGAGCTCAAGCCATTGGTGTCCTGAGCATCTCCTAGCCCAGCCCAGTGGGAGCAGCCCTGCACAAGTGCTGGGGAGCACACAGGGCTCCCCAGAGGTCCCTGGAGAATATTTTATATTTTTACCCCCAAGTAATCCACCCTCAGTCTGTAATTACCCTTCTCTAGCCACATTTTCTGTTCTCAGGTAATTAAATCAAGCAGCACAAGGGCAGAAATGCCTTGTGAGCTCCACTCTGGCGTTACACCGACACCTCAAAGCTGCCAATGCCTCTGTTTTCCTGCACAGCCTGCACACCACTCATTGGGAACAGACTGTTTAATCTCACTGCCCATCTCTGGGGGCCTCTGGGACCCCGTGCCCAACCGTGCGGGGGCATGCTGCCCCAGGAGCGAGGTGCTGCCCCTGCCCAAGGGTTCCCACAGCATCCCTGGAATTAGCAGGAGCCAAGGGGAAGGACTGGGGGCTCGGTGCCATGTTCCCCTCACCTGGACCCGCAGCCCTGGGCAGGTCACGGTGCTCAGGCTGGCAGCTCCCAGCAGCCCGTGCCGCGGGCGCCTGGCCCGGGTTCCGCTCTGTTTGCCTGGGATGTCCTCCAAACCGTGGCCAGTCACAGGGAATTTTCAGCCTGAGCGGTGATTTGGCTCCGTCCTGGAGGTAGCAGAAGGTTTCCCGTGCTGCCGGGGGACTCCAGCAGCTCGGGCAGGGATTGTGGTGCGCGTCCTTCGGGCTGGAGGGTGTGGGCAGGGACGGTGGCCGTGCCGGTGAGCCGCGAGGAGGATGGGGACAGACTGGGATAACCAAATTCCTCTGCGTGTGGGGCAGGCCCAGCGCCCATTCCCGGGGCAGGGATGCTCCCGAGGCAGCCGCGGCCTGGGAGATGGGCGCTCCTCAAACCGGCAGAGCTATTTATCTCGGGAGAAACAGAGGAATATTTTGTATCTTTGACAAAGCAGCACTTTACAGGCGCTTGACACTTTATTAACTAATCTCTGATACTTGAGTAATTTATTATGTTTAAGCTGGTGCCATCAAGTCTCTCAGCAGTGTCCGTGTGCGCCGGGAAATAAATTAAAGACTGTCCAGAGATACTTGGCTCATCGCTGTGATTGCTGGGCTGGCGAGATGGAGGGCTAAGGTTCTCTCCTCCTGCAAATTGGAAATTAGGAATTAATAAGATGACAGGCCAGAGAGCCCCGCTGGCTGCGTCTGGCAGAGAGCTGCTGGTGGGGGAACGGGCACGGCGCGGGCACGGCGGCTCCGGGAGCGGGCATGGCTCTTGTTGGGTATCCCATCCAGGGAGGCTCCAGGAAGCCTCGTGGCGTGTCAGCATTCCCAAGGAGTCAGTGGGATAATGTGGGTGATTCCGGGCCTGTCGGGCAGGCAGGGGTGCTGGGCAATGGAAGAGCTGACGTGGGAGCTCATTAACACAAATTTAAAGGAAGTGATGCAACAAACGCCGATCAGCACAGGGTGTGGAACACGGCCCTGGCCAGGCTGAGGGGATCATTCTGATGTGGTTGCGATGTGCCTGATAAGGGTGTCAGTGCTGGTGAGGCGCTCCTCGGCTCCAGGACATGGCCCAGTCGTGTTCCAGAGGTTTGGGATGGAGGCTTGGGGTCCCCTCTGGGCTGGGGGGCACTGGCTGGGGCAGTTGACAGCTCTTCCCAGAGCAGTGGCACCAGGAGATGCTGAGCTGCCCCATCTGCCCGTTTCCATGGCAACACACAATTCCTGGCTGAGGGAGGAGGGAGCAGCCCTGGCAGGAGCTGTTCTGCTGCGGCCAAGCCTGGGCTGGGGCTGGGGCTGGGGCTGGTTCCTCCTCCACCAGCCACAGCCCACACGAGCACTTGGGCACAGTCAGCAGGTAATTAAAACGTGTACCATTAACAAACAGCAACTGGAACTTTAATTACTCAGCCTGCGCCTGGGTTTCCCCCTCCCCAAATTGCCCAAATCAGGGAAAGAAGCAGAAGTAAGGAAGGAGACTGAGGGCAAAACCTGATTATGTTTATTAAGCCAATACAAAAACTCAGTGCTGTAAATAGTAATTAAATTAATTATAAAAGCAATTTGCTTCTGAAAATGGAATTTGACAGCTCAGGGGCTGCTGCACAGATCTGACACACTCGAGTGCAGTGGGCAGGATGCAGCCCCCGCCCTGACCCCTCCATGGAGCCCAGGTCTTTGCTCCGGGGTGTTTGCTCCACATGTCACACGCGGCAGGATGGATTTGGGGAACGACACAGAGCTCTGTCCTGCCTTTCCCACCCTGGCTTTCCCCTCAGAGGCAGGTGAGCTCTTCTTGCTCTGGAATGCTGGGATTTTTGGTGAGATATGCAGAGGAAAGAGAGGGAAAAGCCAGAGGAGAAGTTGCAAGAGGAATATCTCCACTCCCTTATCACATCCCATTGGATGCCTGCACTCTGTAACCTGCCTGGTGCCAGTCAGGGGACGGTTTGTGACTTTGTTGAAAGTGAAAAATCATCTGCTGAAAGATGAGAAAAGTGCTGGCTTAGAAGTGACACGTTTTTGGCCCAAGCTGCTGGGTCTGGAAAGCAGCTCAGAGGAAGCAGATTGCTTTCAACCAGAACGGGTTTGATTGAAAACCTTGTTTTCTGTGGGAGGGAAAAAGTTTTGACAAAACGTTTTTATAGTAACCTGGGCCCTGTCTCGCCGCCGGCTCTGGAAGTCACTTTCTGCTCTCATCCAAGCGCTTCCCCTCAGCAGCCCTTGTGCTGAGGATTTCATTCTGAGGATGTTTTTGCAGCCAGGCAGAGGGTGAGGATGGGGCAGCATCGCTGGGGTGCTGGAGCATGAGGGAGAAGCTGCCCCAGTCTGGTTTCCCCTTGCATTGCAGAGGGTCTGCGATCCACACCCGTGGTGGTGCTCCCAAATTGCCTCTGGCTGCTGTGGTTTTCACAGCCTGGTGGTTGTATTTTGCCATTTTGCCTCCTTTAGTAAATGATGGAGGTGGCTTCTGCCATGCAAAGTAGGTCAGAACCTGAGCAAAGGGTTTTCCAAGTGCCCTGGATTGGGAAGTGGGAAGCACCACGTTCTCCTCTCCCGTCCTGCTCCTTCTTCCAAAGGCATGCTGGCATCCAACCATTTTTAACCACTGGGTTCGAGCAGCAAATTACAAGTTAAATTATAAGTAATGCTCGGCTCTCGCTGGGCTCTGTCTGTTCCGCCAGTGCAGGAGAGGCTCCCCCAGCCCAGCTTTGCATCCAGGCCAGCGCAGTCATTACATCTGCAGGGGGCCAGGCTGCAGCCCTCGGCCTGAAAAATGCATGAGTGTGCTCCTTCCCTGGGAGCAGGGCAGCTCAGCCTTCAGCATCCTCCTCGTCCTCCTCATGGCCCCAGGAGCCGCAGCAGATCTGTGCTCTGTCTGCACAGGAGAGCAAACCCTCCCACTGCTGCTCTTGCTGCAGCTGGCACCAGTTCCTCACTGCAGTTTCCAGAAAAACCCCATCACTCCAAGAAGCCCTGGCACTGCCAGGGGTGTCCAGCAGACCCGGAGTGCCAGCTCACCCTGACTGTCAGGGCAGAGGGATGCTGCTCTGCCCAGTGTGTGGTGCCGCTGTGGCATTGCCGTGCAGGGATGTGGCAGGGAGGGGACCCCAAACCTCAGCAGCTCTTATGGGGGTGTCCAGTGCTTGGCCATGATGGGCATCGAGCAGGAGGACCTCTCCCTCTTGGGCTGGCTGGGGACAGGGCAGCTGGAAACGCCAGTCGAGCTGCACTGATGGGAAAAGCTCCGGGCACAGCACAGAGAGGATTTCTGAACCCAGCAGGAGCCTCCCGGGCAGGTCTCAGGGAAGGTGAGAGAGCTCTGGAGCGCTGTTCCCGAAGTTCCGCAGGAGAAAGTGCTGGCTAAGCTGCTCCTCTGGCTCACCCCGCGCCGTCCCCGCCGGGTTTCCGTGCAGGTGTAATGGATGGAGAAGAGTGGGATTGAAGGTCTTGGGGGCAGAGAAGACAGCGTGTGAGCCATCAGTCAGGTGCAAAAGCAAAGTAGTAACATTTCAGGGCAGTAATTTTTAATAATTTATGAGTTTCACTTGGTTCCCAGAGTGTTATTACCTCACTTAACATCATTTACAAATTACACATGATCCCATCAATTGTAGTAAAGTGAGGAAGTGTCTGGGAGACGCTCAAAAATCAAACGCTATAGAGCAAAGGAGAATTTATGGACCCGAGCGGGCTGCAGTGGCGGCGGGGGCAGCCATGCAGTGCCCGAGTGTCACCCACGCAGTGCTGCTGCTCGGGCCCCACGCTCCTCTGTCCCTGCGAGGAAGTGTGGGTGAGAGAAGGGACGAGGGCTGAGCTGTGGGACCTGTCCACACTCGTGTTTTGTCCCTTCCCTGCAAGGAAGGAAGGCAGGGAGCGAGCCCTGGTCCCGCTCTCCTCCTCGCTAGCGCTGCATCCCAGGCGAGCTCGGGCAGCGCCACTTCCTTTGTGTCACCGGTGGCACAGAAACCTTCTCCATGGCAACACAGCCAGCGGCGGGCAGGACGTGGCCTGCTGGGATGCTCTGCCAGAGGGGGACTGGGCACCCGACGGGCAGCACCAGCAGCGAGGGCTTCGGGGGGCCCCAGCCGAGCCCCTCGGGATGTGGAGGAAGGGAAGGGCAGCCCAGCTGCAGCAGCCCATGGCATGAGCAGCTCTCTGTGTCCCCCGTGGGATGCTGAGTGGGTCTGGGCGCCTTGGGGTGGTGTAAATAAAGCGTTGGGAGGAGCATCCCTGCTCTGCTTGGCACGGGCAGGGCTCCCTGGATGGGGAGCTGCAGTCCCCAAATTGCCTGGGATATTCGTGGGCTCCATGGCCAGGAACTGCCTCATCTACAGACAGATTATTTTTAAGTGAAAAGAGAGTAGCAGCTGCTTAAATGCATTGACTTGTTGAAAACCACACAGATTTGGATACCGATGGCACCAAGTGCTATCGCTGAGGTGTCTCGGCCCATCTGCGTAAAGTAACTATTGATTTTGGTTGATATGCATCGATTCCAAGAAAACTGCCCTGCTTTGAAAATGAACTTCCAGTAGTTTCAAGGGAAGAGGCAGCGAGCGGCGTCTCTCTCGCAGGGCTCCATCCTTTCCTTAAAGGTGGCTCCTGCATCTGAAAAACAGAAGCGAAGGCAAACAAATAGCTCGGAGGGAATTAAAACGCATCGATCCCCGGGGCAGGGGATAATGGCCTCCGCTAAAAGCTTTTGGAGACGTTAATACATCGCTTTGAATAAAGATCTGCCTCCGCCCGCGCCTCGCTGGGGCGGGAGGTGCGGAGCTCACGCGTGTCCTGCTGAGTTCCCCGTGGTCTGCAGGGGCTGTGCCAGCTGTCCCTCGCTGTCCCTCGCTGTCCCTCTGTCCGTCCACCCGCCGTATCTCCTCCTCGCAGGCATTTTAATTGGCAGGGTAGGGCAGTGCCTGGGCAGCGGGTCCCGGGCAGCCTGACCTGGCAGAGCTGCACCGTCCAGACCAACAGGCAGAGAGTCCATCTGGGAGAGCCAGTCCGAGTGCCTCCAGCTAGTCCTCTCTGTTAATTAAAGGTATTAATTGGAATGCAGCCTGTTCATTTAAAGAGGCAGTGGCCTCTGCGGTGCCTGGCAGCAATTAGAGCGGCACGGAGATCCGGGCACACGCGTGGAGAGCAGAGCCCAAGGAATGCCCGCGGGGCTGGATGTGTCCCTGCTGTCCCCCACCTCCTCCCGGCCCCTCTGTGCACCCACTGAACACCCAGCGCGTGCCAGGAGCGACCTGGCACAAGCAGGAGAGTTTGAATGTCAGGAAACACATTTTTGGTGAAAGATGTGTTTGGTGAAAGACGTGTTTCCTTCTTTGCTGTAAGCCGCGGGAGGGATGCCTTTGTTGCTGTGTTTCATGGCCATTCCTGAGCAGCCTGGACACTGTTCCTGCACCCCAGGAAGGGATGGGATGCATTGGCACTGGCATCATGCCCTGAGCAGGCAGGCGGTGGGTGACAGCTCCAAGGGTTCAGGCGCTCCGCCCTGACGCCACTAAAGTCCTTGCACTTCCATTTCTGAGCTCAGTCTGGGAGCAACACGAAAATTAGATCTAATAATGAATGATTACAACTTCCAAGGTAAGTCTAGTTGGTTGACTAATCAATTTGGTTAAGTGAAAATCCATAGCAAATGAGGCAGCCGCAGTACAACATTTCTCCATCCAATTTAAATTAAAACACCAACCATAATAATTTCACAATTACTCTGGGAGGATGCACCAGGGACTTGCCCCTTGAGAAGGGAAATGTCAAGGACTGCAGGAGAGGCGCCAGGAGTGGGCGGGAGCGGGGAGCAGCCTCTGGCATGGCTGGCTGCCTGTCAGGTGCCCACAGCTCCCAGGGTGAGCCCAGCCCAGGAGCTGGAGAGGGGAACCTGCTCCTTCTGATCCGGTTGTAATTCCTCTGTTCTGCTGTGGCAGGAACGTGAGGGACAGGAACATTAAATCCCCTGGAAAGTCTCCGCCACAGCAGCCTTTATTGGCCTGAATTATTTATGTGTGTACAGTTGTGCTACGAGCCAGACCGTGCCCAAAATAAATACCTGCGGTCGCTGGGGTCTGCGTTGGGCACGGGGGCTCTGAGGGATGGGGTCTCCTCCACAGTGAGGTGAGGTGGGGGCCTGGAGGGGGTACCAGCACTTCCTACTCCTGGTTTTGGCCATCCCTTCATCCGTGCCAGGGGTAATGAATGATTCCTGCCCTGGTTGGATGCCAGGGGTGCCCAGCACTGGTGATGGGTCACAGTCACCTCTCTTCCCCAGGGTCTAGGGCCAAACTTGTGTAGGACTGTGCTGATAAATAATGGAGCAGCTTCTTCTCGCCACGGCTGTGGAAATGCTCCTGCCTGGTGCGGGAGAAGCCTTTGGATGCTTTTGGATATAAAAGGGTCAGGCTCCGGTGAGTGAGAGCCAAGAGACATTTATTTCATGCTGGAATGCAGAGGTCCCTGCGCGGGCACTGGCTGAGGAGTAACACAGATTTCAGAGCAGTGTCTCCTGATTCACCTTTCCCAGCCTGGGGAATGGGGGCTTCGTGCCTGAACACACACAAAATGGTCGCTACCATTGCTGGAGGAATTGTAGCGTTTCCTCTCGGAAAGCTACAGGGAGAAGAGATGATCAGATGTGGCTCGTGTAACAGATGGATTTATGGATTATTTGGAGCCTCTTGTACTAATTTTGCAAATGCTGTATGTCTGCAGGCTCTTAATAGCTGCATTCCTGGCTAAATGGATAAAGAATATGTCCTGTGGGGACTGGAGGCTTTGGGGAATAACTTATGCAAATTCTCCGGGCTGAGCGCAGGTGGTGATGAGTTCCCTCTCGGGACTCTGCAGACCTGCTCGGTGCAGCCCAAAGCCCAAGGAGGACAAACCTTGCAGCCAGCTTGGTCCTGGTGCACCAGGGACGTGGGAGATGCTGTGGGGATGGGGCCACTGCTGCCCTGGGATGAGGGATGCTTGTCCAGACCACATCCCTGCAGGGGGACCTGTGGTGGGACCAAAGGATGGAGCTCCTGGGGGCTCATTTCAGTGCCAGGGCTGATGTCCCAGGGCTGTCCGTGCCACATCCCCACTCCCGCCGAGCATCCCGCCCGCTCCCGGGCTCAAGATGTCCTTTGAATGTTAAGGCTGAGGGTTTATTGCCACTTTAGCTCTACCTAAGAGGGAGAGCGCGGGCAGAGCTGCAGCCCAGCTGGAGAGCAGGAGCCGAGGTGTTGGAAGATGCATTCCGAATGCAAGGTGGAGGGGAGAGAAATTATTAAACTCTCAGATAGCAACAGAGCTTCCTTTGTGAGCGCTGGAGATGGGAAATTATGCTGAAGCAATGCATTGCAAATCACTCTCTGAAAGGCAGAGAAGGGCCTTTTATCCCGCGGCCCTGAAGTTTTCCTGGTATCTTTGTATGCAGAGGCACTCCTTCAGGGGAGAAAGAGAAGCCAGCAATTTTGTGCCTGATTGGCAGGCTGTCCAGCGCTGGAAAGATATTTGTTTTTTCAGAGAAGGGCTCACAGGCTGAAATCTCGCTCTTGCATTCCCCATTACAGAGGAAAATGAAACTTGGAAGACATTCTCAGTGAGCGCTGCTTGGCCTCGGAGTGACAGTGGTGCTCCAGCAACTCGAGAGGAGGGACGCTCGTCCCGGTGAGCCGGAGGTGCCAGGCTCGGTGGCACCTGGGGTGGGTCTGGGGCAGCACGAGGGGCTGCTCAGCCCCCAGCCCCCTCCACAGGCACTGGGCAGTGTCTGGGCAGAGCCCACCAGCCCTGGCTGCCCCATGCCCCCCTCGCCAGGCTCCTCCATCCAAGGCAGAGAGGAGGAACATCTGCTCCCACAAATGCCTCCCCAAGTTCGCTGTGACTCGCGCTCGGCATCTGCGCCGAACGAGCTTCGCTTGGCTGCTGGAGTGGAGCGTTCTGGAGTGGGTTCAAGAGGCGCTTCGGAATCAGGAGCAGCAGGGAAGAGCCTCGAAATTTCACTTTCTTTCCTTGCTTCAAGAAAGACATTGAGGTGCTGGAGTGGGTCCAGAGAGGGACAATGAAGCTGAGGAAGAGTCTAAAGAGTTGGTGCCATAAGGAGCAGCTGAGGGGGCTCAGCCTGGAGCACAGGAGGCTCAGGGGGGACCCTGTGGCTCTGCACAAGTCCCTGACAGGAGGGGGCAGCCGGGGGGTCAGGCTCTTCTCCCAGGGAACAAGGACAGGAGGAGAGGGAGCAGCCTCAGGCTGGGCCAGGGGAGGCTCAGGTTGGACATCAGCAGGAATTTCTCCATGGAAAGGGTGCTCAGGCTTTGGAACTGCCCAGGGAGGTTTCCAGAGAAGGACTGGAGATTGTGCTCAGTGCTCTGATCTGGGTGACAAGGTGGGGGTCAGTCACAGATTGCCCTCAATGAACTTGGAGATCTTTTCTAACCTCTGATCCCATGGTTCTCTAGTCCTCAATAAGGCATCGAGACAGAACTTCTGCCAGGCCTCTCAGTGTGTGGGGAGGCTAACCAGGGATGGGATTCCATGATAACAAACACCTTTGCAGCACCTCATTAAATCATGGCGTTTCTGAAGCACAGCAGGACACTTGTGTGAATAAATAGCGCAATCTCCCCGGCTGAAGTATTTTCACATCTGAGTTATTTCCTCTGCATATGATCAGCTCCTTCCTTGGGTTTGTTCACTCCCCCGGCTCTGCCACGAATGATTTTCACTGATGAGCACAATTAACAAATGAGAGACAAAGTTGAAAAAAACATGTCAGCCCCCCCAGCCTGCCTTTAATGTTTTAAAGTTTAACAAATTGCCCAGGAAAATGGAGCGAGGAGAGATTGCTGCGGCTGATCACGGCACAGCTTCTCCCTCCTTCTTGCTGCTTGTCTTTGTAGGTGACAAAATGACAAAAAAAGAGAAAGAGAGAAAAGAGGTTGGCCAAAAAAACCCAGTGGAAAGGCACTTGGGGCATTTATGGGACCAGTGCGTTTGTGGGTAGCAGGGGATGAGCAGGGCTGCGAGACGAGGGCTGTGGGTTGGATTTAAAAGTTAATTTACTTTCATACAGTTTGCAGCCTGACGTCTGTCAGAGCCATGTGGGAGCTCTCTCTACAAACAGAGGAGTAACCTCAGGAGTGTGAGCTGGGCTCTGTGTGTGCCCAGGGCTGATGGGGACGGGGCTGGGCTGGGCAGTGCAGGTCCCTGGGAGATCACAGAGTGTGGATCCCAGGAGGGTCCTGTGGAGGTTCCAGGGGTCCCAGGGCAGGATTCTGGGGTTTTCCCAGCATGGGATCCTGGGGCACTCCCTGGGTGCCTCTTCCCAACCTCTCCAGCTCCCCAGCACCTGCCTGGGGACCCCAGCACACCCCAGCGCTCCCCAGCCTCCCCCTCCGCAGCCCCTGCCATAGGAAGTGTTTTCCAGCACGGTCTAATTACAGGGTGAATAACGAGCCCTCCCTCGCAGTTAATGTGTTAGGGAGCTTTATTACCAACAGGAGAGAGATGACACAGAAGGATATTACACACGGCGTTGCTGGTAATTATTTTTATGGCTCCGTGTGAGGTTTATGGTGGTGGCTGGGCACGTTTGGAGGTGCCGCCGCCTCCCATTTCGGGGTAATTAATGTTCCCCGTGCCCCCTGGGAGGCTGGGCAGGGGCGTGCCAGGGTCAGGCTTGTGGTGGGCACTGGGCTGGTGCCAAAAAAAGGCTCCTGGAGGTCTGGTGCTGCCAGTCTGCTGCCTGCACTGCTCTGCCTGCATCCCCATCCCTCAGTGCCGTCACCTCCACGCTTGTTCCTTTCCCCTCTAGTTGCCCAAGCTCTCCCTTGGCAAAGCCAAGCGCTTGTCTTGGCAAAGAACTCGTTGCTCCAAAGAAAATGAAGGGATATAAACATCTTGAAAGGTGATGAAATTCTCGTAGCCTT
The DNA here is from genome assembly GCA_013400515.1 of Erpornis zantholeuca. NCBI lineage: Eukaryota > Metazoa > Chordata > Aves > Passeriformes > Timaliidae > Erpornis > Erpornis zantholeuca. The sequence goes on from VZTN01009325.1 coordinate 67,998, forward strand.
TCTCTAGTGAATTTTGCTTCTGTAAATCTCTCCCTCTCTCTTTGCATCTGCCAATTGGTCTTAGCATTAATTAATCTGATTTCATTATATTCTCTTTAATTTGTCAAGATATCGTTTCTTTCTTGGGCGAAGAAACACTTTAGAGGGTTGTCACAATTGGAATAATTCCCCCCCCTTTTAAAATTACCAGAGAAGTCATTATCAATTAAGCTAATTTGCATACACATTAGAGTAATCATTTTAGCTTAGCCAAATTTATGAAAATTTACATAGTAAATTGACCTTCCACACTTTCCCTTAAACATATAAAGTGCAAGAGGGACTTGCACAGGCCTTGATATGGAAGTGGGGTTTATTTTGCAGGGCTCTCCTAGTCAGGGAGGCTTAATTAGACCAAGTAATTTTTTATTTCAGCTATAATTACCAAAGAAATAGGTTCCCCCGCAGTTTCTTCCCTTTCCCTTAGCTGAGGGGACGTTGCCTGGTGTTAGCAGAGGGGATTTTACAGGGGGCTGCTCTGCTGTCACTCCCCTGGACCCTCTGGATGTGTCCGATGGATCCTCATTAGGCAGCAGGAGTGGGGGCACAGCAAAGAGGAGCACCAAGGGGGGGCTGGGACCCCCCAGGCCCAGCAGGGCCAGGAAGGGCCTGAGAGCACAAATGGTTGAATTCCCATCCCTGCTTTGCCCACGAAGTGCAAGGCAGCGGAAAAATCCTCCCCTCGGCCTTCCAACCGAGCAGCCCTCTTCCCCCACCACCACACATGTTGGCCTTGAGTGGTTTTAACGGCAGCCTTCATGGTTTGATGGAGGATTTTACACTAATGCAAGGCATTACCTAGTTAATTTGGCCAGAATAGAGTGTAATTTTGCACGGTCAAAGTCATTGCCGCTTGAGCTAAAACTTCCATTACGGCGCGCTGCCCGCCCCGCGGTGCCAGGGCTGCCCGGGGCTGCCCGGGGGTGAGGAGCTGTGTTTGTTCTCGGTGTCCTCGGGATCCCCCGAGGGGACAGCTCCCCGTGTGCCCCGGGAGGAGCGGGCACAGGGCCCGAGGCGGTGGCGAGTGCGTGCCCGCGTCCCGGGCAGGAGAGCCCACAGGCCGTGCCCATGGTCCTGTCAGGGATGCCCAAGGGTGCTGCGATGCCAAGGGGTGAGAAAATACAGGACACAGAAGGTGCTCTGGGCTGGCTGGGGCTCGGGAGGGCTGTGCCTCAGGAAGGTGTCAGCTCCCAGGAGCAGGCGCTGCTCCCGCCAGGCTGACCAGATAAATCCCTTCAGTGTGTCATCTCTCTGGGTTTGCAAATCTCCCAAATTCCCTCCTGCCATCCTGCTGCTGAACGAGGCAGGCTACAAAGTCTTCCAGCCTTGTTCAAACCACTGGATCCCCCGAGCTGGGCTGACAAACCCGGGAGGTTCCTTGGTAGAACAATACATCATCTTGTGTATAAAAGTAAACAAATAAACACTGGCCAGGGCTGAAATCCACCCAGCTCTGGCCTGTGTCCACTGTGATGCTTTTGCTGGAGGTGAGGGATGCTCCATGGAGGCTGGGGGCACACAGCTGCCTGTGACTGCAGGAGGGAAGGGCAGGCATGCGAGAAAACACCTATTTCTGCTTGGAAAAATCTGGCCACAGTCCCTGATTAGACTTTAAGACATATCTAGCACCAAACCAAGCCTGTTCGACACCTCCAAATGAGGTCTGGCATCCCCCGCCCCGTGGGGGTCACACCTTGCTGGGAGGAATCGATTCGGGGCTGAAGGCAGCGGTACCTGAATCTCTGTGTGGAGGTGATGGAGGGCTGGGCTTGGCCTGGCTGTGAGGGCAGTGGTCACTCGGGCAGGGGCACAGAGCATTCTCAGCCCCTCTGGAAGCACAGCAGTTCCATCCTGCCAGGCCCCACACGCCTCTGGACCTGCCTAATTACAGCGAGACAGAGGCGAGGTGTCTGGCGAGGAGTCTGTCGAGCTGCCAGGAGGATGAGCTTGCCCTGAGTCAGAGGGAGAGCCATGGAAACTCTGCAGGAGAACGGGAAGAGCCTTGATCAGAGGGGCAGGTGCTTCACATGCTCTGCCAGAGGACTCGGTTTCCCCCGAGGCCATGCAGAGCCTGGTGGCAGCAGGGTGCTCATCAGCCTGCGTGCCTCGGGCACTGTCGGTCACGGTGCTGCCCCTGGCACCGCCAGGCCCTGCGACTTTTCCTCCCCTGCATCTTCCCCAGGCCAGCCCTGGCTTTGCTCACCCCTCCCTGTGGCGTGTGAGGGTTGAAAGGTGTTCACCACCTGGGCCCAGCCTTGCCCTGCTGCTCTTGCATCCTCATCGCTTTGTTATCAATAATAATTACAGGATGATTATTTCTGGCAGCAACGTGGGTCCTTCACCAATGCAAAGGGTGGGATTTTTTCCATCTGGAAGAATGCAGGAGCCGTCCACCCACCTGTGTAGTATTTCTTGTGCCTGGTTAAAGATCATTAGAGCCTTTGTTAGCAGAGCTGACTGACAAGGGGAGCAGATTAATATTAGAACACCCTGTCAAAAGTGCTGAAAAAGCTGGATTGATTTTGTAGGGAGTTTAGTCAGAGCTGTGTGTAGAGCCCTTGGGTGGTTACACTGCGCTGAGCAAGCTCCTGCATTAGCAAGTCCCTCTGGGAACAGGCAGCTTTGCTGTTTATTGCAGGTACACCCTCCCCTCAGAAATCTCAGCCACAGCAGTGAGTACCTGGAGCTGTTGGGGTGTCTGGCACCCACAGTGCCCTGCCCTGCGCTCATCAGGCCTAATTGCACTCAATTACCATGGCCATGAGCCGGCAGAAGGGCAGTGCAGACTGGCAGGTCCGTGCCAAGAAGCCAAAGGCTCACAAGTCGCCTTCCTGCTGGCCATCCTCGTGCCACTGCCCCACTGCAGAGCTCAGCCTGCTCTGGCCAAGGCTGGGACCATCCCTAATCCAGATCATTTGGATCTTTCCTCTTCCACTGTCACTTGCTTCACTTCTTCTCTGCACAACAGAAATTCCTGCCCTCGGCCCCATCCTCTTCTTCCACTAATGCTCTTCACTTTCAAATGCTAATAATCCGCAGCACTAAAAGGCTCAGAAGTGGTTCTAGATTGTTTGATCTTTGCCCTGTGATCTACTTTCATCTTGCAGCTTTCAAATGTTACTTTGGGTTCACTTTGCCCCATTAATGCTGTCTGTATACACAGGCAGGCAGAAAACCCAGGCTTTGGCTGGGTTTTGGCAGCAAATCCACCCAAACTCTAATGGAGATGTGCAAAGTTAAACTTGGGGACGTTGCCTTTTCCTGGCAGTTCTTCCCCTGCTGTGGCAAACACCAGTGGGGTTTTAATAAGTGAATTGATGCTTCCAGAGGTTCTGCCTGGCCACCAGGAGCAGGGGACGTGGTCTGACCCTCTGGGGACCTGTGCCAGCCCCCTCTGCCTCCCCCTGGCTACAGGGCCCAAACTGCAGCAACTCTTTAATATTTAAACCCAAGCAGTTTAATATTTAAACCCAAGCAGCCCAGGCAAAGCTGCTTTTCTTCTTTTTATTTATTCTTTTAATTAAATGCCAATTAGAAAGGAAGAGAGAGAGAAAAAAAAAGGCATTAAACACTTAAATACACACTACACCCAGGTTGCTCGAAGTTGCTACGAGCTAATTAGCTACTTAAGTGATCATTTGAAATTCCATATCAAACAATTCATAATCTGCTCCAAGACCTGGAGCTACCAAGGAAAATCATAGAATCACAGAATCGTGTGATGGTTTGGGTTGGGAGAGACCTTAAAGATCATCTCATTCCAACCCCCCTGCCATGGGCAGGGGCACCTTTCAGTAGAGGAGGTTGCCCCAAGCCCTGTCCAGGTGGTTTGTGCCAACCTTGGCTCCCCTCAGAGCCCAGCACTCAGCGGCACCAGCTCGGACACGGCAGCCCTTGGGGACCAGAGAGCCGGGAAGCCCAAATATCCCCACTTGCAGTGGTGGTTTTCAGGTCTGTCAGCTGCACTGAAGGATGGCTGCCGGATTTCCTGCACGCTCTCCTTTGCTGCTGCTGGGGAAGCTGCTCTGGCGAGGGCTGGCAGCTCCTCACCTCGGCAGAGCTGGGGTGGGGAGGGTCAGAGGTGAAGCTGCTGAAGCTCAGCCTGGGTCATGCCCCTCGCAGAGCGGAGCCAGGTTTTGCCCTTAGTTAATAAACACGGTGAGGTGCTTTTTGAAAGTCAGCTTGCCCTCGCCTGCCTGCGGGAGGGGGACTGGGCTGAGCCCAGGAGTGGGGTGTGGAGTGCCAGGAGCTGGGGTGGGACAGGGGGCACCGGGAGGCACAGGGCGCTGCAGCCAGCGCAGCGTGGGGAGCTATTTATTAGTATTTGCATGTGCACTAATAAGAAAACATCATTCCAGGCTTCAGCCCTCATTTGCCTGCCAGCAAACGGCAAAGCAGCTCGAGCGGGAGCAGCGGAGGGGGAGCGTGTTGTAAATGCGCCGGGGAGATTTCAAAGGCACTTTAAAGCGGGAATGTGGTCTGGGGAAGAGGCTGTTTTCAATGCAGATTTGTTTTTGTTTGAATTAGTTGATGCTTATTTTAAGCTCCTGTGGCACACTGTCATCTCTGGATTGCTTGTTTTCCTGTGCCAAAGTCAACCTTAATTTCTCCCCTCTTTTCAAGAGGGAGCCGTGATTTTCCCTCTGCTGCACTGAGCATCAGATGGGCAGGACAGAGCCGGGCTCTCTAAGCGATGCTGACAGGATTACCTACTGATTGCCGGAGTAAAACCCTGCATTCCAACTACGGCTGGGGCAGATGGCGCAGGAAAGCACTGGAAACTCGTCTCTAATTCCTAGTGAAGGACAAACCTCGCAGGGACCGGAGATTCGCTGTGGATAAGCTGGAAAACTTCTGCTGCTTTTCTAAAGCTCATCTGGCAATCCTGAGCATCCGGAGCTGGGCAGCACTTCCCGGCCTTGGGAAGCCCTCGCGTTGGTTCCCGGCCCCGTGTGGCTCAGGGGGCAACTGAGGGGGGGCCTCCGGCGTGGTTTTCTTGGGGAAAAAGTGAACATTTGGCTCGGTTTTGCAGGAAAGGGAACAGCCAGCGCCGGCAAAGTCTGGGCTGGGCTCCGGGAATGTGCCGCCGACAGGAAGATGAGGATGGTGAGAGTTTTTGGGTCTGAGAGCATCCTCTGCCACCCTGGCACTCAGGGCGGGGGGTGCTGTGCCAAACCCGCTGCCCCCCGAGGTCTGTCCTGGGTGCAGGGGGCACCTGCAGAGCTGGCACCCCCGGGGTCCCCGTGGCCACACCTCAGCGAGGCGTTTGCCCTGGGGATGGAGCAAGGGCAGTGTCCCTCCCCGAAGGTCAGTGGTGGTGATGGCACTGCCTTCAGCCACACCCCAGAACCCAGTTCAAAGGATCAAATATTAATTAATTAGCTAATTAGCTTCTTATTAGCAGCTAATGGCCAGAAACTTCACGGGCATCTGTTGCCCTGACAGGCAGGTTGGGTGGGTGCCGAGGCAGCTGGATGTGGAGGAGGGAGCAGAGATGCCTCTCCCAGGACTGGCCTCCCACTGCCCGGCTTGTGACACCTCCGTGGACACGGTTTTGTCCTTGGCACCGCTTCCTTTGAACATGGGAGCTTCATAAATTATTAAAGGCAAGAAATAAAACTCTTGACCTTTCCTCGAGCTTGCCCCAAGGCACTCTCCTCCTGCGCCGTCCCTCAGCCCGCTGTGTCTCCCAGCTCAGCCCTTCCAGGACCGGGAGCTGTGGCTAACCCTCCTCTGTGCTTTAACAGGATTTCTGCAGCCTACACAGCAGAGGCCAGGGCTGCTCCTCACCTGCTGCTGTAATCTGTGCCGCTAAGCCTCCAGCTCTGTGCACAAAGCTTAACTTTGCTTTGCTTATTTGCCTTCTCTCTTCCCCTGCATCCCGCAGCCATATTTCAGGGAGGAAAAGTTAATCTGCTTCCCCTTTGGCTCCAGACAAAGGCATTCTGAAGGAGATACAAATTGCTGATGGATTGCTGTCTCTGAGCCTCAGCTGGGACAGAGACACTTAAGGAGTCCCCAGCAAAGAGGAGAAGGTCACTTGCACAAGGTGCTGAGGCCTCACACGCTGGGTTTTGGCATCTCCAGGCACTGCTGCCATGATTAAACAGAAAATACCTGGAGAGTGGGACGTGGTTCATGCAGTGACACTGATGGGGGTGTCCTGCCCAGGGCTGGGGTGGCTCCTGAACTCCTGAACCTCCACCCCACACCTGCAGCAAACAGACCCCTGAGCGTTCTCGGAAGGGCATGGCCGTGGCTGAGTGGCCCAGACGCAGGCTGGAGGCTCTGCAGGGCTCCATCAGCTCCTGACTCGGGAGATAAATGCCCAGCTTAGTTGGAGGAATGCTCTGGTGAAACTGCAAAATTAGAGCTGTTGGCTTTGGAGCTCCCTGCAAACGCTTCCTCACAGAACCCGAAATAACCGAGATTAGATGGAATTAATATGTGCGTTTTTCTATAAAGATTTCCAGCACAAGCATTTCATAAAAATGCAAATCTCAGCTGAGATTTATAATTAGGAGGGATATGTGCGGAGCTAACAAATGATCAGCACAGCCCAGCTCTCCATGGATAATTGCTCGGGGCTGGCGCGGGGTCCCACGGCAGCCTCGGAGCCTCGCGGGGAGCGCGGGCTCTCCCGGGAAAGCAGCCAGAGCTCGGCAGGAGAGACGGAGGTGCAGGGATGTAGTGAAGTGTCCGGAGCATCCTCTGCCACTTCCCGAAGAGGAGGATGAGGAGGAGGCAGGGTGGATTCTCACAGACCACTTGTCCTCAGCAGAACAGTGATCCCAGTGCCTCCGTGCACTCTTCCTTCTCTGAGCTGTGGATGTTTCCATGGATGTGGGAACAGGACCCTGCTGTGCTGGGAGCTGCAGTCTGGTGTGAGGAGCGGAGAGCTGTGGCAGTCCAGGATGTGGCAGTCCTGTTCCCTCTGGAACAATCCCTTTGGAAGAGATGAGCTGGCACACATTGATTTTCACAACATTTCACAGTTCCCGGAGCATCCCTAAATCCCAGGCCCTGGGCGCCGAGTCAAAGCACTGCCAGAGAAATTGTTGCCATTGCTCCAAAGTTTTGGGGAGGAGGTGAGGCAGGAAAGGGCAGGGAGCTGTTGGAGGAGGGGGCAGTGCTCCCCACCTTACTGCAAGGCTTCATTTCCCTGCCTTCCTTCTGGAGGCCAGGAGGAGACCCTGGTGGAATGTTAGCTCCACGGTCGCCAAGCAATTTTTTATTACAATCACTGCTCTCGGGTCTTTTGACTCCTCTCTGTTAATTAGGCTGCGGGGTGTAATAAAGGTGATGGAAAGCGGAGGGAGCTGGAGCCGCTCGGGGAGGACACGGAGGAGCTGCCACATCCAGTCTTGGCACTGGGCAGGAGGGCAGAGGGAGGCTCTGGGCCGAACTGCTCCTCCTGGCTTCTGGAGCCGAAGCCACTGCCCCACATCCTGCTGCCCTGGCACCCCAGGGCACACCTAGGCCTTGGCTCCTGCAGGGGTGAAGGGTGCTGGGCACATCCCTGGGATGGGTGGAAGCTGGGCCTGAGGCAGAGCTGTCCTGCCCCTGCCCTGCACAAATACCAGGAAAGGAAGCTGAAATGAGCTCGTTTAAATGGCACTTGGATCCCCTGCCCCAGGGACTCCTGCTGCAGCAGGGTGTGAATAGAGTGGCTGAGAGCTGAGAGCAGCTCTGCTCCAACAGTTATTGAAAATTTAAACCCACAAATGAAACAGATTCTCTTTGATGGTGATGGAATCCCTGTCCCAGGTCCCCCAGGACCTCCTGCTCCGTGCATGGGTTCCTTGGACACTGATGCCAGCTGAAATGTTGCTGTTCACGGCAGCTCTCCCTTCCAGCCAGCTCTGATGGGTTCTTTGGGTCCCCAGCTGTGTGCTGAGCAAGGCACCCTCTGCTCCCTGGGGTTTTCCAATGTGAGGAAGAGATGAGAGATTAGTATAAAACCAGGAAAAAATTCAGCATCCTTAACCCTCCCTCTGGGCAGCCAGACCAGGCTCTGAACCCTCTTTGGCCAGGAGGAATTCTCTATTGACACCTTTCCCTACAGAACCATGGGATTCATTAAATAAAGAGCCTGATGAAAAGTGTCTTTTTCCCTCCAAAGCTCCCAGGTTTGCTGCAAAAAGCCAAATGTCACCATGCACTTTCTTAACCTCCATCACTCCCCTTCCAGCTGCCCACGGACAATATTTTTGGGTTGTCAGGGTCATCTTTGGCAAAAACATGTCAGTCCTTTGTTCTGTCCCTGCTGTTTTAATGAGTACTTGGGGCTATTTAAAGAAACCTGACAGTTTCTAGACCTGAACCTGTGCTGTGAGGTCGCTGTGCAGCATAATTTCAGTAGCTCATCATCCTCCTCTTCTTCCTCCTCCTCCTCCAGTCCCCAGCTTGGTGACACTCACCAGCATGGCCAGAGGTGGCTGCACTGATTCCAGCAGAAAAAGAGGGATGGGAGCATCACAGCTCCCTGGCTCCTTCCCCGGGCAGTGAGCTGGCTGGGAGTTTGGGAAAAGAGATTAAAAAGGATTTGGGTCTCGATCCAGGTCTCTGATGCAGAGCAGGGCAAAAGGGAGAGCGGCAGAGAGAACACCAGAGAAAAGCTATTTTATTTCAGTGCAAAAGTATCCACTTTAAATACCCTTTTTATTACATTATCTGCATAGTAATACTAATAATAGATCTTGTTGGCAGTTCTAATGAGGCTGGAGAATATAAAGTTTCCAATAAAGTTAATTGTTGCCTTTAATACTCTCATACATTTATACGTGGTAAATCTTTAAAGAAAAAGCACTCGTTTCTTTTGCATTAACCACTCAGGAGTGGCCCAGCCTCTGAGGGGCTGAAAGCTCATGTGCTGCTGGGTCAGGGACTGCCAAAAAAGTGGAGTTATCCCTGAGGAAAGCCCTGTCCAGGAGTGAAGTGGGAGCAGGCAGGAGCGGAGGGGATTTTCCTTCCCTGAGGCTGACTCCTGCCTGGGAGCTCTGCTGAGGAGAGTTTGTTTGCCCTGTGAGAATCTCCAGGGACTAACACAAGCAGCTAATCCTTTCACTGAAGGCTCCGTTAGGCATTCGCTTAGAAAAACAACCACCAGCCACGTTAAAAAACCGAAACAGGACCTTTCCAGCAGGAAAACAAACTGGGAATTGACCTTCCATGGAGCATTTCCTGGGTGCTGGAACATCCCTGAGTGCTCCTGGGGCTGGGGCTGGGGCTCTTGGGGGCTGAGCCCCACTGCTCCCAGCTCCTCCCGGGCCCCACGCTCCCGCAGGGTCCCTGCTCGCCCTTCCCGCAGGATTCCACCAGGGAATTCTTGGGGGAAGCTGCCATCGGCTGCGCCGGCGCTCCTAACAGGTGGTTGGATAATTAAGTGTGCTTTATGCACTGTTTTGCTCGGTGTAATTGCAGACTCGGTATAAATAATTCACATGGAATTATTATACTGAGGACATCGCCCGCCTCCTCATAATTTGCTTAACTGGAATGGGCTCTTTCCTCGCCAGCGCTGATTTGCTCCAGGTCCGGGCAGTCGCCGTCCCTCGCAGGCTGAATTCAGGGCAGATTGCTGGAAATTTAATTAAGGGGTGCAAATTGTTTGTCCACTCTGCGCTGGGAGGGTGTGAGGCTGCTGGGCTGGGGCAGTCAGAAAGGGGTGTTGCTGATAATAATAAATTGATTAAACAAAAGCATAGTGACAGGCGGCAGGGGAGCTTGGAGCCCCGTGCAGGCTCAGGAGGGACCACTGGGCTGCTTTGGAGCCCACATGCTCTGTTCCCATCACCCAGGAGCTGCCTGCCCTTATCCCACTGGCTCAGGGGAGGCTCTGGGGCTGTCTGGGCAGCCCAGGAGGTGATTTAGGGGTGATGTTCTCGTGTTCAGGCACGGTGAGTGAGGGCTGGGTGAGGTCACAGGGATGTGCAGCACAGCCCTGTCCCTCACCCCCTCTCCCAGTGCACCCCAGGGAACAGGACCCATCCTGGCACTGGCTGTGGCACATCAGAGGGCCCCAGCTGCCCCCCACAGCCAGAGCTCACCCCTTCCATCCCAGGAGCTGAAATCACTCGATGAACATTAATTAAGGAGAGGCTTCACACCCACCCCGGGCAGCAGATCCTGTGATTATCCCCATTTTACAATCCAGAAGCTCCAGCTTGGAGTGAATCAGTGACCTCTCCAAGGTCACCCAGCGTGTTGGTGACAGAGACAGATTCAGAGCCCAGGAGGGGGCTTTAAAAAACATCTCCTTATCTTTATTTTTTATTGCATTTAAAAATAAACCACAGTTATTAAATATCATAATACCCATAATAGATTTTAAACTTGAACCGCTTCCAGAGATGCTAAATGATAAATACAGCTATTATCAGAGGGAGCACTCAGAGAAATTGATAGCCAGCATTTGTTTAATGAGTGTGTGTGTACACACGCGTGTGGGGAGGGCAGCGATTTCGGGTGCAGCTCTGGAGAGGGTGGTTCCTATGGAACACTCACCTTGGGATGCCCAGAGGGTCCCAGGAGATCGTGGGGACTCAGATCTGTTTTTTAAGGACTGCTTGGCACCCGCAGCAGAGGATCCCACTCTGCTGTGGCTGCAGGACTGGGCAGACTGGTGCAGGAGCAGGGCCAGGAGGATCCCTGCTGCCTTGGGGATGCTGCTCTGCGTGTTTGAAGGGGAAACTTAAGGTGCACCGAGGCATTTAGGGTGCTGAGCGGGCTGGGAGCTCGGCAGAGCTGCCTCCTGCCATGCCAAAGGTCAGGGTGAGTCCCGGGAATGCTCTGCTGAGCTCCCGTGACCTTTGGGGAGCGAGGTTTAACCTCACGCGAGCACCGAGGAGCTCGGAGGGGAGCACTGAGGCTCTGAAGGGTCCCCAGGGCTGCACTCTGCACTTCCCTGGTCCCACCTGGCCTGTGCCCCTTGCCACTGCCACCAGCACGTGCCTGCCCTGTGGCTGCCCCCGGGCACCAGCCCCAGCTGATGTGGATGCCGCCAGGGCAGCTGTGCTGAGGTTTCCAGGGGTGACTGATCGGTTTGGGGTGAGGGTTTTGGGTGTTTTTTGTCTATTCTTGGCAGTGAAAGGGCCTTTGTTCCTGCAAAGTGCCAGAGCTGCAGGGCACAGGGCAGAGCCAATGCTTCACAGACATCACCTCAGGGTGCAGGGGGTGTCGGGCGAAGAATGGGCTCCGTCTCTTTGAGCTTGAAGTCATTCCCCTCGTTCTGTCTCTCCAGGCCCTTGTAAAGAGTCTCTCTCCAACTTTCTTGCAGTCTCCCTTGCGGTACTGGAAGGCCACAATTGCCTTGGGCCCTTTTTCAGGTGCAGGAACAATCAGAAAGTTTAGGTTTTCAGTCCAATTTTTCTCCTCTCTTCCTTTGGCTGAGCTGAGCAACACCCGCAGCTCTGAGTGTGCTTCAGGAGTGTTTCTGCTGGGGGGTGCCCCCTCCTCCAGCCACCCCCCTGATGTACTGACGCTGATGTTTCCTCTCTGTGCTCTCTTAATCTCATCTCCTCCAAAACTGCTTTGCCTTTACTTTCTTAGACTCTAAATTTCTATTTGCATCCCTCCGCAGTGTCCTGTTTCAGCTGCTGAGCACTCACAGCGCAATTCACAGGAATTAATGTCTCTGGCTTGTGATAGATGGTGGGAGGTTCGTGCAGCAGCTCTCCTGGAGGTCCCTGCGTTTGCCTGGGGGCTCCTGGGTGCCGCAGGGTGGCAAGAGCTCTGCACCCCTGGCAGAGCCAGCCCTCGTCTGTTTGCTCTCGGAGACTTGTGCTCTTTGGCAGATGGTCAGCAGGGATGGGGAAGTGGTTTCACAACCTGCACCTCCCACCAGCAGCCTTGCTCTGCAGTCGCTCCCCTGTCCACCCTCGACCCCACCCCTGCTTTATTTATTTATGTTTGAGCAGAAGCATAATACAAATAAAGCACGGCCATAAAAATGTCAGGGAAAGTTCAAACCTATTCATTACCCATTTCACTATGATTAAAATTTCCATCAAGGCTGCTTGGTTTTGACTTGAGTTGCTTTCCTTTTAATGAGCTTGATCTAGAAAGTAAAAGATGCTAATTCATCCTTACATCTCTATCATCTCCTGGCTTTTGCTATATAAAGCATCAAGGTCGCATTCTGGGGAAATGTCTTTTTACCAAAGGTGCCATAATAATAATGAAGCAGCAATTTGTTTCAGCAAACTGCCTACAGTAATGAAGCTTAATTATAACCGTGTTATTAATACTGCTGCTTAAGGTAATTCACTTCTGAGCGGGGCGCAGAACAGTAAACTATAATTTAAACAAGAATCGAGACCTAATTTAAATCATCAGATCTGCTGTGGAAAAGGCAAACAGAGCTGGAGCTCTCCCTCTGCTGCCTCCATCACCACCCGCTCCCCTCCAGGGCTGCAGGAGCACAGAGAGCAGTCAGGAGCAGCTGGTGGCTCTTCCTGACCTCCAATGTGCCTGTAAAACACAAAAAATTCCATGTGCCCTGCAGGAAAGGGGTGATGGACGTGCTCGGGTGCCTGTGCTCGTGTGGGCCTGCCAGGCAGGAATGTCACCCTCCAATGCCCAGCCTCCCGGGAAACCCATGAAACGCCACTCTTGGAATTATATTTTTATGTCTTTCTTCCACTCTGTGATTTTAGGGCATGTGCCTGGAGGCTTGGGATCCTTATGAATTCCTGGTGCTTCTCATCATGCTGCTGTCCCCTCCTGCCCGTCCCCAGCTCTCTTTTCCAGGCTGAGCATCTCCACCCAGGCCTGTCCCTCTCCTGTGCCTCCCTGCTCCCTCCCTGCCAGAGGCACGCAGCCTTCTCTGAACTTCTTTGCTCCTGGATGCTCTTTCCTTTCTTTTCCAGGCCTCTGCTGTCCCTTGCTCCGTAACAAGCTGCCTTCCCTGCACACGGCTGTAAGCCCTGACATCCTCCTTCCCCGAATCCCTCATTATTTCTGCCTCTTCCCTGCACTCTCACCTCGCAGCCTCCTCCCTGCTCCCCACAGCTGAGCCGCGCTGCACCCCTCGCATGGCTACCCCGGCTCTGTGAAGCCAAATGACACGAGATGATGGCTCTGCTGTGCCGGTAATAGCGTTCCCTCGCACACCCCGCTTCCCTGGGAAATGGAGTGCGGAGCCGCGGCAGCCTCGCTCGCCCTCGCCATCCCTCTGCGGGGCTCGCTGTCATTCCCCGCTCCCAGCGTGTGGGATGTCTTCCTCCCTGGAAGATGCGGGGGATATTATCCCAGTTTCCTGGCACTGCCAGGTGTGGCTGTGCTCAACAGGCTGGCAGGGAGGAGGAGGAGGGGTGCCGGACGAGTAAATAGGTGGAATGTTTCTTCTTGGGAAGGGGAAAAAAAGCCTCCATCACTGTTCCACTTGACTGCAGCCTCCCGCAGGCTGTTTCATCTCATATTATCTAAGCTCCGAGGGGGTGTCCAATTTGAGGAACAATAACTATAAAGTCATTTTCGGTCCCCCGCTGTGGCACAGCACATGATAGCCTGTGTAAGGCAGCAAACAGCCTCGCTGGCCGCGCCGCCGANAGCGACAGCAGCGCAAGGGCAAGGCTCGGGAAGGTCACCGGGGCCGATGTGCAGCCGCTGCCCGGCAGCCTCGGAGCTTCCCTGCTCCGGCATTTTCCTCCCAATTTCCCCCTGCGCCGCCGAGGTGACACCGCTGCGATGAGCCCGGTCAAGCTGATCCTGCCTGTGGAGCTGGATCAAGAGCAGGAAATTGGGGAAAATGTGACAGTTTAATGTCCTGGCCTCAGCAATGTGCTGGAGGGGCTCCCTGCACTGCCTCGGGAGGGGTGTGGGGGTCCCAGGCTGGGGTGGGGCTGAGCCGGGAGCTGCCCGCACACGGGGATGCAGCTCTGCTCCAGCTGCTGGGCTGGACCAAGGATGCACCCCCTGGGCAGAGAGGTTACTGCTGACATTTCACAGGAGATGAGTTGAGTTTCCTTTCAGGTGGATCCCAGGCCAGGATCCGTGAGGGCTTTGGAGCCTCGTGCTCCCTGGAATCGCTCCCTAGCCCAGCGGTAGCAGGGTGAGACCCCTCCCTCCAAAGGTGGATTGAGATGAGTATCAGGAGAGCAGATAAATGTGGATACACCTGGTACGTGGGATTTGGAACAAATCCTTCTGCAGGCACACTCTTGCTAGGGCTGCTTAAAGAATAAATGGAGTCAAAATGAGGAACTCCATGACAATTCATATGGATGTTCTGCACAATTCAATACTGGGGGAGAGGGATGAACCTATTACAGTAATTAACTTGTTGCACATCAAAGCAAATGTGCTAAAGCAGCTTTACTATGCAGCAGTTCTATTCAGTGGAGGAAGAAACTGGTAAAATAGGGGGAATAAATTGTGCCCCTCCTGCTGTCACTCTCCTCTGGTTTCTAGGATCTCTCCCGAGGGATTTTACACCTGTAACTGGCTGCAAATCCCTCTTTGGACTCCCATGAAAGCCCCCATGGCTGCAGGGAAGGTGGTGGACACAGCATCCTCATCTGTTCAGAGCACTCCAGCCAGACTGGATCTAATTTAAGACAAAGTTTGAGAAGGGGAGAAATAGTAGGTGCCAGGGACTTTGGGAAAAGCAGAAGTTTTAATTGGGTTTTATCTATTAGTTAATCAGGAAGTATTTCGGTGACAATTAGGTCACAGCCTCTGGCATATCTGTGAAGCAGCCATCCATCATTAGCCCTACCTGGGCTTGCAAAGTGGTATTTATGAGTTTCCAACTGGTGAAAAAGCCCTTCTAAGGAATTAAGGTGAAAAGCACACTCCCGACCGTGGGGGGAAGGCTGTCAGCTGTGATTGATGGCTGGGAGCAGGGAAGAACAGCTGTTTATTGGGTCCAGCAAGGTTGCAAACCCTTTGTCTGTCGGCAGCAGCTGGTCCTGGAATGAGCTGGTGGTTGGGTTTGTCCTGCAGGGCTGCGCTGGCAGCGCTGGGGCTGCCCGCGTGTCCCGGAGCGATGCTGCATCCTCTGCCCGCTGTGACATCGCAGGGGAGGAGACTGGCACCTGGCGTGGGCTCAGGGCTGGGCTGTGGTCCCACACGCCCAGGAGCTGGCTGAGGCAGGCTCCCTGCAGGCTGCTCTGCCCCCGTTGCCGCAGGGAGGGAGCAGCAGGTTCCCCGAGCTGCTGTGCACACACGTTGGTCTAAATGAGTGCTTTCTGCACAGCTCTGCCCAAACATGTTGAAGTCCTTGAAACTCAGGCAGCTGTTGCTGTTGTCATTGAGGACGAGGGATGGAAGAGGGAGCTCATGCTGTCCCTTTGGAGCTGGGGCTCGGGCAGAGCTCAGCATGGGCAGGGGAAGCGATCCCTGGTAGGTCTGTGCAGGATGCAGCGAGAGCAGGGAAGCAATGGCTGTGTGAGTGAGCCTGTTTCTTCTTCCTGACATGATTCTGATTGAAGAAACGTTAATTGGGCATCTTATAAACAATTTGTTCTCATCCTCCCAACTCTCCAAGGAGCAGCGGAGGGGGATGGGGCCAGGAGTGAGCGAGGGGCAGCCATGGGCCCAATCCCATGGGATGGAGCTGGGTGGACAGCTCTCCTTGGAGGCAGGAAATGGGCAAGGGAAGGACAGCCTGAGCCAGAGCTGAATGAGGAGAGGAGGGAATAATCATATGGAAATTGCAAGTGAGATGAGGCCGGTTTGGCTTTTGGGCGCCGTTGAGAGGAGCCAGCAGCCCTGGGATGAGCTCAGGCACACGAGGTTCTCCTCACTAAAACAAACACTTGGCTGCTGAGGCCAGGCAGGCAGGAGCCCTTCTCTTTTAATTATCTGCGGTGGAGGCTGTTCTGCTGCGAGTGTATCGAGCTGCCAGGCACGCTGGGTACATCCCTCCTCCAGGTTAAGTGGTAATTACACCTAATTAGGAGCAAATAAATATTTTATATGCTTTGGACTACTGCAAGTGACCAGCAGAAACCTCCAAGTGCTGGAGAACTCCTCACCAGCTGCAAGTCCTTGCTGCAGCCATCCCGCAGGGTCCCCTCAAAGGACACCACGGGTCTTGTCTCTAATGCCTGTAAATCCTGCACACACCCCTGGAACTCCTGCTGCAGCCTCTCGGGGTCCCGGCGATTCCCGTGCCTCTGGCCCTTCACGGCGTCCTGGCAGGGAGGAGAACGCAGCACCGCAGCTTTGCCTTGATTGCCTTGTGTTCTGCAATAAACAGCAGCGAGTGTTCATTATTATTTAAACACCCCGTGCTTCCCAAGCCTTATTTGGGCGGCGTTTTTCCACAGCATATGTTGGAATTTACAGTAAGTGCAGCCGCTCTACAGTCAACATTTGGTTTCCCTCACCCACAGACTGCAGTGCTAATTAGGGGAGGTTTCCCCTCGTTATCCCGGGGAGGTCAAGCGCAGCAATTTGCATTTTGCAGAGATCCGAGAGCAGCAGTGGTGGAGCTCATCCTGCCGGAACGAGGCACGGAGACCCCGGCATGGGGCAGAGCGGGCTCGGGAGCTGAGCACGGCCACGGTCCCCAGGAGCTGGGGCTGGCCAGGCTCTCCCAGAGGATGCCACATGTTGAGAAGGAAGAAGGGGAAGGAGTGGGAGTCTTCTTCTTGGCTGGAAAGGTCACAGAGCCAGAGAATCATTAAGGCTGTAGAAGACCTGCAAGGTCATCAAGTCCAGCCTCTGACCGAGCAGCACCATCGCCACTAAACTGCGGGGATCTCGCTCCTGAGCTGTCTCAGCCCTCCCGAGCCCTGCAGGTGCTCCTCCGAAGGGAAATGTCAAATTCACTGCAAAGCTTTGTACCTACACCAGCTAAGGCAGGGCAGGCGGGGCTGCTGTGGATGCCCTTCATCATCTGCCCTCTGGCATTATCCTGCATTAAGCTCCAGGCTGGGAGCAGGGTAAATACGGGCACTGGAGCCTGTCCTGCTGTGTTTGCACAGCCCGTGGTGCAGAGCATCCAGGCACAGGCTTGGAGATCGCAGAATCAAATCAAACCCCCTCCTCTGAGCCACTTCTCTCAGGGGGTGGTGCCAGCTCGGAGGGACGCAGAGCTCCCTGTCGCTGGTCACCGTGGCTGCTCCAGCAATTCCACGTCTCTGTGAGCACACACAGCCAAAGGAAGGCGCCTGCTGAGCAGGGTCAGCCCTGCTCCTTGCTCCAGATGTGCTCTCGAGCTGCTCTCAAACTCTATTTAGGTCTTTCCACTTTAATTCTGAGGAGAAGGGCTCAAAAGTTCAGAGTGGGAGAGAGGGATCTTTGATGTAGTAGGCTCTTGTCTCTGAAAAAAGCTTTATATTATTATGTAAAACATAAAGGGCATTCGTTAGGAAACTGTGCTGATTAATTTAGGGACTCTGTCTTCTCAGGCTCTTCCCCCTCCTTTGTTTAATGAGTGAGGGGAAGGTAGCATTGCTTGAGAAATGAACTTTTTACTCCCAGGCTCAAAGTGGGGGGCTTGTTGTGGAAGCAGAGGTGGCACCAGAGCTGTCCCTGAGCAGCTGGGGACACTGCGAGCAGCAATGAAGGTGGTGAAGGGGGACTGGAACCCATGGGTGCCCATCTGCCCCAGCCCTGGGAGAGAAGGGGGCTGCCTGGTGAGCATCCTGTGTGCATCCCCCACCCTGCCAGGCCACTAGAGACCCCTGAACTGCACTCCAGAGCTGCTCCCCTGCCAGAGCCTCCCGGCCCAGCCCCGCTGGCGCTGCTGCCAAAGGCGTAATGAGAAAAGTACACCTTCCCCCCAAAATCAATAGAGAGACCTGGGGGGTCACCTAATTGGAGGTTGCTCACCGAGCGCCAGCACAGCCAGAGCCCAACCGCAGCACTTGAGCCTGGCTGGGAGATCATAAATCACATTCTGAGCCCAGCACATCCTCCTCTGCGTCTCGGTGCTCCATCGATCCAGTGCCGCGCTCCCGCTGCATCGGGGAGAGCGACGAGGACACAGGAGCTGGGCTGAGCTGAGCTGAGCTGAGCTGAGCTGAGCTGAGCTGAGCTGAGCTGGGCAGGTGGTGCTCCAGGCTCCCAGTGATGGCCTCCAGTTGTTTTCCTTAGCAAGGAAACAGTTTGCTTTTTCAGGAATTAAATTCACTAGGGTTCGCTGCTTTGTTCATTTGTTCTGGTGCTGGCTTTGGAAACACTCCAAGGATGTTGGCTAAACAAAAGCTGATTAGTTGGTGGTGCTTGGCTTTGCCTGGCTGCTGTGGGTCTGTGCAGGTCTCTCCTCCTCATCTTGCCCGTGCCCTGCTGGGGCACAGCATCCACTGCCACTGGCACCTCGCGGTTTTGAGTTGGTTCTTCATCTCCAGAACCCGAGCCCTCCTTTTGGAGCTTGGCCTGGCTTCCAGATGGGACTCAAAAGCCCAATTCAACAGGAAAAACTGTTCCAGTGCTGAAGGAAGGAGCCCTCCTGCCCCAGAGCTGCTGCCTGGCTGGGCCAGGCTCTCCTGCCATCCCCAGCCAGGTCCTGCTTCATAAATCCAAGCCTGACTGACTTAGGAATGGCTTTGCCATCGCTGCAAACTCCCAGCACTGGATTGCCTGCCCAAGGGGAGCACTTCCAGCTGTGGTGGGGGGAAAGGGAGAAGGGACTCACACACATTTGGTGCTGTGTCCTCAGAAAAACACCCAGAACTTGCTGGAGAGCCCATGTGCTCCCTCAGATGCACCCAGAAGGATTGCTCAGAGAGGAGCAGCAATAATCACCACAACCCAAAGACAAAAAAAAAAAAAAATAATCAAAGGCTAATCCTAAAAACTCTCCTTTAATCTTTGTGCTTCCAGACGTCATCTCCCTTTCATCTTGGATTTTGCTGTTCACTACAGTTACAGAAACCACAAGACTGGAAGAGGGGAGGAAAAAAGAAGAGATTAAATTAATGAGCAGGTAAGCGGGTTTATCATTTTGTCTGATCCTTCCTTCCTTCCTGCTAATTTCTCTGAGCCAATTTGGGAGGCAGAGCCTAATGGTAACTTTGCCACAGACTGTTGTATCCCTTTTCTTCCTTACATCATTTATCCCGATGATGATAATGTCTGATTTGTGGAGCTGCTTCAAGGGCTGGTGCAGCAGGGGGGTGTTGGCAGAGAAAAACATTTGCCTGCATAAAGATAATTAAATGAGTACTTTGGGCTTCTGGTAGTTCTGTCTGGGCTGTGCCATAATTAGGCTGTACTGAGCAAGGGCACAAAAACTGGAAATGTGGAAAGGGATGGGAGAGGAACACCAGAGCATCCAGGTGCTGAGCCAGGCTGGATCTTCCTATCTTCTAAATACTGGGCTTTCTGAGGCAGTCCTGAGTGGTTCCAGCCATCCCCAGCTCCCCAGGGAGCAGGAGGGGCTGCTGAGGGCACTGACACTGTGGGCACAGGGGGCTGGAGTGTCCCCTCCGGGTCACCCGTGGGGACAGGGGCCGCGCCGATGCCGTCGGGAAGAGCACATTGCCACATCCTGGATCCCACGGCTCATTAATCCAGCGGGTGAGTAGCCAAATGAGAGGCCATCAATCGAGCCTCAGTGGAAGCATTTTCTGCCCGGGGCTGGGCTGCTGCCAGGCTGCGAAGGCTGCAGGAGGAGCAGCCACCCCGCACGGGCACGAGCGCGGCAGGACATGAGCCCTCGCAGCTCAGGGTGACGTGCCCGTGGCCACTCTCCATGACCCGCCGGCATGGGGGCGGGGGGTGCCCCAGCAGTGGGGCCTCTCTCGCCAGCTGATAAAGCTTTAGCTCATTAGTTATGGACTGGAAACAGGAAAGGAGCTGGTGCCAGGCGTGGGGATGGCTCGTGGCTTTCGGCCTCCCTGCACCAGAGCGACGGCTTAAATGAATTGTCCTGGGGCCCTGGTCAGCCTGTGGGTCAGTAGCCAGGCCTGGAGTGGAGAGCGATCATCCAGCCAGGTTAATGTCCCTGCTGTCCCTCCCTCCCCTGTCCTTGCACGGCTGCTGCCAGGGAAGAAGATGAACGCATGCTTAGCAAAGCATTTACCAGGAGGGCACTTCACCACCAGACAGGTGGGTTCATAAATCCTCTGGCCCCTTCAGAGGAGAGCAGATTACTCCCTGCCCTCGATGAGTTTTGCTCAGAATTGAATTACAGGCTCTGCATAAGACCCCGTGGGGACAGGTCGTGCTCAGGGAGCCACCTGCATCCTCCCACGCCGTGGATGGGCTTCTCCCTGCTCCGGCATCATCCCCTGAGCCCCTGCAGAGGCAGGAGGAGAGGCCCAGCCCACTGATCCTGGCTGTGGGCACAGGCAGAGCTGGGGGATCTCCGAGAGCCACCCTCTGCTTGGATCCACGCTCAGGACCAGCTCCTCTTCCTCACCTGAACTTCTCTTCCTAATGATGTTTGCTCCAAAGCTGTTTTCCCCTTGGTTCTTTCCACCTGCCGCCTCCTTCCAATCCAATTAGTGCTTTGTTGGTGGTTCCTTGAATGTCAGTGGTGGTGTCCCTGTGCCCCTGGCTTTGAGGTCGGTCCCTCGGCCCCGTCAGGCACTGTCTGACCCATCCTTCTCTTTCATCTTCTCTTGCTGGTGCTGCCTGGGCTGCTCTGAAGTGTTGGAGCTGACTCCAAAGTAGAAAGCTTTTCAATTAAGAAACTTTTTTTTTAAGGACTCATTAAAAGAGAGAGAGAAAGAGAGAGGGTTATTTTTTTTTTTTTCTTTGTGGTAATTATTATTAATGGCCTTTCTTTTTAGCAGAGGTTTGTTACCCTTGCGCAGGAGGGGAATGCTGGCAGGCTCTGGCACGGGGGGGTGTAACTGGAAGTGACGGGGAACGATGTCTCCTACATTATTTCATTAGCAGGAGAACACATCTGAGGGAATGTGCGGTTCCCAGCTGCCAGCAGCTCCCGTGTCGTGCGCCACTGCAGGGCTGGGGAGAGGAGGAGGCTGAGAGCCAGGCACAGAAAAGCCTGGTCGTGCCTCTGTCTCCCACAGCTCCTGGAAACAGGCAATCCCCCACTTCCACAGAGAGCCTTTAGTCCCCGGGAGCCCTGCCAGCACAGCCAGCCGAGCTCCCGGGACCTGAAGCTGCCCCGCAGGAGCCGTGCCCCAGCCCATCCCTCCATCCTCCATCCCTGAGCACCCCAGGGCCCACACAGGCACAGCACCGAGCCTGACCCACTTCTGCATCCAGAGCAGCGCTGCTGCTTGAGAGCTCATAATGCTGCAGTAATCCCGGGTGATCAAAGCTCCCACATCCACCCACAGGTACAGCAAGCACAAGCAGGAGCCTGGCGCGAGTGGAGCTCTGGGCAGGGAACGCCCCAGCGCTTCCTCTCCACAGGCTCCTGGCTCTGCCAGAGCAGAAAGCAGAAAATGGGACACGTCTCTGGGAAGCCAAGGTCTCTGCCCTGGCCTCGCTGGGAAACTCAGGCTGAGCAGGATGACAGCCTGTGCCAAGTGCGGGAGCTCCTCTGCTCCTCGGAAGGAAGAGCTGAGTGAAGGCCAGCGGTGGATCTGGGGGGAGAAGTGGCTCAAGGCTCCTGGGGAGGAAGGAGGTGCCCTGTGCTCTCACAGTTCTTCCTTGTGGTGACCCCGTGGTTTCGTTCTGCTTTGGATAAATCCCATTTTCTGAGCCAAATCTGCAAAATGAGGCTGCACTTAAAGAAATTAAACCCCTTCTGTGCCCCGTGCTGCCAGAGCATCAAAAGCAGCGACAGTGCAATGGCTCTTTGGTGGCTACAGCTGCAGAATCCAGGGATTGATCCCCCACCCACAAATGGGGCATCCCCTGCCCACCCCAGGCTCTGGCTCTCCTCATCTGGGGAATCCTGGTCCAAGCTCTCTGCAAACCCAGGTGGCATCGGCTGGCTCAGGATGGCTTTGCCACAAGTGACGGCAGAGAACTGCTTTATTATTCCACTTCTATGATCTTTTTAATGAAAGCTGAGGCTCTGGAGAAGGATGGCAAGGCCTTTCCCTGACCCCACCAAACTCCCTCATTGCCCTTCAGGGATGGGCAAACACCCGGCTGATAAACACTTGGCTAATGGGCACAGCTCCACATCATAAACATCCCCTCCCGCTCGCACTAATTGTCCTCCTTGTCACCGCTCCTTGCACGGTGACAAATGGTTTGGGTTTAATGGCGATGGCTTCCCCTGCCACTCCTAAGTCATCCCTTAGCCAGGGATGAGTCATGGGGAGAGGCCCTGGCGTGCAGGGGAGCAGCCCTTGGCAGAGACTTCCCCGTTCCCTCTCCACCTGTGTCATCTCTAACAGCCAGGCCAGACCAATTTTTCCCCAAGGCATATTTTCTCAGCCAAAGCCACTTTGTTTCCTGGAGTAGGAGCAATATTTATCCTTCCCTGTGCCGCGAGATCAAGCGAGCGCTTGATAGAATTAAAAGGCAACTCATTTAAAATGAGCAACGCAAGAGCAGCTGTTGGATTACCTGGGAAACTCATGGCTGCAGGGTCATTTTCTGGTAATAATTTGCTATGGACTTAAAATATGACCTTGTGTTGCTTCTGGTAGAGCAAAACCTGGCCAGACTCGCAGGGTTCAGGAGATGGATGGGCGCCCAAACGGTCCCAGAGTCTGGAGTCTTGTTCGCAGGGCTCTTGAAAGGAAGTATAAAGAAAAAAATCTAATCCCAAGTGCTCAGCTGAAGATAAGAAAAAAAAACCCCAACCTGTTAGAAACTTCAGAGCTCTGGAAGAGGAGAAGCAGAGCAGACGTGTGGCAGTGAGAGCAGCAGAAAGGAAAGCGCTGACCTCTGGCCCTGGCAATAGCGAGGATTTCTTTAGATATAAAGAAGAAAGAAAGACTGTGATTGCTGGTAATGTGCTGTGAAAGAAACATTTCTTCTCAGCCTCCAACCTGCCAATTGAAGCGTGAGCTGAGGAGCAGGACACGGCACCAGGAGGCTCCGAGTTGCTGCTGCTGCCCCAGCTCTGGGGCCTCGGCTGGCACCGCATCCCGCCGGGACCGCTCAGCATTCCAGCAGAGCAGCCAGGATCCAGCAGGCAGAGCCCTCGCTGCCCCAAAGGAGACACAAAATTTGCCATCAGCGTTCCCCACCCCGGGACGGGCGTGCTGGTCTGGCAGGACACAGTGATTGTCACATCAGAGGCTTTGTTCTCCCTTGGAAAACAAAAAAACCACCGAGATTTACCTGGAAGGTTTGTCAGGAAGGAAATCAAACCAACTCCTAACAAACCCCTCTTCAGAAATTATCTCAGTGAGTTAATGATGTAAGAAGACTGCAAGATCCAGCTGGGTGAAAAAAATCTTCCAGCTGAGATTCTCTAACAGCCTCCCGCGGTGAGGAAGTTATTAAAAATCCTGCCCTGGAGAAGAGCCCCCTCTCTGTGTTACCAACTCCCATCGCCCAGGTGATGATTCGGAGATTTTCTGAGGTGTTTTCAGTAAAGAAGACTGATTTACAAAATAATAGTAAAAAAAAAACCAACCTAACTTGTCTGCTCTGCATGATTTTCCTCAGTCTCCATTTTCCAGCTGAAGCTGCAGTAGAACAGAAGAGTTGTTTGCTGTGTGTAACCAGTGGGGTTGGTGTTGGGGTTCCTTTGGGATACCTGCCCTCCGAAACACACGGTATTACACAAAGGAAAACAAGGGAAAAGACGTGGAAGGCTGGAGTTGGGTCACTCCAGGGACACCAGGGAGGACCAGAAGGAACCAGCTGAGCTTGGTGGGGATGAGATCTGCTGGTGCTGCTGGGTGGCTGCAGGAGCAGTGCAGAGCTAGCCACCAAGGGAGGGCAAAGAGCCTCCAAGGCTGAAGACCCTCTTCCCTCAGTGCTGGGATAGGGGGTTATGCTCCCCTCCAGCCCTCCTTGTCCTGCAGGCAGGCACAGGAACCATCCTTTCCCACAGCACACCCACCCCTGCTTTGGATCCATCCCCTCCTGAGAGCCAGCACGCTTTTGTATCATCCCATTATGCGAACCAGAGCTCACCCACAGCCAGAGCATCGGCACTGGGGCCTGAAGGGGCACCTGGGCTGTGAACAGGTGGTGGCAGAGCCCACGGACAGAGTTTTTCCCTAAAAAGCCAGGTCTGTTCCCTAAAGCTTGCAGACGTGTGTCTGGCGAGGGTCCCTGGCTCCCTGGCTGGTGGCTGCAGCTAATCCCTGTAAGATCATCCCAGAGAACCTGTTGGGCTGTAAATCTCTTCCTGCTGAGCACCCAGGACACGCAGATCGGAGGTAACTTTACTCCAGAGAGCCAATTAGTGCAAATCTGGCCTGGTAATTACTGTGTGATCAGATGCTGATATCTCTGGGCAGATAAGGCTCGGCAAGCAACCTCTGAAGGCAATGGCAGTTGTTATTGTGGCCTCACCTCCATCCCCAAAGCCTCTGGGAGGCTCAGCCTCAGGCAGGGAGCAGGGAAGAGCTGTGGCTATCCCTGCTGCCCACCAGCTCCCCTCTGCTCCAGCCTCCACCAGCCCAGAGCTGGACATCACCTCCTTGGCTGGCAGTGCCCAGTGCTGGTTCTCCTGCTGCAGGCGCATTCCAGCAGGCAGCATTTATCTGCTGGGGGTTTGTACAGTGCCCAGTGAGAGCCAAAGGTGCTGGAGGAGCACGGGGGGTGCTCGAGCCCAGGATGAGGGAGGGACCCCAGTGCTGGGGAGGTTCTGAGCCCCTCAGTGCTGCCTTTGTCCCAGCCATGGGGACAGTGCTCCAGCCCATGTCTGTGGTTTGTGCTTCCCTTGAGGAGGGAAGGGATCCGAGCAGATTTGATTCTGGGGGAGAAAAGAGGATTTTGGTACAGGACAGAGTGCTGGGTGGGGCTGTCAGCAGCGTCAAACTGGATCCAGTTCCCCGAATAGGAGGGAAAATGGGGTCAGGCACTCGCACACGTGTTAGAGCTGCTCATGTGTGTGGAGCTGATGCCTCTGAGAGCAGCAAGGCATCATCGCCCTTTGGTGAACCTCAGAGTGATTTGCAAACTGTCCCAGACTGCTCCCCTTGTTCCAGCCCCCAGCAGCAGGATGAGATCATCATCCCCACGTTACACAACCTGGAGCTGAGGCTCCTTGGGGTGAACCTGGGCTCGTTCTGAGGAGGCCAGGGGATATTTGGTATAACTGGCTGGAGCCATCGTTGTGAAACCAGGAGCCATATAACACCGGGAACAGAGCAGTAAAGGATCCTAAACCTCCCTGACGGTTCTGGTGGTTAATGTCTGCCTGTAGCTTAATTACACCATCAATTCCATTAAATAGCGCAGTAACAACCTGGGATTTAATGAATACATAGAAAAGAATAAATTGGACTCACAGTGTAACTGATATTCCTTTATGGAATCAGAGGAAACTGAAACAGAGGTTCATTTTCTTTTTAGGGAAAGTAGAGAAAGAAATAGATTAAAATTGAAGGTTTGGACTGCAGCAGCAGTGGCTCTGACCTTTGGTGCCCTGGGGTGTCCCTGCCCAGAGGCTGTGGCACCCCACGCAGGGCACAGAACCAAGCAGAGGCTCCCAAGAAGGGGCACGAGTGTGGCAAAGCTGGTCAAACCTGTGTGCTGCCCCTTGCCCCAGCTCCCCCGGCATGGATCTCACTGTCCCAGCACTGCCAGGGTGGTCCTGATGCTCTGCATCCTCTCCCAGGGTACAGACACATCACTTTCTTCCCTTGGCTTTTATAAATTTGTGTTTCGGTGGAAGAAGTGTTTGCTTTTTTTTGCTTAAATAACCACGCACTGTTTGCTCTCGAGGTGTTGAAGCACCCGGACAAATCTCCCCTGTGTTGGCGAGGAGCAAACAGTCCAGCAGAACAAGCAATGTTTGCAGAGGAAATCCAGAGGTGTTTCGGTGCGTTCGGAGCTGCGGCTTCATGGAGAGGGGACGGTGGCACTGCTGGCTCTGTGTCACGGTGAACCTGACCGGAACGAGCCCAGGACTGCCGTGTCCTCCTCCTGTGGCCACGAGCGCCCGGGCGGGGGTGGCTCCCACGTGGCGAGCAGGGATGCGCTGCTGTCAGCGCCGGGCACAGGCAGGGAGCGGCAGCCCCCAGGCGCTCCGGGGCTCCAGCTCAGCCTCCCTCAGCATTAGCCATGCTCCAGATTATCCCAGCGCTCAAGGCGAGCCGGGCACAGCGGCTCCGCTCCCCTCCCGGCTCCGCGGGTCCCCGAGATCCCCCTTACCCACGGCCCGGGGGTCACAGTGACCCCCCAGCCCTGCCCTCGCCACAAACCGCTCCCGGGCTCGTCCTTGGCAGGCGACACTGGGTTTATTTTTTCCCTTTAAACCCAGCGGCACTCAGTGTTTGCTGACAGCTCGGCACGGGCACAAATGGATGTGCCTCTCGCGGGGCGAGGGGCCGGGGGCACCCCCGGGGCTGCGGGCACGGGCGGGGCCGCGGCTCGGCAGCTCTGCCTTTGCTGCTGGCTCTTCCCTGCCCACCCTGGCAGGAGCTGCGGGCGGGGGGCGGCGTGGGCAGCAGCCTCCCCCAGCCCTGCTTGGCGGGGATATAATATCCCTCTTTCGGAGCGCGCCGGTGCAAGGCGGGGATGCGGTGACCGATGCGAGGGGCTGATTGCCTGGATGGCGATGCTGAAAGGGGTCGCGACTCCCTAAGTGCTCGTCAGGATGAAGGATGACAGCCCCAGACAGCGAGACACTTCCCTCCTCTCCCGCGGCTAATGAGTGCTCTGGCGGCCAGGGCTGCTGCTGCTTTTAGTTTACTTTCCCTTTGTTATTTCTCTCCCTGTTTATTTGTTTAATTAATTTATTTGTTTTAGGTTTCTCCCTCCTTCCTCCCCCCGACCCCCCTCCATTCTTTCCCTGCTTTCCCTCTGGCTTCTGCAGCTATTTGTGTTGGATCCCGAGCAGTTAGCACTCTGAAAAATTAATTAGGCATTTGGATGGAACCTGAAAGCTGAGCTTGTGCCGGAATCGAGTCCCCCTGGCCCCGCCGCTCTCTCCTAAGGCCACTTTGCAGTGGGCAGGGGGATGGAGGAGCCCTCAGGAGCCCTCCCAGACCCCCAGCCCCCAGTAGTAAATATCCCTTGTGCCCAGCAAAGGAACCGGGGTGAAGATGGAAGTGCGTTTGTCTCACAGAGCCTCTCCCCAGCTGCTTTTGCCCAGAACCAGGGGCGGAATTAGCTGGAGGGCAGGGGATGCTGGCAGGCAGCTCAGCAGCCAGCAGCCACCGAGATGTCTTCCAGCTCCTACCGCAGGACAGAGAGGGGGAAATGCCGGGGTCTGTCTCGGGTGGTGCCCAGGAAGGGGCTCTGGTGCTGGGGTGGTGGTCAGAGTGGTGAGTGAGGCTCGGGGGAGGAAGAGGAGGAGGAGGAGGAGATCTCCCCAAATCTGGCTTCTTGCTCTTCCCCGAGGTTTTGCCTCTGCCTTTTTCCAGTGCCTTTCAGAAATGAGCTTTAATGGCTTCCCGGGGCTAATTCTGGGGACACTGCCTTGAAACAGAGTCCCCACCCTCGGCGTCCCTTCCTGCATATCCAGGCGAGCAATTCCCGTGCGCGGCCACCAGTGCTCCTGGGGATGGGACACAGGTTCCTGCAGAGCTCCTGGGGATGGGACACAGGTTCCTGCAGAGCTCCTGGGGACAGGACACAGGTTCCTGCAGTGTCCCCTGCACTTCCAAACCCCCACCTGTGGGCCCAGGCACCCACAGGCACAGCTCAACACCTCGGGGCATGACAGATTTTCCCTCCCTGCTCTGCTTTGGTCATTTATTTTCCTGCCTTTTTGGATTGTATGTTTTTCCTCCCCATTACCGAACCCCAAGGCTCGTCCTGCCTGCGTCCAGGACATGATCCTGCATTCTAAGACATCCCCAGGGAGCTGAAGGGAGGATGAGGAGGGTGGGAGAGATGCCATGGTACCTGGGCATAGCCAGAGCTCCCCATGCACCCCCATCCCTGCCCTGAGGAGAAGCTGCCCCAAAGCAGGGAGACCCCATGGGCACTCTCTTCATGTCCTATTAAACAAGTAAGGGCTTGAGGAAGTGCTGCCTTTCCTGGATTAGCACATGAAGGCTCGGAAGTCTGAGCAGGCAC
Organism: Erpornis zantholeuca; assembly: GCA_013400515.1. Taxonomy (NCBI): domain Eukaryota; kingdom Metazoa; phylum Chordata; class Aves; order Passeriformes; family Timaliidae; genus Erpornis; species Erpornis zantholeuca. The sequence goes on from VZTN01009325.1 coordinate 96,018, forward strand.
TAATAAATTACTCACTGGATTGACAGTTTGAGGTTTCTTTTTTTTTTTCCTACTGTAAAACAAGTGGAAAATATGCCAGGCTCATTCTTTCCTCTGTTTTTTTTTTTTTTTTAAGGGATCAGTTAGACACAGGGACTCCAGCGTGAATAAACTGGGATTTATGTCCCCGTCAGTTGGATCCTTAAACTTCCTAAGTGCTTAAAACATACACATTTTAACTTGAAAAATTACCAGGTTTGTCTAAAGGAAAATTTCAGCATAAAACAGGAAACTCATTTGAAGGGAGAAATTCTCCAATGAAGCGAACCCAGGCAGTCATAAAAAAGTTAAACCAGGCATAAAGGGAAATGTCAGATGTGTGGGAGAGCCAGATGTCTCTCTATTTTTTTCTCTTTTTTTTATATTTTTATAACCCAGATCAGATTATAGGAGAATATATGAATGTATCTCACAGGGAGGGGGATGCAGCGAGAGGAGGAGGATTTCATTCCCAGCCTGTAACTTACTGTAACGTGGAGCACTCTACAAAGAAAAACATTTTTTTATTTCTAAATAAAGCACTTTAGAGTGACACATTTATTGCTGGCAAAGAATTACTCAAATAAGAGACATTGTCAGCTATTTATTTTAAAAGCTTTTTTTTTTTTCCTAGTTTGGGGAAAAAAGAAAGATCAAAACCCCTTTCCATTCTTCACAATATTCCCTTAAAAGCTTTAAAATAAAGTGGGTGGTTTTTTTTTTGCTCCTGAGTTGCCTTTTTGGTGTCTCCAGGGCTCTGCAGCACGAGGGAGCCTGCAGGGAGCTGGAGCATGGCATTCCCACTGGGAATGCCAGGGCACTGCCAGGGCTTTGCCGGGGGTTGCCCACATGGGCTCTGCTCTTGCCCCAGTGGCCACTGCTGGCATCTCCCAGGGACAGAGAGAGCTGGGAGCTGTGAGGCTTTCCCAGGTGGGAACAGTTCCTTAGATGCTCTGACACCAGGGCTGGCTGGGAGCAGGGTTTGGTGCCAGGCCCTGGTGCAGCCAGGGACATTCTCTGCAGCCTGGCATGGAAAGATCTATTTTCCTTCTCTTTTTTTTCCCCCAAGAGGGAGAGGAGGAGCACAGGGCTGATCTGTCCGAGCCCACAGAAGGGCATCCCTGATCACAGACATGGCCAGGGACCAGGGCAGCTCCTTTGTGTGATGGGACCCAGTGGGGGCTCAGGAGTGGAGATGCAGGAGGCCAAGGGACAGACCTGAATCCTTGCCTTGCCCTCCCCTCCCTGCCTGACTCCGAACTCCCTTTAATTTGTCTGCTTTGGATTTTTTGTTTCATTAGCTTTTCATCTCAGCTACTTTCTTTCCCCCATAGATTATTCTCTTCCTCTTGCTTTCCCCCTTTTCTGTTCCTTTTACTCTATAATTGGATCATTTGCAGTTTATAGGAAGGATGAGAAACAAAAGGTATTGACAACGTGAGCATTCAAAATTATATGTCAAGCTCAAAAAAAAGGAGATGAAAAGAAAATCTGGATCCTCTTTCTTTGCATTCTGATTTCCGAACCTGCAGAGCTCATTAGTTTCCCGTGTTCAGGGCTTTTCTGTGTCTGTGGAAACCAGAAACCTACTTTTAAGAAGAGTTGTAGTCAGTTGACTCCAGCAATGAGAAACAGAGAGGTAAAAGCCCACAGAAAGTGCTCAGCATTAAACTTCTCTTCTCTTCTCTTCTCTTCTCTTCTCTTCTCTTCTCTTCTCTTCTCTTCTCTTCTCTTCTCTTCTCTTCTCTTCTCTTCTCTTCTCTTCTCTTCTCTTCTCTCATCTTCTCTTCTCTTCTCTTCTCTTCTCTCATAATTAGGCACAGCTTTACATCCAGGCCCAATGCTTTTCCCACTGGCCCCTGAAAAACACAACCAGATATTCCCTGGAAGAAAACAAATGAAATTTTTATTCTGGATTTTATGCTGGATACTCGCCAGCAACTGTCCACCAGAGTGGCACAACACAAAGAGAAATTCCCAGAGAAATGGGAGCTCCCTGCAAACCCCCAGCTGCAATTCCCAACTTCCAGCCTCATTTCCTGCTGCCATTCCTGCCAGGCTCCATCTCCAGAGCTGCTGGGGCTCGGGGAGGCTGCGGGGGAAGGCAGGGCCTGGGGCGCAGAGCTGGCTGCACTCAGGACACCCTGCCAGCGCCTGACCATGCTCAGACCAATTACTGCTGGCGTGAGCCCAAGCCATCCATCTCGGCAAATTTCCCTCCAGGGGCCACCCCATTAGTAGCAAATAACTAATTATTGCTGTCAACTTTAATAAAAAAACATTAGTTGAAAGATATTCCCCCCCCCCCCAACTTTCCATCGCTGTATAAATTATGGGAGACAAAACTAACTTCTAAATTGAGTAATTCCAGACATTTGTCAGACTCCAAGAAATGCTTTAATTAGCGTTGGTTAATAAAGTGTTTAGGTAATTAGGAGAACATTTGTCCTGCCTGTGCAGATTTTTTACCTCTTGCTTACGACCACTCAAAAAAAAATTAATTGGAGTCCAGGCTTCAGGAATTACAAGGCTTTTTTTGGTGCTTTCTTGGTGAGAACATTAATGATTCTAGGGGGAGTTGCCTCTAGTGATTGAGTTCTGGAATTTTTCCCTTCTCTCTCTGGCTGTTTTGTCTGACGTGGGGAGCAGGAGCTCTCGGGGGATGGATCAAACCCAGCCCCAGCAGCTGATTCCCCATGTCGGGCAGGACGCGCTCAGGAGCTTCTCTGCCTGCAGCTCGCGCGGCTGTGCCAGCCACGGCATCGTGCTGGCTCCACTCCTGGGCCGAGACACAGGAGCTGAGCTGAGCTGAGCTGCCAGCCCACAGAGCTGTCACCCTGCCAGAAACCAGCTTTGAAACCCCCCGGCCCCCACCCTGGTGCTGCTGCTGACAGCTGCTGCCATGGCGATGGTCCATGGCACATCCTGCATCCCATCCATGGCACATCCTGCATCCCATCCATGGCACATCCCATCCATGGCACATCCCATCCATGGCACATCCTGCATCCCATCCATGGCACATCCTGCATCCCATCCATGGCATATCCTGCATCCCATCCATGGCACATCCCATCCATGGCACACCCTGCATCCCATCCATGGCACCTCCCATCCATGGCACATCCCATCCATGGCACATCCTGCATCCCATCCATGGCACATCCTGCATCCCATCCATGGCACCTCCCATCCATGGCACATCCCATCCATGGCACATCCCATCCATGGCACATCCTGCATCCCATCCATGGCACATCCCATCCACAGCACATCCCATCCATGGCACCTCCCACCCATGGCACATCCCATCCATGGCACATCCTGCATCCCATCCATGGCACATCCTGCACCCCATCCATGGCACATCCTGCATCCCATCCATGGCACATCCTGCACCCCATCCATGGCACATCCCATCCATGGCACATCCTGCATCCCATCCATGGCACATCCCATCCATGGCACCTCCCACCCATGGCACATCCCATCCATGCCAGAATTCCGTCCCTGGTGTTGAGGAGCTGAGGGCAGCCCAGGCTGCTGGAGGAGCCCAGCTGTTTGCCATCAGCAGGGTTTGCAGCAGGCTGGCAGGAATTAGGCCCTGCTGTGGCTATAAAAGGGCTGGTGCTGGGAGTGCTGTGGTCCTGAGTGCTGAGGGGAGGTCTGAGTGCTGCAGAGAGGGCAGGAGCAGTGAGAAAGGATTATTTTTAGCAGTGTTAGATAACAGGGCCGCAGAGAGGTGGCTGCTGGCAGACCTGCAGCAATTCCTCTGGATGAGACCACAGGGCAGCGAGGAAGCCCCGAGGTGAGCACAGCGTTGGGCATGGAGGAGAGGTTCTTTCCTGCTCACCGAGTCCAGACTCCTCCTGAGGTTTCCACCTTGCACTTGTGCTGCAGGAAGCTCTTCTCTGCTCTTGAAACAGCTTCTTCTGCCTGTCTGTGCTCAGCAGGCTCTGGCGCAGCTGCTGGAGCAGCCAGCTGAAACCAGCTCCGCTCATCGGGCTGTGCTGGGTGCAGAGCAAAGGCACAGATGCTCGTGCTTCAGATGTTAAAAATTTAAGGACTAGTTAGTCTTGAAGATGTCCTCATGGAAAGGTCTTTGCTTTGTGAGTTTAAAAAATCCCGTGTAGGTGTAGCTCGCATCCTGCCAACCACTTTTAGTGGGAGCTGCATCCTGCTGTGGTCCCGGGGTCATGTCCTCACCAACTGCTTGGCACCAGTTCCTGCATCTCATCCAATCAATGCATTAAGTGACTCTGCAATTAATTTGCTTGTCTGGGTCGCAGGAGTGTGGGAACAGTGAGAAACACACAAATTTTCTGGGCTGCTTCGGGCTCATCATCCCCAGGGGTCTGTTTGCACTGTGCCCCAAATCCCTCAGGCTTCGCAGCTTCGCAGTCCTTAAGCTCCCTCTGCACCAAACCTGGCTGGTGGTGTCTGTGCCTTTCTCCGTGGAGGAACTCTGTGTTCCTTGTGGCTCATCCCCTCTGGGGAGAGAAGGGCTCTGAGAGGCTGCTTGGCTCTGGAAAGCCTGGTGTGCATCCCAGCTCCAAGCTTTGGGTTTATGCAAACTCGGAGGACACAAAACTCTGCAGAGTCCTGGCAGGGAAGGTCAGGATTCAACTTCTAGCCCCTGAACCAGCTGGGCAACACAAAAGCTCCCTGGAAATCAAAGCCAGCACTTTGCCATCCTTTAACCCATGGTGATGTGTCACTGATCAGCACATTGGTTCTAATAGCTCCCCAGGTAGATTTGGGAGAGCAACGAGTTGAACATAAAAAATCCCTTTATTATTGCCATTTTGCTTTTATATACCCATCAAGCTTTCATATTTAATCTCCTACATCACAATAGCTGATCATTTTTAACATTTGACATTGATAAAGTGCCCACTGCTATTATTCTGACATACTATAAAACATTACACCCATTTGCGATAGAAAAGGCAAAGAATCAATACTCAGCCCCATTTTCCAGTGCAGCAGTAAATCATGGGGAGCCTAACAAATTGTTTTAAATACAAGCACCTTCAGGACCAATAAAGAACCCAAGCGATCCCTGTCCATTGTCACAGCTGTCAAACATCTTTACTGCTAAATGGACATTGGGGGGTGGCCCAGAAGGGCTCAGCCCAACCCCAAATCCCCTGGGAATTGCACTTGGGGGGCTCTTGTTGTGGGGTGTGCTGTGAGCTCCTTTGGGCAGCCACAAGGATGTCAGGGCTGCCTCTCAGCTCACCTCTGGCAAGGCTGCAGGGGACCCAGCCCAGGAGCTAAATGAGGTTCAGGAGGTGAAGCTCCTCGCCCAGCGGTGCAAAGCAAATTGCAGCTCCCCGTTCTCCCCAGCCCGTGGCAGGGCTGCGAGGTCAATCCTTCCTGGAGGCGGCACAGAAAACGTTCCCAGATTGCTTATTTTGGTGTGCTGCTCTTGCTGGGCAGCAGTGACCTTGTCGTGGGCGAGGGCAGCCGAGTTTTCCCCGGCTGCTGCTGCTGGGGCTGCTCCTGGTCACCGTGGTCTGTCCGTGGGCTGGGGTCCGCTGTGCCCTGGGGCACACCTGGGTGCTGGCAGCACAAGCCAGGCCAGGGCTGAGTAAGGCAGGGCCTGGCACATCTCCTGTCCCTGCTGGCACAGGGGTGAGGTGGTCAGTGCCGGGGCTCACCCTGCACTGCTGCCCTGTGAGCTGGGTGTCCCTGTGTCACCTCTGCCCATCTGTCTCCTCCCCGTGCTGGTGCCTAGTCATGGAAAGGCAAAACGAAAGGAAGAAGTGAATAATTCTACGTCTGAGGTGATGTAAACCTTGTGTGCATAGCTTAGAAAAGTCTCTGGCACGTCTGCTGTCAAAGAGCTCCTAAATAACATGGTTTACCTGGGTTGACTGATTTATAGGAACGGGGCTCCCAGACCCCAAGGATGACATTTTAAACACATCTTCCTTTCATTTATAAGGGATTAAACGAACATGTTTTGACAGGATTGATCAGATGGGGGTTCAGACGATTTCTCTTTGCAGCTTCAATCTATAGCTGGTAGAACTGAGAGAATATTCCTGTGTCTCATTACAATAATGCACAGCTGGCACCTCTGGAAACAAATGTTTGGGGAGTTGCCTGTGCTGAGGCTGCCCTGGAGAGGCATTGGCAGCGTGGGCAGTGCAGAGCCTCCCTTGTGCCCTGTGGAGAGAGGCTCATCTCCTCCATCATCATACATTTATTTCACATGAGCTCCTCGGTTCTGTGCTCCAAAGCTTTGCTGAGCCACACTGTGCCACTAACGGCAGCTGGGAGCAGAGGCAGCCCTAATTCCTGTTTCTCCTCAGGAAAATGTTCCCTCCTCGGCTGGAATGCTCTTCTTGTTCTCACCAGGAACTCCATCTCCAGGGGGCTGTGCCTGCTGCAGGTGGGGATGCCCAGGAGCCTGGTTTTGACTTTCAATCCCTCATTCTGCAAAATATTCCGAGGCTTTGGGCACTGAGGCTTGATGGCAGGGGTGGCTTTGCCCCTGCAGGATGAGGTTTTTGGAGTTTATGCTCTTTGTTTCAAATGCATTGACTTTGTGACTGCTGGTGTGGGCTGTCTGCCCTCCATAGCCTTAGGAAAAAATAAAGGAATAAAAAACATCTTTAAATTCAGGCCAATGCCTCTAAGCCTTGAAGCCTTGGAAGACCCAAACTGGCTTGTTCTTGCCCCAGAAACACTCAAGCCTTGCGCAGAGGGAGTGGTGAATCACTGAGGGCTCCTTATGGAGATGGGGACTTGACTTGCTGATCTGGCAAAGGCTCGGTGAGGAATCTCCAGACCTTGGCAGGGCTGGGCTGCTCCTGGTTCTTCCCACACACATTGTGTGTTCCCCCCTTGCTCTGTCGTGGCCAATTGTGATGATGCCCTTAGGCCCTGAGCCAAATGGGAAAGGGAAAGGACTTTCCCCCACCCTGTTCTTGGCTTGTGGACATGATTTATGTCCTTCCTGCCTCCTTCCAGGCTTAGGAACGCTTTACCCTTGGATGGCAGGGGAAGGCAGCAGTTGTCTGGGCACTGGCTGGCAATTTGCATTGCTGCATTATGCATGGGCAGAAAACACAGGAATAAAGCACGAGGAACAGGAAATCACTGCGGTGTTTTTAATCTGAAAGGTGAGATCGAAGCGCTGTTTGTAGGCTGCCTTTAATGGCCCTCGATTGGCAATTAGTGTTATATTATCACATATCTTTAATAGAATATTGATGCTGTTGGCAGAGATATAATCCCAGTGTCAAGAGTAATTCCCCTCTTTCCAGTGCGTTGCACTTATTACGCGAGGGCCCAGCGGAGCTGTCGGAGCTCGGCCGAGGTGTCTCCGATCAATCAGGATCAGCACTTCCACCAGTGGCTGAGGGCATGGCAGGGATGCATATTAATGATTATTAATGATCTGCCTGGGGAGGGAGGTGCCGGCTTGCTCCAGCTCCTGCCGGCTGCGGGGTTGGGCTCAGGGAGAGCCTTGGGGATCCAAGGTGCATCGTGGATCCCAGGGATCGAGGCACGGGGTAGGTGCCTTCCTCAGAGCAACAGCAGAGCCAGGCAGAGCTCCGGGTTCATTATTCATTTACCTTGGGGTGCCATTGGAAAGCAGGTGAAGCAATAATAAATGCCAAACAACAGAAGTTAATCTCTATCCACGGCGCTGTAATAAATGGGAAGTTAAACAAAAAATCAATGCAGATCTGTTAATTCTGGGCACTCCTGGGTCTGCTCCAGAGCAGAGTCCAGCCCTGGCAGGATGCTGTAGCCAGACCTTCCCTTGGGCACAGGCATTCCCATGGCACAGGCTGTTATTTCCATGGAACTGCACCTTCACAGGAGGCTTTTCCTCTGCTGGATCCTTTTTTCCTCTGCTGGATCCTTTTTTCCTCTGCTGGAAACCTTTAACTCCCCCTTCTCCCCAGACCTCAGAGTCAGCAGGATCCCTGGTGGGATCCCAGGCTTCCCTCCCCCCTTGCTCTCACAGCTGTGATGGATGTGCCTGTGGAAGTGTCTCATCCCAGCAGAGCGATGGGTGCGTGTTCCCAGCACATCCTAATGCCAAATATCAATCATGTGCAAGCACAGGGGCTGATGGCAAAGGACACTTCAAAAGAAGGCAGAGAGGAATTTCAGCACCGATCCACACCCTGAGAGAAAGCTGCTGCCCCCTGAGCCCAGCAGCAGTGCCTGGGGGAGCTGGGATTCCCTCAGCCTCAGCACTTGTGTTCTCAGAAGGATGAAAGGATTTGATTACTGCAGAAAGCAGTGTACCGAGACAGCCGTACACAGCATCCCACACTGGAGACTGACACACGGATCCCCAAACCCTGTGGACTTCTGGACTGGAAAAATGGCTTCTGGGGAGGACTGGGAGGACTTCTCTTTCCATGGAATTCAGAAGTCCTTTTCCCAGTTTTGGGCAGGCTGTCCCTTGTCCCCCCACTTCCCTCCACCAAGGGGAGCTGCAAACCCATCTCAGAAGGGAAGATGGTTCAGGCTTTGGGCTCAGGCTTGGGCTCCTGGTGTGGTGACAGCACCACTCCTCCGAGGCCATCCCCACAGCCTGGAGTGGGCTGTGCTCCAGCCTGACCCTGCCTTGGCACCCAGCTCTGCTCACTCCCTTACCCCGAGCTCTGCGGTGAAGAGAAGCCATGGATGCTCCTCCATCAGCCCCGTGGGGCCACCTCCAGGAGCCCCAGATCCACCGGGGCTTGCCACTTCCATGTGTGTTCTCCCTGATCTTTTTCTCTTTTCCCTTGTAGTGCCTGCAGCCTTGGTTAAGGCAAAGGGCTGAGGGTGTGGGGTGCTCCAGCCATGGGATTTACACCCTCCTGCTCCTCTTCCTGCAGAAACCCCCTTCCAGAACTGCCTTGTGGCTGCTGCTTTCTGCAAGACTTGGAGGCGTGTGGCCTCACCTCCGTGGATATGGAAGGGAAAGCTGGAGCAAACAGATCCTGACTGGAATTCAGCAGGCTGGAGGTGCTTGTGCTGCTGCCCAGCGCACGTGGGGCACGAGCCACGGTGCAGCATCCCATCCCCATCCCCATCCCCATCCCCATCCCCATCCATCCCCAGCGGGACTCAGAGCTCCTGGAAAAGTGGATTTGTAGTCTTTAAACAAATCCTGGAGATGGGATATGGTGGAAGGGAGCCACTACCAGGCAATTTCAGCTTCAAAGCCTGGATGTATTTAACTTCTAGCAAAACACCACGATCTGAAATCTTTCCTTGGAAGGCACAAACGCGTCTGCAGCGAGGGCTCCCGGATGGTGACGGAGCAGCACATTAGCATAAATTTTCTCAGGAACTGAACTGTCACAAGGCCAACCTTGAAAGCTATTTGGAGTATTTACAGCTTTTATGAAGCCCCCCGGGAGAGAATAATCTCAGAGTACTGCAGACACTGCTTGGAAGAACCGTGAAAAACATTCAATTTAGGAACAATTTTGCCTGCATCTCTCTGTTTTTTGTAAGCCCTCGCTCCCACCATCACTTCTGTCCCCACCTGGGTCCCCTCTGCCAGAGCAGTGAGCCACAGCAAGGTGGTGATGGTGATGGCACAAGCAGAGAATTAAAAGATTGGGCAGGGAAAAGGCAGCAGTGGGTGGAAGGCTTCGGGAAAGAAAGTGATGTCTTCATGTGAATGTCTATTTGGAAATGGGAAACAGAGGGAGACACATGGAAGAAGACAAAGCATCTGAATTGTCTCAAAGCAGCCTGCTTTTCTTGTTTTTCCTGCTTTTCCTGTTTTTCCTGCTTTTGATGCTTTTCCTGCTTTTCCAGGAGGCATCAGTGGGTTTCTGAGTCTACCCAAACCCATGTATCTCCTGTTACCCCATCCTCAGGATCCTGTAACCATGTCAACCAGAAGAGAAGACACAGAAAGCCAGCAAAAAAAAAAAAAAGAAAAAAGGAAAAAGAAAAGAAGGAAAACTCAGCTTGAAAGCCACTATGTTTTGGATTATGCAAAGCACACGAGTACCTGATCTAGCTCCCGAAATTACAGGGTTGCACAGTGCTCTGTTTACAGTGGGATGTCACAGGCTGTAATGAGCTGCTGTGTCATTATGGGAGCAGATGCCAAACAGATCTCGGCGTGTTTATGGAAAGGCTCTCTCTTGCTGTAGAGCTGCACGGGGGTTTCAGGCTCCCTGGCAGGCAAGGAGGACAGGGATAATGCTTATCCCGGGGGTGTGGGTGTGCAAACACCGCCCAGAACACGGAGCTGCTCCCTGGGCTGGAATGTCCACCCCATCCCGGAGCTGCCTGCTCCAGCCATTGCATTATGGCTGCACTGCCACCATCGCTGCCATTCCCCTGATACTTAGGACCACCTGGGAACAGCAGCAATCCCAGCCCCGTGTGGTTCCTCGTTGGGAGTGCATCCCTTGGGAAGGCAGCACGGAGCTGGACCCACTGGTGGCTCGGCGCTCCTGAGCGATGGGAAGCTTAGGAAAACAGCAACGTGCTTCCCTGCATGGAATAACCTGAGAGGAACAACAAGTGGGGCCCCTCTTTGCAGGCGTTTGCCAAAAAAATCAGCGTGTGCATGAATAGAGAGAGAAATAAAAGGTTTCTTGGAGCTCGTCTTCGGGGCGCAGCAGCATGAGCGCATGTTTTATTCAGCGAGGAGCAGCTGCACTACCTGGAGCAGAAATTCAGCTTGTTGAGGCCTAATCTAGGTAGATCACTGAAGCTTTGGAGAGTCTAAACAGCCAGAGAGCAGCAGATCTCGTCCTTATTGCAAGCAAGGTGCTTCTGCAGAGGGGTGAGCCTTGGTGTCACCCGGTGTGAGCCGGTGCCTCGGCAGTGCCTGCTCTCCGTGGGAATTCCCACAGTGCTGGGGCTCCCGTGGGGCAGCTCGTGGCTGTGCCCTCCAGCCTGGCACCCCGAATAGTGGCACTGAGCTGCTTGTGCAATCCCCCTTTTGGTCTGCAATCCCCCCTTTTGGGCCCCCTCCGGCACCCCGACCTGTGGGATCAGGGCAGGACCCCCAGGATGTGCTGCTGCCCAGCTGGGAGCCCCAGTGCAGGACTCTGACAGCTCCACAGATCCTGGGCAAAAATGGGAGCATTCCAGCCTGCAGCCTCTGCCTCTGCTGCTCGGTTCAGATGGATGAGGTCATGACATTCTTTTATTCTCCTCTCTTCTGTGTGCCGGAGTTCGGAAGATAAAGTTAGTAAAATTCCTCCTGTTCAGGGCAAAGGGCAAAACTCGCAAAGGGAAAAGCCTGGGAAATAAAATCCCTCACGTACCAGGAACATGAGACACCAGGAGACATTCCAGGCCTTGAGCTGGAGGGAGAAGCAAGATCCCCTCTGCCGAGGCTGCCCACGTGATGTGCTCACCCTGACAGTCACTCAGTGCCTTTTCCTTGCCTGAGCCAAAGGGCTCCCTCCAGCCCTTGGGACCATGCTGACAGAGGGATCCCCCTTCTTCCCCACCCAGTTGTGACCCCACAAGGCTCTCCCTGTGTCACCTCCTCCCCAGGCAGAGCCCTGGTTGTGCAGGTGGGGATGGAACCCACCCATCCCAGCTTGGAAGTCACATCCAGGGGCTGCCCAGGGCCGGGGGCAAATGGCTCCCAGTGTGAGAAATGATTTAGGCATGGTTTAAAAGCTGGGATGATTAATGTGTGTGACTTCTCCCAAGCACTGGAAATGATAAATCAGGATGGAATGGGGAAGCAGGATGTAAATTCTGTGTGGGGGTGCTGTGCAGGAAGGCCAGGCTCAGGCTGGGTGGCCTCTGACACCCTCACAACAGTTGGATGAGGATCCTGTGAGGATGAGGAGGGTACCTGGATATTTGGGAATGTGGGAGACTCCTCTCACTGAGGGCACGTGGCACAGCACAGCCAGGTCCTGTCCCTTGGCTTGGGCATGTGAGGTTAAACAATCCACATGGGAAGGATTCAGGAGATGTTCTGGAGTCCCTTTTGAAACCAGGAATATTCTGTGAGGATGAGAGAAGCAGAGGTCTGCGTGTGTGGAAAAGGAGAGAGGAGGGGGGAAGGGGAGATTTTATTACTGAAATTTGCCAGAGAGGCTCTTTAATAACGTCATTCATCTTTCTGTCAAATACATCACATTAGTGTAGGGAAAAGGGACTTTGAGAAGATGAATTAAGAGTTAAATACATTAAAATGACTTAAGGAATATTTAAATACAATACAATTTATTTTTGTGTAGGCTTGTTTCATGTCAAGTCGTGCTGTCTGAGGCTGGTACAAAGCATGTGCACGGCTGTGCATCAGCAATGCCACTTCCCATAGAAACAGGGCTCAGATCAGGCTTCTCCTTGGTCCAGAGATAACGTGGGTGCAATTAGCTGGCACAGAACTGCTGCTGGCATTGCACAGAGCAGCCAAATCCCCTGCAAATCCCCCACGGCCCCTCAGCACCACGGGGATGCTCCGGGAGGGAAGTGCCGGCCCCGGCCCCGGCTGCTTTCACATTCCAGCCCTCTGGTGACCTTCACCTGGGCGCTGCCTCCGAAGGCAGAGCAGCAACAGGGGCGGATTTTCCTCACAGTGTGAGACACCACCCTCCTCTGCCGTGCTCTGGAAAGAGAAACAGCTCAATTTGGCTGCTGTGTGGCTGTGATCCCACAGGGCACCAGGTACAGCCCCAGGGTGGTGGCCAGGATGTCCCCAGCCAGTGCTCGGGAAATGGAGACCCCTCTCCTCCTGAAACAGCCCTGCTGCCCTGGCTCCCAGGGAATAAATCTGAGAAAAGAGACGAGGAGGGGAAAAAATAGAAAGAAAACAGACAATTGCCTGGAACTGCTTCTTGTTCTGCAACGTTGGGGCTAAAAATAGCTCGGCAGAGCCTTTCTGCCCGTGGGCGCTGTGCGGGAGCAGCCGCCTGCTCCCTCTCTTGCAGGAGTCAGAACAGGCCCTTCTACAGATATCTGTGTCTGTCTCGTGGCAAGGGCTTGGGTTGACTTTTGGTCTGGCTTTGCTTCTCAGCCCTGAGTGCTTCATCAGAGAGAAGCCACAGGAAAGCAGCGAGAGAAATTCAGCTCCTCGGGAGTGAGGTGTGGGTGGGATGCTGAGGCGCAGACCCCGGTGAGTGCAGGATGCACCACAAAGATCGAACTTTCCCTGCCACAGAGGGTTCCTTGAGAGCTTTCTCTTACGTCCCTGTGCCCACAGAACACACTGGAATTGCTTCCCGAAGTGTTTAAAGGCTCCCGGTATGAAAGGCACACGGCTGCTCTGTGATGGAGGAAATTAAAAGCCTTCAAAGCAACCTGTTTGTCTGCCTGGGGAGAGATGGATTCAGCCAGGAACATCCGTGCCTGCAGCTCCACCCCACTGTCCCCAGAGCTGGAGCCTGGGACCGCTCCAGGATGGAGAGCACGGGAGGTACATGTGTCCTCTCTCACGGCGTTCGGTTCCTTCATCTCTTCCCACAAGTCAGACCAAACCCTCTTGGATTTGTTTCCACTCGACTTTACTGCTCTTTTTTCTGCTTTTATTGAGACACATGGAAGGGTAGCGGTACCAGAGGAGTGATAACGGGTGTAGCCCTGCAGCGACAAAGTGACCAGCCTGAGGCACCACCTTGGACTGAGCTCCTGCGGCGTTTGGGGACAGCGTTCACGGCCTTGAGCCGAGGGGATGATGCTCATCGCTCTGCCACAGCCACCAGCGAGAGCTGGGGGCTCTCCCAGCTGGGGGATGAGCAGAGGGATGAGCAGAGGTGTGGGGTGGGTGACGAGGAACCTCTCCCTGCCCCAGGGCTGGAGGTCTCCAGGCGGCTGCAGGGGCAGGCAAGGTGCAGGGCTCGCTCGGGTGCCCGTGCAGGGATAACGCTGCAGGTCCTCGAAGGGACTCGGGGCCGGGGAAGCGAAAGGGAGGGGATACTCTCCTGGCAATGGGTCAGCTCTGGCTCCTTCGAGCAGGTCGCAGCTTTGCTGCTACAGAAACAACCTCTGCGTTTTGCTGCACTTCCCTGCGGGTGCCCCGCGCTCAGCCCCTCCCGAGCCCTGCAGAGCCCGCGGGCTCCTCGGCTCTGCCCTGTGTTGGTGTCCCGGCCTCGGAAGGTGGCTGCTGTCCCTGGCCGGGCAGGTGGCAGCTGCTGGTGTCCCCTCAGCAGCCGGGGGCCGCTCCTTCCCCCGAGCTGTGCTAATGAGCTCTCTGGCAGCGACAACTGCGTGCGCAGCACTTTTGGGGGTAGTGCCTGCTAGGAATGAATTTTTAGTTCATCCAGAGCAGGGCTGTGGGTCCAGCCCAGAGCTGAATGGGGCAGCTGCGGGAGGTGCGGCCGGGACCGAAATCCCCGCACGGGATCAGATTTGCAAGGACTGGGGTACAGGACAAAATGATAGTTTTGTTCCCCGGCGTTTTCCAGTGGAGGGAAAATGCACACTTTGGTTTCCTCGATGCTGTTTGCCAGGCTCTGCTTTTGCCCCCCTACCAGGGAATCCCCTGTGACTAGCACAGGAGGTCTGCATCCCCCCAAACCCAGGTCTCACTTCTGGCAGCTCTAATGAGGGGAAGCGAATCCAGGCTGGCAAACAAGCCTACGTCACACCTCTCTCTGCAAAGAGGTTTTTAGAGCTGGCTTAAATGGATTTTGGGAAAACATCTTCGGGATTGGAGATACAAATGGCTTTTTGATCAAAACAAAATCGTTCATTTTGAAAACTGAAACTGTTTCATTAAACATGTTTGGGCTTTGTTTGTTTATGTCAGAAGCGATGGGTTTGCCAGGGTCTGAAAATTGGAAAGTTTAAAGTATTCTTCTCTCCTGGACTTTGAATGTAAAAGCACTTCAAAGGTGCTATGGAAGAATAAGAACAATTAAAAATTTATTTCCCGGGGGGAAAAGGAATGATTAGAACGATCGGAATAAAGATCACATCTCTATTTTCAGGCAAACTTCTCTCGGCTTTAAAGGCTGGAGATGGTATCTGGGCTGAATAGAGTCGTGCAGAGGCCTTTGTGCCACTCGAAGCGGGAGAGGGGAGCACGCCCGGGGCTGCAGAAAGGCTTTGCTGACATCTGACATTTGAGGCACTCGGACTTTTTCTGAAGGCAAACGCCTCAGAAGTGTTTTCATGAGGGGTGGCGATAATCAGGCTGCAATCCCAATTCCCCTGGAATCCATGGGCTCTCCTGCAGCCGCTGGACGGGGCCGGTGTCTGCGTGCCCCTCCAGGGCTGGGTGGGCACTGGGGAAGGAGGGAGGGCTCGGCCAGGGCCAGGTGGGGAGTGTGGCAATGCCCAGAGCTGCTCATCCTCAGCCCTTCGGCACAGAGCCTCTGGGCCCATTTTTCCTCCTCCATGAGTCCTCTGGTTTTCATCCCATTTCCAAGGGACAATAATGTGTGGAGCAGAAGGTTGCTCTCAGCTCCAATTCAGTGGAGAGGGATGGAGAGGGGATGTACAGCAGCTCCGAGCTTTGCTGCTGTCCCAGCCAGGCTGGAGCCCAGGCTGGCAGCACCGTGCAGCTCCCAGCATGTCCCTGGATCCAGCGTTGGGAGCGTGGTGCTCAGAGGAACAGCAGTGGGATCGGGGGACCGGGCTCCGTGCCTCCGCTGGAGCCTGGATGGATCCTGGGAACAAAGAAACCTGCCTTTGAAACCAGGCAGAACTGCCCAGCCCTTTGCAAAGCAGAAGCAGCTGGCTCGACTAATTAAATGTTAAAAATTCCAGCAAGACGAGTGTACCAGAAAACAAACAGGCACGGGAGCCAGGACGGAGCGAGTTGGAAAGGATCCGTGCGGTTCCCTGGCTCTCCCATATGTGTCTGCGTAGACGCTGGCACCTGTGCAGCCATGTGTTCACCCGGCCCCGCTCCCACGCTGCAGTCCCTGCGCTCCCACATCGACCCGGGGCGAGCGGGGCCGCAGGCTCTGCAATCCCACGCGCTCCTGTGTCCCCACCCACGGGCACGGGTGGCTTCAGGGACCCGGGGGGCAGGAGGTGCCTGTCCCCGTGCAGGGCTCTGCCCTATTCACTGTGGCAGGAGGCGGCTCCATCAGTCTTTTTGGATGGTTTGGGGAGGAGGGTGACTATTTGTTAGCAGTGGTTTTGCAAATCGCCACTTTGCGGAGAGGAAATAAGAGCCATCCATTTGTGCTGGTGCTATTAAAGATTTTCTATAAAGTGCCTACATTTCCAGTGCAGCTGAATGGATTTCTCTGCAGAAAACTGCCAGGTCAGAGAGGCACAGTGGAGGAAAATATCATATACAATGATTCACAAACACATAAAAATACCCTTCCCAGCTTGGCTATTCTTCCACCGCACAACAAACACCTTGTGAGTCATTCTTGAATGTATGGACGCATTGGAAAATGAAAGTTGGATTTGAACATTATTCATTAAGACCTGGGATTAGTTCACTTCTCCATTTAGCTCCTCAAAGCCAGCATGCCAAGTCAAGCTAAAATGCATTCTAAGGCTGTCTCAGTCACCAGGCAGCTCTAACAGCCACAGTGGTTTTCTACATCAATGTTTCTGTATTCAGCTTAAAAAACCCCCAACTTAATTCCTCACTCCTTGCATTGAATTAATCAGATATCTGAAGGTAGGTGGAGGCAAAAAATCAACATTTTTCTTGGCAGGCACATCTAAGTTGAAGGGCTGTAGCTCTTGCTGCAGACGACAAGATTGCAATGTTTAGGAGATAAAGAAAGGGGATGGAGGGCATCCACGGAGTGACAGCCGCGTGCACGCCCTGCCGCCGGCGGTGGCAAGCAGCCAGGGCCGGGGCCGGGCCCGCGGATGATTTACAGCCACGCGTCCTCCCTACAAACACGTTAACTCCCACCTCGGAGGAACTGTTAATGAAAACTTGCGTCAGCTCCTCCAGCGCCTGTCAGACACACAGACGCTGCTGGATGTGCGGCCGGAGGGAGCAGAGGTTGGGGACAGTGTCAGGTCCCTGCTGCCTGTGTGTGGCCACAGCTGTGTCCCCGTGGCTGCCCCGTGGCTCACGACCAGCACAGGAGCACCAGCCCAGCAGAGGGACCGGCCCAACAGACTCGAGGCATGCTGCAGACACGGCCCAAAGCAGCTGCCAAACACTTCACGGCTTCCACATCGGAATCTGGGGCCAGCTCGTAACTGGCACGATGGCCACGCGTGAGGCGGCGGCGACAGCAGCATCTCCTTCTGCTGCCAACGGGGAAAAGCAGCACAGCTGTGCTTACTGCTGCTCCCAGGGTTATTTAGCCTCATTTAATGACAGTATGGGGCAGTTTGGTACAAACACATGGATGATGTGGCCACGTTTCGACAATTGCTCAGCTGCTGGCTTGTTGTACCTCCCCTTCGGATGCCTAATCCTGGATTGAGGACTGGGAACCGCTGTCCTCGTTGTGTGGGGAAGTTCCTGCTGACACTTAGCTGCCCTCTAAGGTCAGATTCCTCCCAGGCCACCATCAGGACAATGCCACACGAGCGAGGCACCTGCTGGAGGACAAGCCCGTGGCCAGCCTTGCCGTGCTCAGGGCGTCCTGCTCGCTGCCAGCCGGCTGAGCCAGCCCTGGGCCAAGGCAGCAGCTCCCCTGCATAATTTCATAGCACCAATACCTTGGTGAGCAGCACAAGCTGCTTGTGGGCAAAGAATCAAAATTCATAGAATAAATTAGACGTGCTAAATTATTTGCCCAGCTTTGTTGATTATCTGCAGTTAAAAAGTTGGAGAGAGCTGAGCTGGTCTGCGCATAAACACCAGAGAGATCCTTGCAGGCAGGAGGTGCTCGGCTTTGGCACAGGGAAGAGGAGAACCGCCAGCCCTGCAGAGCCAGTCCCCTCTGGCATCCCCTGAGGTTGGGGTGGGTGGCAGCCCCACCACACGGGCGAGGAAACTGCTTACAAACACCTTGGTGGGCTTTACTACAGAGCTACTCAGCGAGCTGCAGTTTGGTGGTGCTCGTACACGTAAGAGGGATTTACTCCTTGCTGGCTGAATGAAATTACTTTTGTGATGTAATAGAACATTTAATGGCATAAAGAGGGTGTGGTACAAGCGTCAGAACAAGCACGTGGGTTTGGAGCCCAAGCCAGGGATGACCTGTGCATGGAGGAGAAGAAGGGTCCTGCTCCTCCCGTGCCTGGCCAAACTCCTCTCCCCCTGCCAAGAGGAGGAAGCTCACAGTGGGTCAGCGTGTTGAAGGTCTGTGATTGAGCTCGATGATGAATCGCAGCTTGATGACTTCCTCTACATCAATGGAGCTGAACTGGCTTGGGGAAACTGTTTGATTTAAGAAGAATAGGCCTAATTTTGGAAGTGCTTCACACCCATCAATCTAAGTGAAATTCATTTATCTGAGGCACAGCTGATACGTCTCCCATTTACATAGCACTAAGTGCCTCACAATCCTTGATATATTGAAGCTCACAGCAGGAGAAGAGGATAACGCCGCTATCCCCTTTCGCAGGCGGAGAAGGGATTTTGCAGCGTAATCCAATGAGTCACGGGAGCCAAATGGGCGCCACGACCCGGGCTGGGAGCAGCGTCCACTCCCCGGCCACGGAGTGGACAGGGCAGTGTCACGTCTGGCGTCTGCAGGGAGGGGAGAGAAGGAGCTTCAAAGCATTTCCCATCTCCCATCTAACAGGGTTTTATGAAGTGTTTGCAATAGTGTCTCAAAGGCAGGGTTGGGAGGCAGAGTGGGAATCACAGCGGTATCTGATGGAAGAGATATTTAGAGGGAAGAGACATATGGCATCTTAAATAAAAACAACCTACTCAGCGGTTAATCTCCACTTGAAAAACCTCCAGGACGGGCTCGTCCATCTCCCGTTGCAGCCCCGCCACGCTGCTGGCTGGGCAGAGACGCAGCAGCCGCGGGTAAGGCTGCAGGGCTGGGGGTCTGGGGGAAGCAAAGCCCCTTCCCCTCCTCTCAGCGGGTCCTGCATGGCTGCCTCTGAAAATTCCAGCCTGAGGTGGAGAGACCAGGGGGTCTGTGGGTCAGTGGACCCCTGACAGCAGCCCCCATCCAGCAACCTCCTCTACAGCTCTGTCCTTGGTGGCCTGAAAACAGAAGCAGGCAGCAAAAACAAGTGCCTTCCTCCTGCAACTCTCCATGGGCACCGAGGACAATGATGGAATACTTGGGCAATCGCACAATGTTTGTTTAATGCCAAAACTATCCTGGCCACTTTACAAACAAGCATGAGTAATGGCAGAGCGGGGGGGGGCAGAAGTTCCTCTCTCTTCCTCTGAGATCTTCTGAGTGTGCACTTCTGCCATGATTTATCCTTGTTGCAACCTTATCGGCTCACTGGGGATG
Source organism: Erpornis zantholeuca (assembly GCA_013400515.1). Taxonomy (NCBI): domain Eukaryota; kingdom Metazoa; phylum Chordata; class Aves; order Passeriformes; family Timaliidae; genus Erpornis; species Erpornis zantholeuca. The sequence goes on from VZTN01009325.1 coordinate 115,292, forward strand.
TAAATCAAGCAACCCGACATTTTACCCGGAATTCCAGTTATTTATACATAGATTGAAAGGGTATAATTACGGCTGCTAAAAGCGGCCCGGCAGAGAGGAGGGACACAGGTGTCTGTCTCCGTGGAGGTTGGGGATGGAAAAGTCCGCGCTGGCTCCCTGCCTGTCCCTGCGCAAGAGACCTCTTGCACCTTTGCAGCTCTGCTGAGCTGGAGGATGGGCAGCAGGGAGGTACCCACAGCCTGCCCATCAGTGCCCTGGGCTTTTGGAAAGGATCTGACCAGGGTCTCTCCCCTTTCTCCATCTCATGTGTCCAGCTGGGGCTGGAACAGGCATGGCAAGGCCATCCCGGCAGGGCTCCAGCATTGCTGCTCCTACATCTTTGTGATCTGGACCACCCCTTGTGATGCAGTTAGGCTTAGGCTGAGGCTTAGGTGGTGTTTAAGGTAGTGGTATGGGCAATGGTTAGGTGAATTGGTAGGGTAGTGGTGCCCCATCCCAGCAGGGTCCGCATGGTGCCCATCCCACCCACACTCCAGCCAGGCTAATTCCATGACAGTCTCCTGCGCAAATCCACTGCCAAATTTGCCTTCGGCTCCAGGCAGCCGCTGCCTGTTTCATCTGTAAGTTGCCATGTACTTTAACAGCATCTCCCTGATCCCTTGTAATCTCGTTTTTTTCCACTGCTCCCAGACATCTCTCCCTCCCCTTCCCTCCCTCCGGCAGCTGCAGAGCGAGCAGCAGCCCCGCACGCCTGTTAAAGGCTGGAGAGCATCCTGGCAGCGCCCACGGTCCCCGAGCGAGCCCTGGCCAGGCCAGCAGATGACCGGAGCCGCGTCCCTGCAGGACCAGGAGATGCAGCGCAGGGGCCACCACACATCTCTCCAGGACGCCCTTCAGAGGCCCAGCGTGAAAGACATCTAAAATTCATAAATGTCAAGGAGGAAAGGAAGTGAGGACAACTAAATATAGAAATCCAAACACCTCCTTTTAGGCTACAGAAGCAGCGTGATGTGCACAGCCTAAAAGCCTCCTTAACTTGAGCCCAGCTCAGCGCTGAAGGGCAGGGCGGTGACTGTGGAAGGGAGGTGTGTTCATCTTCCCGGAGTCAAGGCAGCAAAGGCTGACCCCAGGAGCATGCACACACCTTCTCCCCTTCTTCTCTGCTCAGGTGAGACCCCACCCAGCACTGCAACCAGCTCTGGAGTCCCCAGGGGAAGGTAGGAGTGGACCTTCTACATCCAAACCGGAGAAAAGCTACAAAGATGGTCAGAGGGGTGAACATCCTCACCCTTCTCTGCACACACTGTGATGCTCCTGATCCCAGATCTTTCTGTCTCAGGAGCTGTAGGGAGAGGTCTGCCATGTCTTGTTTGTCCTGCCCAAGTCCAGAAGCTTCCCCAGGCTCACATGCTCCCACCAGAAGCCAGGAGTTCATCCACGTCACAGCCTGCACTGGGAGATGGAAGTGAAACCCCGGTTGTTTCTGAGTTGAGAATGTCTTTTCTTTCTGTTCCGCAGGAAATGTCACTGTTCACTTCTCCATTCTGATGCAAGGGGAACAGAAATGCGTCCTGAAGTGTCTGGGATGCTGTGGAAGGAAGATTCTGATTTTCCTATAAGGAATCATGTCACAGAAACAGCTGAAACCCGAGAAGAAATCCAGGGTTGTCAGAATCTTCAGTTTCTGTTTTAATTATTAGTCTGGTGGGATTTTCTCAGAAATTGTATTTCCACAGTGATAACTGTTATCACTTTATTTTAGCATCTCGGCTACTCACAAGCCAGGAACGAGCAGGATCAGTGCTGGGAGGAGCTTCCAGGACACGTTCACAAGCATGGAGTGTGCCCAGGGCAGGCAGGCGGGCAGAGCTCCGCTCTGGAGCATCCCTCTGGGGCTGCAGGGCCGGCTGGCAGGATCCAGCCCCGGTGCCGTGGGAGTTGTGTGCGACGGAGCACGGGAATTGGGATGCCAGCGACAGCTGGCTCCGAGCACAGCCCGCGCCTCTCCAGTCCTATCATTTTTGTTGGGAAGTTTTATCTTTTTAATTTGTTACATCGCACGCATTGTCTGATTAATTATTGCTTCTCTGCGGGGAGGAGTGGAGTGCGCAGAGCAGTGCAGCGGCGGTGCCGGCTCTGCCCCCCCGGCAGCTCCGCGCCGTCGATAATAATGACTCAGCATTTGGCTGCTCCGTGGGCATTTCAGAAGCGCTTTATTAAAGAGTACACAGTCCATGCATCGACCATAAATCCAGGCAGGAGCTGCCGAGCGTGCCGTGCCGCTCACACATCACTCCGGGCTGCCCCTGCCTCTGCCCGCCCCACAGCGCCGGGGTTTAATTGCCGCGGTGGCCTGGGATGCACTGAGCTGCTCGCCGTGTCCTTCAGCCGCACGCAGGCGGCAACAGGCACAATAAAATTCCCTTTACTGCCACATCTCTCTGTCGGCAGAGCGAGAGCCTCTCCCTGAAGAAGCCTTCCCATGCAGCAGGCGAGCTGGAGGAGGCCGTGTGAGTGCTGGGGAAGGTGCTGCGGCAGGACGAGCAGCAATGAAATGCAGTTGAACATTTCCAGCGCTGAGTAAACCATATGTCTTCATAATTTGATTGTGCCCCGGTCCCCCAGGTACCTCCCAGCTCTATTGAACACCGATGGAGTTATTTGGAATCATAAATAATATTATCAAAGAGGGTCTGCTGGGTAAACAGAGCTGGTGTATAAATTGTCGGCGGCGGTATTGATTGTTCTGAGCTGACTAATGAATTATTCTGTTTAAGGGGCTGTGGAAATAGCGCTCAGCGTTTTCAAGGAAGGCCCTTTGGATGCTTCCCCTGGTGCTGCTGGGCTCTGCTGCCCCAGCACAGCCCCCGGGGCAGCAGCCCCACGGCACAGTGAGGCCAGGGCAAGCGACCAGGGTGTGTTAACCACAGGGGCATGTCAGAGGCGATTGGAAAATCGTCTCCCTACCCTTCAGTTCCACCACTTCATCCTCCCCTCCTCCTTTCTCATCTCCCCTTCTCCCTCCCTCTTTATTGATGCAGCAAGACCTCGTGTGGGATGTGGGGCTGCTCTCAGAGGGACACCAGAGTCTTACCACAGGCCACCCAAAGCTTCCCACCCCATCCCAGGTGAGCTCTGCTCCCTTCCTGCCTGGGCAGGGAGCCTGGGCACTACTCCCTCCTCTTTCCACATCTTGGCTTTTGGGCCTTGCATCTCTTTAAATTGGGGCTTTCTCCCCCGCTGCCTTAAGCTCTGCCCCAGAAAGAGAAGAAATGAGCCATCCTTTTTACCAGGACTTTTCTATTTTTCCCTCACCTGCACAATACCTTCTGTTAAATTTCCAGTTTTCCATCCCTTTGATGTGAGGGACTCCAAATGCTTCCTGCTAATCTCAGGCAGCAGCGCCTGAGACGCTGAAGGCGCTGGCGGGGAGATGGCAGGGAACCAACCAACAATTACGGGCGTTTGGGGGCTGGGGCAGCACGGGGAGACAGCTCATTTTAAAATAAATTATGCCATTAAAGCAGTTTTGTTCTTTTTCCCCTGCTTTTTGGGCTGCAGGCTCAGCAGGGAAGAGGCAGAGCAGGAGCATCCTGGTGGAGCTGCCGTTTGTGGCAGGAGGAAGAGGAGAGTGGCTGTGCCTGGGAACAAGCCCTGGCTCTGGGTCCTGCCCACCAAGGGTGTTCTTCCCATTCCCCTGGGAATGTGGCTGTGGCTGCTGTGCTGAGGGCACAACTTTTAAAGGAAGCCTGGTTATTTTCCCTCCAAAGCAGAGTGCGATCATTTTTCCCTGCCCCTTGGTCAGACCATTAAGCATTACTGGATTCATCATTTTCTCTCCTGTCTCGACTCATGTTCCCTTCCTTCCCAAAGCCTGGGAAGACCCTTGCTCACAGCTGTGGGTTTAGCACCCAAGAAATCCAAGCAGTTCCTTCAGCTTCCATGAAAATGTAAATGTTGCCACGTCCTTACCAAGGGGCAGCTTCAGGCAGAGCCCCAGCTCAGCATCTCCTGGGGAGAGAAGTGAGCTGCTTCTCAGATGGGATTTATCAGGTGAATGGAGGGTTTTTGGGAGCTCCTTAAGGATGCTCTCCCCTTAGCTGGGGGTCAGGGAATGCTCTTGTCTCCCATGAAGGGCTCTGGAGCAGGATGGAGTGGGGTGCCTGGGAGCACACCTGGCCACATCCTCCCGGAGCCTGGCACGAGGGACGCGCCCCTTGGCTCCAGGTGTGGAAGGCTGGGAAGGAGTTAAACCAAAGCACCCAGGAGCTGAGTGTCCAGCATGATTCAGGCCATTTAATTAGTGTCCCGTGCTCCGGGAGTTCGATAGTGTTTCCCCCCGGGAGGAGCGCACCGGCTCACATATATTGCCTGTTATCTTTCGAGTACTCTGAGCAGAATGCTTTTTCAGTAACCTCATCAAAGGATAAGCCAGGATTCAGATAAGCTTTTCAAGGAGGAAGTCAGGGTTATAATTTTCAGAGACTTCTGAATGTCACCTCCAATTTTCGGCTCCGCCGTCGGAGCGGCCGTTTTTGGAAGCCACCCAGGCTCAGATATTGAAATGGGTGACCTGTGGACTCAGGCCTCCTCAGTTCCTGGTCATCGTCAGTCTGGCAGATCTTGGAGTTAAAAGTGCCTGAGATTTCTGACTTTATAATAATGTGGTTTCTCAGAAGTGCAAATTACAGAGGAATTGGTGCTAAACTCCCCATTAACTGTAGAGCCCAAGAAATCCTCGGTGTCCCAAATTACCTGTCACTTTCTCTGTAACGTGGCATAATTCTGTCGCTTAAAAAAAATAAAAAAAATAAAGGGCCGTAATTTGAAATTTCAGTGAAATTCCTAATTGGGCCTGTGGCTCTCTTTGTGGTGGGCTCTGCCCCCCTCTCTGTGGGTTTGGCATCCCCTGGGCATCACAAAACTCCTCAAGGCCCCGTGTGCGACCCCCCAGCAATGGTGCCCCCCTTCCCTGGTGTCCTTGGGGTGCTGGGGGCCCTCCTGCAGCACTCAGCCCCCAGAGAGGGCAGGGACAAGGGGGCTGAGGGGTCCCTGGGAGCAGGGGGACAGGCTGGAGGGAGGGGCTGGCAGCAGAGCCCCAGCTCAGGCTGACTGCAGGGTTAAAGCAGCTCCTGTGCCTGGAGAGTACCTGTGTCTCAGGGAGAAATCAGCCTCTTAGAAGGTTTGGGTATGGGAAGGTGGATTGCTTTCCAGAGCAGGAGATGGAAAACAGATACAGCCAGTGGCACCGACAGGCACGCGAGGAATGAGTCTGAACTGATGGGTTTGCTGTGAATTACATTTCGTTGTGAATTACAAACAGCTCATGGCTGCTTTTCCAAGTCCACATTTTTAGCTTCCATTCATGACCACAATATTTTCCCCCAAAATTACCTACACTGATTAAAAAGGACTTTTAGCCAAATACAGGGAGGGAAATGCCAAGGAAAAACAATGACCAAGGTGCTTTCTTCCTTCACTAATGCCTGCTGGAGGGACCCAGCACAGCACCACAGATCCCTTCCCAGAGGAGGAAGGATGGGATGCTGCACGGGTTAAAAAGAAGTCAGCACCGGCTCAGTGCTTTTCTTCCCCTCAGGTTTTTTTCCTTCTTTTTCCCTCCTGGCTGAATCAATAATTAAGCATATTCTAAGTAGTACAGTTTTGCTTGAAATTTTCCATTTGGCTTGGGCATCAGTTGGAAATGAAATATTTAGAGGACAGAATATAGTAATAAAGCCAAGACACATTTTCTGCTAGTATATTTTATTTATTTTGTTTAATAATGAGGTTCTGTGTCTGTCTCTTCCCCCCTCCGTATCAGTGGCTTTCTCCTCTTCCCCTTTCCTTCGGAGGCAGGAGATAATATCCCCCTTTTAAAAAAATAATAAAGTCTGGCTTGTCTAACAAATCAGGCCCTGTGCTCTGATGTTGTAAGTGTTCAAAGGAGCTTCCCACAAGGCTGAGGGAGGGGAGGAACCCAGCGCCGAGGCTCCTGCTCCGCTCGTCTGCCTGCAAGGACAAAGAGAGAGGGATTCCTCTGCTCAAAATCATTTGTTCCCCGCTGCAAAACCTTTAGCAATTCCCCGGGCAGGAAATGGACGCTGGCACAGCCTGGCCTGCCCTGCTCCCCTCGGCACCTCTGCGTCCCCACCTGTGGAATCCATCGCGGCTCCTCGGGGCCCTTTCCCCGCTCTGCTCCGGGGTCGAGGTGTTTGCAGGAGGTTTTCCCCCGGGAATGCCGCGGGTGCATTACAGATGCTGCCGGGAGAGCAGGGAGAAGGGGTGGAATGCTGAGTGCTTGGCCAGGGGAGGCTGTGGGAGCTGATCCTTCCCACCCCAGCTCCCTCAGCCCATGTAGGTGGGAAATGCCTGTGCTGCCCTACCAAAATCTTTGTGATTTCAACCTTCTCCCTCCCATTCTGCTTTTGGGATGTAAAAGCAAATGTAAATCCCTCAAATAGAAATTGCTCCCAGGAAATTCCTATCATGTACGGCAGAGCACTTCATCCCAACAGCTTCAAAATGTTTCCCTCTGATTTTGATCTTTTCTTCAAAACCTGTTTACAGTTAAAAAAAAATAAATAACTGTGTCTGTATTTGAGATTGCTAGTATTTGAAATGGAGTTTCTTGGTGTGCAGAAGCTCTTGTTTGAAAAGCAAATGAAGTTTCTCAGCAAAGGAAAGAAACCTGGAGCTTCCCTGGCTCCAAGGAGGCAACTGGTCCTGTGGGATATGGGGGCCTGACTTTTGATCCCTGAATGTCACCAGGTCCGGGCCCAGGTCCTTTCCCTGTGTGACAGAGGCTGTGGCAGGGCAGGGGTTTGTGGGGTGGCCGAGCTCTGTCACAGCTCCAGAGCTCCTGGAGCATCTCCAGGGCATCCGGGACTGTCCCTGTCACCTCCCGCAGAAGGGTCCCAGCTCCCACCTAGGTTTGCTGCTACAGTTCAGATAAACATTTTGTATACATTTGAGCTGGAAATGAGGAGGGAAGCTGAGCTCTGCTGGGCTGTGTGGGATTGTGCTGTGTTTGAGAAGTCAAATCCATTCTTCTCAGCGAATTATGGGCGCCCAAAATTGAGAGTTTTCTGATATTTGCTCAGGACTGCGTCTCATGCCACACGCTCCCAGGAGGAAAGGCTTGTGCAGGAATTCAATCACAGGATCTCGAGTGAAATAGAGAGGGGTTAGAGAGACTCCCAGGGACTGATTCTCATGTTGCTCTTCAGGATGTTGCTTCTGTCTGTCCTTTTGCAGCCTCTGTGGTTTTGCAGCAGCCTTACCACAGGATTTCCTCTACTGGCCCAAATCTTAACCCTGTTTCAGGCAGCCCAGGGGGACTTCGGGTTCCCTTTCCCATTCCTGTGAGCAGAACCAGTGGTTTAAACTCTCCAGGGCAGTTTGGGGCTGAGCTGAGCATGAGGGAGGCCAGGAGAGCAGGGGGAGCCCTTCCTGGATGCTCGCTGTAGTTAATTCTTGATAATAGTTTTCCTATCGTTAATATTGTTGTTGAACTGCTGCATTCTCACTCAGCCAGAGCTAATTATAATAATTAAAAGACAACTCATGAACTTGTCAAACTGGTAATTATAAACCACGGAGACTTTTATCATTAAGAGATTGCTCAGGAGGGGGAAAGGGGTGCGAAGCCTCTCTGGATGAGCTCCGTGCCCACAGTGAGTTCTCGCCTCTGCCCAGAGCCGAGCTGCAGTGCTCAGGCTACACACAGCCTCTCCGTGCCCTGCTGGGCAGGGAGCTGGCACTGCAGTGTCCAAAATAAATAAGTGACAAAGGCAAACACTTGCCTGCAGATCCCCAGGCAGCCCAGGAGAGCCGGCAGGGCTCTGCCAGCACACGCCACAGGCGCTGCCTGGGCTCTGGGGGCTGTGGGAGGGTGCTCAGCTGGAGCTTCCCTCAGCTTCCCTTCCCTCCTTTGGCCATCCTCTGCCATGGAGAAGGACCCTGCGGTCCCTGTGCTGCCCTGGCAGGGATCTGGGCTGTGCCTCTCCAGGGAATCCCTGCGCTGGTCACTGGTGTCGCTCGCTCCTTTGCACATCTCCTGGCAAGTTTGGCTCAGACATTCTCCAAGTTTCCTCCCATGCCTTTTGTGAGCTTTCTCTCCCGGACAGCAAACAACAAATGGTCCTTTTCACCCAGGAGATAAGATTGTTCATCTTCCAAAGTCACCGGCACTTGCAATGCAGGGTCTGGAGCAGTTTGAATAATGAGCCTTCGGGAGAACTCGTGTTTCTCTTTGTGTCCTTTTCTTAACAAAGACCTGAGGCTCCCAAGGCAGCGGCGGCTCCGCCAGGCGCCGAACGCGACAGGGGCTGCTTCTGAAGGGCACAAGCTACAGAGAAGATTTTCTTTTCTTCCTTATTTTTTTTCTCCCCCACTTTTCCAATTGTATTTTTGTCATGCGCCATTGCTGAACAATCGGATCTTTATAGAAAAATTCCCACCAGGAGCGATACGAGTGCTGCTGCCAGATCCCCTCCTCCCCTACAACCACTATCTAGCAGTGCCTCGCATACACATTTCAATCTGAAAAGCGAACCAGAAGTTCCCTGTGTCCTTAAATCCTTGATTTTGTGGCATCCACCCTCCCTTGGCCTCCCCTCCTTTGCATTCCCCAGCTTCCCAGTCCTTGCTCCAGTGGCATCCCTGCTCATCCGTTCCTGCTGAATGCCTGCAGCATCCCTGGGGAAATACACAGCTCTCCCATGCCTCCATGGAGCAGAACCCAGGCACTGGGAAAGGCAGGAGAGGAAAAGGCTTCCAGCACAGATCAGAAACCTTCTTGGTCTCACCCTCATCCCCTTCCTGTCCTGCTGCTGGCTGTGCCTCTCCTCTGACTCCAGGAGTGTAACAAGAGAAATAGAGCTGTGCTCACAGTGTCTGCAGCTGCCCCCGAGGAGGATCAGCACCACGAGCTGCTCTTAGCCCACTGGCTGAGCGTGCTGGGCCCTAAAGGTGGCTGGAAACGTTCCTAGCAGAGATACACAGCCTTTTGCATCAGCTACATCACAGCTGGAACCTGTTGCTGTCCCGAAAGTGCAGAGAAATGAAAACAGGGAAAGTACAGGAAGGCTTCCTCAAGCAGTGAAATCCATCCTCCCCTCCTAGTGCAGCCACAGAAGAGGCACAAACACTTCACTTCCCAGTCACCAAACTTGCAAAGGTGGATGTGAAAACTCTGGCTGCTTTTTCCTTCCTTTGGTGCCTTCCAGAAGCTGCCAGTCTCCACATTCCCCAGGCGTGCCCAGTCTGACGTGGGCTCCCCTGAGCAGCCCCCAGGACCACCACCCCTGTGCTGGGGGGCGAGCAAGAGGACAAGAACCATCACCTGCTGGAATCCTCAGGTCACCCCGGGTGCCACGAAATCTTCTGGAGGAGGCACTCCAGGGGCACTGGGTCCCTTCCAGGGGCTGTGGAGAGGAGCAGAGCAAGGGGCCAGCGCTGCCCTTGCCAGGCTGCTGCAAGGAATGGCACACTGGAGCATTTAAAATACATTAAAGGAGCCCTCCCTTTGAAGTGGGAAACTATCTCTATTTAATCAGAGAGAAACAACTTTTCAAAAGATTTCTCCCCCCCCCTTTACCTTCAGCTGTCTGGCTTCTCCTGTGGATAGTACCATGAATAAAACATGCATATCCCAATTAAATCTTGATTTAATTTCTCTTCTTTGCAAAGCTGATGAACTCGAGTGCTTTCATAAAGACACGAGCATTAGCATTCTTTTGTGCTGTACCAGCCAGTCGGAGGAACAAGGGACTGAAATAATCACCCGCCTCTCTCCTGGCCTTGCCAAGCTCTGCGCTGGCTGGAGAATAAACCCTCGGCTGGGATCATCCTCTGGAGCAGCAGCAGGGCTGGGAAAAAGAAATTGGTAAATGGTGCAGCGAAGTTTAGTTTCTGAACCAAAAATCATACAGCAAAATCCCTCTTGGAAAAGGTCTGTTCTTTCACAAAGAAACGAAGCCCTAAAAAACCAGCACACCTCAAACTTTCTTTGCTGGAGACCTTTTCCTTTAAAAACAAAAAAGTCTATAAGCTCTCTCAGAACAAATTTCCCCCAGAAAATTGTTTTTGCCCTTCCATTTTTAATAGGGATTTTTGAAATTCATTTCCTGCGTGGCTCTATATGGAGCTGCTGAAATGTCACCATGGTGATTGTCCTCGTGACATTTCCATTCAGGTTTTACAGCAGGAAAACAAACACATTGCTGGGTTGGGACAGGGGCTGGAGGGAGCTGAGGAGGGGGCTGAGGAGGGGGCTGGACCCTCCTGGCCATGGGGACAGGAGGACTGGACTCCTCCTGAGGCATCCTCTGCCTCAGCTTCCCCCCTGAGCCCTGGTGGCAGGTACAGTGCAGGGTGCCTTGTCAGGGTCACATCCTGATGGATCCTCCTGGTTTTTCCCGCACAGAATCCCCCTGGAGCTGCCCCTCGGTGCAGGGGATGACGTGGGCTCACGTGGCTCGCTCCCAGCTGACCCTCCTGCCCTGCTGCTGGATCAGTATTCCAGGCACCCAAGGCATTTTGTAAAAACAGCAATTTATTTACACCCGAAGAAAGTTTTGCTCCGAGCTGGCTCTGATTTACAGCTGCGCTGCTGTGTGTGCGCAGCCTTGGAAATATTGGATTTATTGGCTGTGGCAGACCCCGTGTGCTGGCCTTGGCAGTGCCAGCATGTCCTTTCCCAGAGCTCCCAGAGCTCCTCAGCTGTGCTGTCCCCTCCTCACGGGGTGGGGAACCCTCCTGTGCACCCCGATCCTGTCTGGGCTGTGGGGAAGGGCAGCCTGCCCCTGCTTCCCCCCCTGGGCAGCAGAGGGGGACGGGGGAGCCCTCAGGTAGCTGCTGAGGAGAGGTGGGGAGTGCAGGGGGAGAAAAAGGCAACGAGGCTCTGTCCCCTGTTCACCAGGTAATGAAACCTGCCCCAAGTACCGCCAGCCTTTCCTTCCTCACGGCACCGTTCGTTATAAAAGCAGAAAGAATTAGCAGTGGAGTGTTATCAGATGGAGAAAAACATTACTAGAAATGGGAGAGAGAGAGAGGAGGAATTTTGGTTGAGTTAATTAAACCACAGACCCTCAATTGCCTAAGAAGGAGCTGGACAGGTTTCCTTGGGCTCTTCTGGCCCCGAGAGCACCAGTCCATCTTGGAGGAAGAAACTTGTCACCTTGAGCAACTTTTCCTCCCGAGGAGCAGCACATGTGGGGTGTTCCCAGCTGTGGAGGCAGGCAGGGAGCTCCAGGAGCAGTGCTGCTTTCCATCCTGGATAACTCCTGTCGTGTGGGTGTCAGCTCCCAAACAAACCCTTGGCTCTGCGTGTGAGTGGCCGTGGAACACTCTGCAGCCTGCATGGGGTTAATGAAGAGAGGCACCCTCGTGCTAAGTTACAGGGCAAAGCTCAATTAAGTTGGGAACTGAAATGGATAATTCCATTAAAATGGATAATTCACTGTGCCGCTACCGATACCTGTCATGCTGAGGGAGAGCTTCAGTGGAAGTTCGTATTTTACCAACTTTGCTCAGTGTCCTTGTCACCCCCAGACGCCTGTGGGAAGCAGAGGAGCCTTCAGGACACATGGCAGAGCTGGAGATGTTGTCCTCCCTCACCCCTGGCAGGACCCTCGGTGTGAGTCGGTGCTGGCTGTGCCAGGACAGCTGGAGCAAAGCCAGGGCTGCTCTGTCTGGGTCCCCAACAACACAGGGACACGTGCAGTGCTGGTCTCTGTGCTGGGAAGAGATGCAGCTCAGCACACGAGGTGCCATAATCTGGGTGTGACGCAGCTCCTGCTCCGCCTTTCTTGGAACCAGCCTTACTTTTAGCTGTTAATTTGCTGTTGGACCTGGAAAGGTACAGGAGAAAGGAAGAGCTCAGAATGCTTTTATGGGGAGAGCATGGTGTCCCTGTGCCAGCCCCTCTGCCCAGGCACAGCTCCAGGAGAGCTCCAGGAATCCTCCTGGAAGCCCTGATGCTGAAGGCATCACCTTCTCGTGTCTGTCCACATCAGCCCCTGGCCCCAGCTCCTGCGTCACCACTGCTCTGGCCACCTCCTCCCCTCATCCCAGGAGCATCAGGCTGCACAAGGGGAAATAAAAAACAAACCTTGAACACTTAAGGAAGGGAATTGTTTCATCCTCTCCAAAGGTCAGTTGCTTTAAACGCGGTTCAAGCCACCGGGGCACCTTTCAGTTTCATTCCTTCTGTTTAATTCTCAACAGTTCGTTAAAGCCTGACCCTGCTGCTCTCAGCCGTGGCTTACGATGGCCAGTCACAGACAAGCCCTTCTGCTTCTCAGGCCGTTAAACTGCCAGCGATATTTTAGGGTCTTTTCTTAATATTTCTGGTAGTGACTCAGTCGCTATCAGAACCCTCGGCAAGCGGCAGAGAGGAGAAAAAGCAGAAGATAATAGGAAAGAATAGAAGAGCGAAGCCACCCAGTGCCATTTCTGGCGAGCTGAGGAAAGGTCAGGGGAGATTGTGGGCAGTTATCTCCCTGCTGCCACTGATAAAGCACAGGAGAGCTCATGGCCACCAGTGGCTGCTTCAAACAAGGAAATATTTAATTAAAGCCCACAAAAAGAAAAGGAAGGATAAGTGCTTTAGAGATAAATTCCTATCACCCAGCCAGGCTTGAAGGTCCATGGAAGCTGAGATTTAATCCTCCTGCAGGTGTCTGGCCATCAGTTCTGCGCTCTGTGCCCGGGGGTGGCCCGGAGGCCCCGAGCACGGGGCTCTGGGGTCTGGGGAGTGTGAGCATGGGGCAGATCTGCTCTTGCAGAGACGTGACCGCACCGCCAATGCCCGAGGCAGTGTTTACCCCCGGGCTGTCCATCCCTGTGCCAAAGCCTGTCCGAGCATCCCGCGGCCTTTCCCAAAGGCGGGGTGGGTTGTCTGCTGAGGCAGGCTCAGTCTGGGCAGGCTCTGGCCGCCGAGGGTATTTAGACATCACGCTTTATTTGTTCGCCTAATTAAAGCAGGGGTAGATGCGCGGCTCCCTGCCCGCCTGTCCGGGGCCGCTCGGAGGAAGGTGTTGATTGCGCCTCGATGGGGGCTTGGGCAGAGCCAGGTCCCCCAAGAGCGGCAGTTTAATAAAAACACCAGCATGATTTATCATCTCTCAGGCTGGGGAGCAGCCTCTCTCTGCAGGTAAAAAACGTCCTCCGAATCCACTCTCTTAATTTGCATAGGTAATGGTCATATCATTAACAGCTCATTAGGAGGAGAGCGGGGGTGACAAAATAAAAAGTCGGAAGCGCTGAGCTAGGGAGAAGCCAGGCCCCTGCCTGGGGAGGAGACTCGGGGGTCTTCCAAAGGCAGGGTTAAAAAAGCCGGAGTGGTGTTTGGGAGCCGGGGACACGTAAGAGGGAGATGCACGGGCCATTTGGACCTTATGAAATGTAACGTATGAGGAGCGATTTGCTGAATGAAGGTTAAAATTGTCCTGTTGTGCCCACGGCAGCCCTAAACGGCTTGTGCTGGGGAGCGCCTGTGCTGCCTTCAAGGTGAAACGGATGGGAAGGAGATAATTGAATTGCAGCGCGGGGCCGGGGCCGGGATGGAGCTGGCGCACGGGGGATGCTGCCAGGCAGGTCCCGGCTCTGCTCCCGGGACTGCTGATGAGCAGCGGAATTGCCACCTCCCGCCGGCCTCTGCTTCCCTAAGAGCCCTGCGGAGACCCGGGGAGCTTCAGGGATGGGAGAAAACAATAAACTGAGCATGAGGCAGCCCTGGCCAGAAGGGGCTTTTGTCCGGAGCTGATAAATTAACCTCCCGGGATTGGGCCCCCGTGCCGGAACGCTCCTGGGGTGATTTATTCACATGTTACTAACTAGAAAAATAACCAGAAGAGAAAAGCAGAACTAGTTCTGACAACTTTCAGGAGAAGTTGGAAATAAAAGCAGGAACAGGCTCCTCTGTCCTAAGAGGGTAATTCCAACTGCTCGGCGTGGGGATTGGCCTCTCCCGTTTCCATTTTCAGTCACCACTTTCTGGGAAGTGCTGTCACCCAGGAGGATGCCTGGCTGCATAACTCCCATTGGCACTCTGATTTTCTCCTGTTTATTGTCACTGCTGTTCTGCTCTCCTTTAATTGTGGTCATTTTAGGAAGGAGTGAGGCTGGGGATGTGTCATTCACTGCTGTGCTGCCCATCAGCTGCTGAGTGCAAACCCAATGCCTCAGCGAGGAGATGCAATACAAAGCTGAAACACTCTCAAAATCAAATTGCTCCCAGCCCTTGCTCCATCAAATCAGACACTCTCTCTCTGTCTGCTTTCCTAGCGATGGGTGAGGAGTGCCTGTCACCTCTGCAGCGCCCTGGGAACTGATGCTCCTGCATCAGGTCCGGGATTGTGCAGGTGGGGGGCCGGGATTTCTCCTCTCTCCCCTCTCCTCCTGGCACCGTTTTGCTCGCTCACAGTGGAGAGGAGCATCATCTCCTTGGCGCTGCAAATCCCCTTCAGCAGCCAGAAAGCCCTGACAGCTGCCACAGCTTCTGGGAAACCTCTGGGAGTGCTGGCAGCAGGGCCGGGCTGCCCGGCCAAGGCTCCTGCTCCTGCTCCCCTGCATCCCTGCTCCTCCCCGGGGCGGGAAGTTTGAACACCTCCGAGGGCGGAGAGATAACTCCAGGTGGGAAAGTCCTACTCCACTGCCTGGCTCGAGAAAAACCAGGACTCTTAGTGCTAAGCTCCAGCCCGTGTAACACAGAAAATGGTATTAAAGGATTTGCTTTTCATGACCATAATTCAGAGTTAGCGTACATTTGATGTTTAATGTATGAACCACAGGTGATTTCAGACTGGCATGGCCTTTTCTAAATAGTGTTTTAATCTTAGGGGGTTTTTCAGTTTTTTTAGGTTTGGCTACTCAGCCTGTCAGACAAGAGGAGAACAAAACCACAGCAAAGCTGGGTATGAGAATCCAATGTGGGCAGAGGCTTTTGTTCCGTCTTTTATTGAGGTTTTACCTCTAATCTCTGCCTTTTGATGCAATTTAAGATTAAGGAAATGAAAGGCAAGGCTGCCTGCGAACAGTTATCCAAACAGGACAGCCGAGGGGCGCTTCCAGGCACTGCTGTAAGAGGCTTTGGGCAGCTTTCCCCAAAGGAAAGAGAAGCCAGAGACTCTGCTGCAGCTCCCAAGATCCTGGAGGAATGGGAACGGGGCCTCTCCCGCTCTCCAGCAAACCTCCTGCCATCCCAATCCCATCCTCATCCACTGGGAAGCGATTCCTGCAGAGCAGGTGTTGGGATGCTGGGTTAAAGGGACTTGTTTCGGGCTCCAGTGGGGTCCCAGCTGCCTGACTGATGTGTGTGGGAATAAATCCACCCACACCAGGCCCCAGTGGGAATCCGTGCTGCCCTTTCAGGGATGGCCCCAACACCAGGCAAACCCCATCACTCCGTGGGCAGGGATAGTATTTGTATTCCCAGCTGGTGCACACCTTGAATGGCTCAGAAAATGGGGGAAAACAGAGTTCCTGCCAGGAAAACAACTCAAATAATCAAAACCCTTCGCGTGGCACCGGTGATAAATTCGTGCTACTTACCCTGACGAGCTGAAAGGTCACGAGCAGACCTTCCAAAATAATTATTAAATAACTTTGCCATTTGTTCAGGATCAGTTGCGACCTTATTACTGGGAGAGGGAGATGATATCTGCGCATCCTGGGCACAGATCCAAGGAGGTCATTAGTAACAATGCTCCCTCCCAAATTTTGCAAGGGGAGGGAAGATTTCTCTTCAACCAACACATGGAGCTTTCCAGGCTTTTGTCTTGCTGGTAAACGACCTGTGAGGGCTCGGAGGATCCATCTTCCCTCTCCAGATCATATATATGTTTCTGTAGCCTTGAAGGGGGCGAAGGGCAGAGTCAGGAAGAAATGTTCTGTCACTGCAAATCTTTTAGCTCAGCAAAGAATCAAGAACCATAAATAAAATCCTCTTTATTGCCTGGACATTTGCCTCACTGTGTGCCCGTGGTGGCACCAGTCGCACACGGGACATGTCTTTAAACCCAAAATGGATCTCTTGATCAGAGATGGGAACCAATGCAGCAAGGGTTGCTTCTTTCAAGTTAAACAAAGATTCCCATGGCCCTGTGCTAACTCATTTCCAGTCAAATTAAACAATATTTGGGCAAAAAAGGAAAAAAGCAGCAATTCTATGCAGCCTTGCCCCTCCACCATGATGAAGACACAAAGACAGTGGGTTCAGGCTGTAGGTAAAGGCGGTTTCAGGTCTGAAGGGATGGGGATCAATAACCCAGGGCTTGTGCTCTGCCCAACTCGAAGCCTTGCTGGGTGTCCCTGCAGCTCCTCAGCCTCCTGGATGTCCCTGGTGTCCCCCTCAGGGCCCTGCCAGCCTGTGCCTGGTAATGGGATCAGCTGGTGAGAGCCATTAGTGGAACGTTTGCCCTCCACTTTTATTGTGCTGAAAATTTAATTGGCTGATGATTCAGAGGAGAAATCCTTTTTCTTTACTTTCATCTGGCAGCCGCCTTTGTCCTCCCAGCATCCCAGCCTCAGCCACTGATTCCTCGAGGACAATCAAAACGGTCTTAGAAGAATTTCCAATACTTTCCAATGGCTCACTTTCTAATAAAGTGTGTGTCACAGCGCAGGCAGCAGCGCTCCCAGCCTGGGATTCAGCTCCTGGCGGAGCAGAGAGCAGCTCAATTGCTCACCCTTATCATTATCCAAGGGGATTGGAAGCTGACTGTGTGTCCCTGTCACAGGTCCAGCCCTAGGGGGAGTGGAGGGAGAAGAGCCTCGTGCTCTCCTGTGTTCCAGGGGTCAGATGTGACGCAGCTGAAGTAGTCAAGAGCATCAACTGTTTAAAGCCCATGTGATGCCTACACTGAACACGGGGATGCCCTGGGTCAGCCTCTGATATGGAATAGTTGACAATTCTTGGCCATCACAGTAAAGGCAAGGCAGGCTCAGGAGCTGTGGGCTCGGCAGTGAGGTTTAACTCATTCCCAGCTTCTTCCCAGCTCTCCCAACCCTGCCTGCTGCCTGCACTCCAATGGACATGGCAGGACAGGGGCTTGGGCCATCATTTCCAGGCTCCAGGGCTCCATTGTGTCACCAAGCCTGCTCCTGCCAGGGCAGCCTGTCCCTGCTGATGTCCCTCAGGGTCCCAGCCCAGCTCGGAGCCAGGCCTGCTGCCAGCAGCGCTGCCGGAGCTGCTCAGGCCTCACCTCAGCATCACAGGCGCGCGAGTGATGTCGAACACGAGTGCTCCTTGCTGCAGTTTATGTTTGTCTTGTCATCCTCATAGCAAACATGAAAACCTGTTTATTCTCTCCTTTTTCAGAGCTCTCCTTTAAATGTTTGAAGACTGTTTGCATGTCTCACCTCGTCTTTCTTTTCCAGAATAAGCAAGCCAAAATTCCCTCTGCTTGCACCCTGTGTGAGTGTTTTAATCTCCCTGCCTGTCCTGGCTGCTCTCCCCTAAACCCTCCCCGACAAACTCCCACCCTCTGGAGCAGTGTTCTCTCTGTGCAGCAGGATGGGCAGGGACCTGGCTGGCACTGGGAAGCTTTGGTGTATTCCCCAGTGAAAAACACACCTTGATTCCACCCTTTTCTTTGCCTAATCGACACCTTAGGAGTGTCCCCTCCCTCCCAGTTGTGTCACCAGCACATGGAAGTGGCTGCTGGTGCTTTCCTGTGGTGCTTCAGGGGAGCAGAGCAAAGGAAAGATCTCAGCTTTTTGCCTGCACCAGGAAAAGCTGGTGTTGGAGTTTCTGGAGCCTTTCCCCCAGAGCAGCCCAGCATGTGGAGAAGAGGTGGTGGGGAGAGTGGAGGAAGAGAGGGAAACTTGGAGAACACACTGCTGGAGCTTTCATTTAACTAAAGAGCAAAGTAACATTGTGCTCCATTGATTACACATTTTTTCTGCCTGTTGTGACATTTGCAGGAAGGCTAATTTATTCAAGCATGGAAATCTTTAAAAACTTAATTAAGTTATTTCTGCTATTTCCATGCCTTATTGTTTCGACTTCACATTTAACTTTTATATCTGGTTAATGTCTTTGAGAAAAAAAAAAAAACAAGTAGAAGGAGAAAAGAAATTGAAAGGAGAGGGAAGATGTGGCAGGAATCCTGGGTTGTGTCTCCTGTGGGAGTTTTCTGGGGGGTCTGCTCCACAAAAAGAGGTCTCTGGGTGTGCCTGGCACGTGGGCAAGGGGATGGGGGTGAGGTCACAGCACAGAGCTGGGGACCTGGGCCCTGGTTTGCTCCCAGCGGGGATGGAGTGGGTGCCAGGGCATTGTCAGGCTCCTCCTTGCTGCTCCCGCCGTGTGTGCATTCCCTGGAGAGCTGTGCATGCCACTGTCCCTGCAGGCAGGAGCGAGGGGAGGGCAGCAGGACTGGGTGGGTGCTCCTGGGCCCCCAGAAGGGGAAGTGATGGCAGGAAAGCCCCCAGAGGCCCTCTGAGCTGGTGTTCTGCTGCACAGGAGGCTCTGAAGGGCGCGAGATGCTGCCAGCAGAGCTAAATGCTGCATTAATAAAGTTTCTGTCAGTAAATTCACTAATTAAGGCTCACAGATGGAGCTGGAAGGAATGCTCATGCTGAAACCCAAGGAGTGTGAACACTGCCTGCTTTGGAGGCAGGCTGCAAGTCTGGGAAAACATGGGGAGGAAGGGAAAACCTCCAGGAGTTTCAAAGAGCTTTCTCTGCATCTCCAGAAAATGAGGTGAGACTGAGGGTTGGGTTTGGGGGCTGTGAGCAGGGCCCTGGTTTTACTGTGGGTTTATGGCAAAGCTGCCCAGGAGCCAGCTTTGAAGTGAGCCCAGGTCTGTCAGGCCCCAGGTCGGAGCCCTAAGCACCAATCTCCTTGTCTGTGACAGCAAAGATGGATGCAAGGAGGAACCACTCCGGCTCTGAAAACCCCCAGAGCCATAAAGAGCTCCAGCCATAAATGACAAAGTGCTGCAAACTCTCTCGGCGGCAGCAGCGGGGCCGGGGGAAGAGTAATCCCTCGCTCTCCAACATTTGCCGAGCATTAGGCTAATTTCCCTTGGGCTTCCACCAGGCATTCGGAGTTCTTGCTGGGTTTCTGGGTATTATTCTTAAGTCGTTACCCTCTACCTCGTGTTCCACATGGGGAGCTCTCTCAGGATGGATTTATGGCGAGCCTCCCGCAGCCGTTCCCGGGCCCGCGCTGATGGATGCGGCTCCCGGATGGCTTCTTCCCTCCTGGAAAGGTGTCTGCCTGAAGGGAACGCTCCTCCCTTCTCAGTGGGCTGAGGGTCAGGGCTCTGTCACCTTGTTCCAGCCTCTTCCCAGCCACGGGGAATGGAATGGGAATGGGAATGGGAATGGGAATGGGAATGGGAATGGGAATGGCAGCACTGGTGGCTGCAGGTGCTGCTCCTGGCCAGGAGAGCGGCAGGAAGGGGAGCCGGGAGCTGCTCTGTGCTGGGCAGGGAGTGCAGCCCCTTCCTTGGGCAGCAGCGTCTCTGCCTTTGCTCCCTCAGTAGCTACGGCAACATTTGTATTTGTCAGCCTATGGCGATCCTCTGCATATGGAATACATTTGCTCTGGGTGTTTGCCATTAACATTTTCATTTCTGTTTAGCGTCAGGAGTTTTCAATTACCGGCCTCGCAGAGCACTGAGAGCTGTTGTGTTCATGCTCTCTTTGTTTTCATTTCCACATCCCATCCCAGTGAATTACAGGATGGCAGCCCTGCCCCGGGGATGGCAGGGAGGAATCCAGTCCCTGCGCTGGGCTTGGTGCTGGTGGGGGCTGCCTTTGTCTGGGACCACAGGGCCCTGAGGTGAGCAGGCAGGGGCTGAGCACGGCCCTGTCCCCTCTGTCACCACTCTGTGTCCCTGCCTGTGCTCTGCTCCTCTGGGCAGAGGAGGTGAGAGCTGGCAGTGGGAGCACAGGTGTGACCCCAGCCTGGCAGGGCTGCGGGGGCTCTGTGGCTGAGCCCCGGCCAAAATCTCTCTCCTCTCCCTTATCCTTATCCCAGCCCTGCTTTCCTCTACTGTGACTTTACCTCTCCACTTTATAACTTAACTCCACGGCGTGGATAAAACTGCTTTAGCCAATAAAGAAATGAGGGGCAAGTA
Source organism: Erpornis zantholeuca (assembly GCA_013400515.1). Classification (NCBI taxonomy): domain Eukaryota; kingdom Metazoa; phylum Chordata; class Aves; order Passeriformes; family Timaliidae; genus Erpornis; species Erpornis zantholeuca. The sequence goes on from VZTN01009325.1 coordinate 135,385, forward strand.
ATGCACATCCTGGCTGAAACAGCAAACTCCGCATTTCCGAAGTGCCGCCTTCCTAAACTCTAAGTGAGCCATAATGTTTAGAAGGGGCCGCTGAAAGAGCAATAAAAAGCTGCCAGGTCGGGCAAACAGCAGTGTTAGCAGAGCTGGAAGAGCCTGAGCACCCAGCTCTGGTGACTGCAGCACTTCTGGGAAGTCCCCAGGGTGGTGGTGTCCCCACACCAGCCCCGGAGGGATGGGATGGAGGACGAGCCCCAGACCAGCACGGCACAAACAGATGCCATGTTCTAGGAAGGCTCTCCTGGTCATCCTGCAAGTAATCAATTCCACTGTGATTCAGGACAACTCTCTTTTCCTGGTTTCTGAGAGCAGGGAACAAAAACTCCTGTGCATTTCACACGGGCCTGGAGATCCACCTGCAGCATCCCCACGTCCCTGATGTGCTGTGAGGTTGGCTCTGCTCCCACCCCATGGCACACCCATCGCTGCCCCCTCACTCAGGGTGTTCCACCATAGGAAGTGCTCCCCAAGGGCCTTGGAAACCTGACAGCTTCCTGAAACGAGTGGGGGAATACAAGGAAAGGAAGGAGAATGCTCCTCACACAGGATTCAAAGGGGATGCTGCAAGCTGCTGAGGCTGAGGAGTTTCTCAAGTGTCCCAAGTGCTGTTAACCTCAGATTTAAAATCCGGGTTTCCTTTGATTTAAAATGATTTTAAAGATTCCAGCACTCCCGCAGTGTAATTATCCCAAAGATTTCTGGGAGCCTTCTTTTCTGCCCCTTTGTTCCTAAGGCGGCTCTGCAAGAATGCCACGAGGTTACAGCCATTATGGAGTGTAATGCAAACAGGGCCACTTATTGCCTTTTTATGAGGGTAATGCTGCACCACCCAATAAATTCTGCAGGAAGGATTTGATGGAGAAAAGGCTGAGATTCAGCCACAGCAGGGTCAGCCAACGGGAGTTCTAATTTCACAGCAAAGTAGTTAAGGGGGCAAAAGGCGTATTTTTCACTCTCCTCTTTCGGAAGGAGTGGAGAAGGATGGCAGATGAGGAAAAGCAGAGGAGAGAGCAGGTACAAATGCACTAACAAAGAGGAGGAGAAGGTCTCAAGCTCAAGGGATGCAGAAAAGATTGGTCTTTCTCCCTGTGCCTGTCCTTTTGAAGTCTGAAAGGGCTGGTTCCTGCTTGGGGTGTGCTGCCAGGAAGAAGCACGTGTTTGGTGGGACACAGGAGCAGAAGTCCCCCTGATACTTGTGTAGGCTGTAGCCTAAGCCTGAGGTTGTCACCCCCACACAGCCAGGGAGCCCCAGGGTGACACCTGCCCCAGGGTGACCCAGCAGAGCCGGTGGCTGTCCCTGTGCCCGGCCAGCGCCACCGGCCGAGAGGCATCAGCTGTGCTTGCCTTAATCAGTTCATTACAGCGAGCAGGGAATCAATGGGAACAGGTTATTGATCACAGATTCATAACTGAAAATTGTGCTGCCGGTCCTGCTTCATTTCTCCACGGCAGAGACGAATCTCTCCCTCCCCTCCAGAGCTCTGTGTGATCGCTCCCAGTGCTGTGACTCAACCTCTGCCTGGCCCAGAGCTGGGGCGAAGCCTCTCAGGCTGCTTCCAGCTTGGTAGTTTGCCCAAAGGCCACTTGGAGGACGTTCAGGGAGCCCCAGCTCACTCCCTCCATCCCAGCTGTGGACACCCACGGGAGCGCGGGGTGTCCAGCCAGATGTGCACAGCCTCTGGAAGGGTTCCTGGATCCTGCCTGCCTGTGTTCCAGCCCAGCCGGGCTGCAGCGGCTGCAGCTGCCGTCTGACAGCCGAGCTGCTCTTTCATGCTTCTCTTGTTCTCCTCTCTCGCAATTGATAGATCAAAATTCCCCGCAAACGACCGGTTTCATGGGCCGTTTCCTCTGCTGTCAATACCAGGAGCTGAGAACTGTCAGTGCCGCCCCTCCCGTCAAAGAAAAAATTCAATTATTTATCGCTGCCTCTTGGAAAACTAATTGTATTGCTAATTGTTCTTTTCCTGTGAGGAATGTTACATTTTTTTCAGGTGAATGGCTTTAGGCAGTTTAAGGGTTTATAAAGAGCCTTTCATCAAACATGTGATTCAGAATGAACTCACTGAGATGACATTTCCCTTCCAATTTTCTGTTTATGTTATCGAAGGGGGGATTGCTGGGAGCCCAGGGCTGTAGCTGCTACTCTGATTCATTCCCTGCACAGGGACGAGACTCGGCGCAGATGAATTTTACCAAGTTGGCCGTGTTTATGTGTAATGGTAACCATAACACACTTTATCTATCTCCTCTTCAACTAAAGAGGAGTTTTCCCAGGAAGTTTGACAGAAAGAGGATCAAGTTGCTGCTTAAATTTCTCCTTGGAGGACCTCAGGGTAATTTTCTTCCAGCACTTCAGATACTGAAGAAGGGTTGGGAGCAGCTGTAGGATCCTCGTGCAACCTTGACCCAAAGGAAGATGCCCCAAAAGGGAAAAAGGAAGGGATGAGGGGGGCACTGTTCTGATAGTCCAAGGCACAGGAATATAAAATCCATCTTGCCTGAACGCTTCAGGTTTCAAATGTCTCCTTTTCCAGCAGGCAGGAGCTCTCCTGTCACATCTCTTGCCTTTTCAGGGCCATGATAAATCTTCTCTCTTAACACACCCTGGAGAATAACAGCATCAATCATTTGTTACTGGCACAAGTTCTCGAGATTCCTGACCCCTTCCGTGCTCGGAGATGAGACATCCCCGGAGCCTTGGCACTGCTTGTCCATGTGCTCGTGCTCCATCTCCAGCACATCCTGGTGCTGCCCATCCCTCCCCATGTGCTGGAGCTTCACGGCAGCTCCTGGAGGGTCTGAGCTCCCTGGGCCAAACGACTCCTTTTCCATCCCGGAAAGAGCAGGAGGGATTTGATTCCATTCTCATTTTCCACAGTAAAGTGGGAGCCTGTGCCAGGGCAAATCCCTTCCCTGATTGTGCAGGATGAAATGCAGCAGCGAGGGAGACATAACCCTTCACTGCAGCAGCGATTTACCGGCTGCTCCTGCTTTAGTGGGGCCCGTGCACCTGAACGGCAAAACCAAACAAACACACACTTATCCCCCAGTCCCTCGGCTCCAGGGCATCCCGGAGCCCGAGGACATTTTACAGGACAAGGCCCCGTTCGTGTCGCTCTGGGGATTCAGCCTAAGGCACGATCACAGACCTCTCGAATCCTTCACCCCTCTCCCCTCACCCCCTCCGGTGCCCTGGATGCTCCGGTCCCGGTGCACTCAGTGCCTGCCTGGGCTCTGCCAGCCCAAGAGGAACCTCTCCGAATGGGAGCACGGCCAGGGATTCACTGCAGCAGCCTGATCCCGCATCTTACAGTAAATCAATGAAACTTCCGTGCCTTGACAAGCCCTTGCCACTTAAATAGACAAGAAACAGGTAGGGATGGATGCTGCAGGTTCCTCCAGATCATGAGGCATAAATCTCCAGAGAACAGCAGCGGAAAGATAAAACACTGCTGGAAGCACAGAACAGGATTTAGGATTTGTTTAGAGGTTGTCATTTTGACAGTAAGGAAAATACATTTTTCCTGCCCAGGGTTAGCAATTAGTGTGGCTGCGGGGAAAGGTAAGGCGGTGATGAGCACGGCAAAGCCCTCGCTACAGGTGCCTTGATGGCAGACTGCTCTGCTAAAGATGATAATTTCTAAAATCATAGAATCGTTTAGGTCTGAAAAGACCTTTAAGACCATTGAATCCAACCATTAGCCTAATGCTGTGGAAAAGCTGATAAAGATCTGGTGATGGTGAGGCGATGGTTAGAGGGCATCGGGTGCTGAGGGAGTGAGCTTGGTGTAATCAGCCTTGATGGACAGGGAAGGAGACAGAGAAGAGTAAATGGGAATTAATAAATTCAACAGCCAGATTAGCTCCCATTATTTCGCAGATCCCGCTGACCTGGCTCTCCAGCTGGGAGCGATCTGTCCCGGCGAGCTCCCCACAAAGCCGCAGGGCAGAGCCAGCCGGGCCCGCAGCCGGCCCTGCTGCCGCCTGTGGAAGAACAAACCCTTCTTGTTTGGAAGAACAAATGCTGAAGCCATCGCGTCCCTCTCCTCGCCGTTACGAGGGGAGCCGGGCTGCGCTGCTGCGAGTGGAAATGTCATCTCGGAAATGTAATTTGGCTGGAGCGCGCTGCAGGACAGCAGCAGCTGCGGAGGCAAATCCAAATAACGCTCGGCACTGTAATTGCATATGTAAAAATGGGAGAGAAGAGAGCGAGAGGAAGCGGCCTCCTCTGCTCTGCTGGGTATTACAGATGTAGCTGTCATCCTCTTTCCCTGCCGGAGTGGTTGTAGGTGTTCAGTCCTGGTACTCCGCTGGGTGTTGTAGAGAGATTGGAATATAATTTCCAAGGTACAGAGGTCAAGCCATGAGGCTGTTCAGGCGCCTTGTGCCTCCGACAAGGACTTATCCAGCTTAGAGCTTGATCCAGGTCCCTCTGCAAGACGGCCTGGAGCGGGGGAGCTGGGAGGGGAGCTGCTGCTGGGGTGGGATGGGGCGGCCACTGGGAGCAGAGGAATCCCCCCTGCTCAGCAGCTGCTTCCTGAGCTCTGCCAGCACCTTGGGATCAGCCTGAGGGACTGGGGTCAGATACCCGGGGGAGGCTCGGGTCAGGGATCAGGCTCCCTCCAGTCTCTTCCCCTATGGACTGAACAGGGATGGATGGATGGATGGATGGATGGATGGATGGATGGATGGATGGATGGATGGATGGATGGATGGATGGATGGATGGATGTGCAGATCCATCCTCATACCCACTGACCTTCCAAAACAACCAATGTCCTCTCTCTGGTCTGCTGACCTGACTGTGTCACCCGAGTCACTGGCACTTGCTCTATACTAAAGCTCCCTGTGAAATCCCTCAAGGTGCAGAAGAAATACAATATTGTTTGTGTCCTAAATGAGATGCTTGCTTCATACAGACATTGATCAATACATGAAGGAGACACCATTAGGGAAGACAGAATTCTTTGCTTTCAGGTGAACTCTTTGCCCTCTTACATCCTGGACTGTGAAAACTGAAATCAGTTTATCAATCTAATTTTCTGTTCACAATTAACGCTTTTATTTTTCAATTTGCTTTAATCAGGCAGCAGAGCTAAACAGATCGGTTCTGTCTGTGGACTATCTGTGTCCTCTTCCCAGTCTGCCTGGCTCCCATGCCACACTGCTCAGGTTTGTGGTGGGGATGGGCTCTGCCAGGTGGGACACAGAGCTGCTGTTCCCTCATGCTGTGGGACTCTTAGAGTTTGTGTGTTATCCTCTTTGTGAGCCTGAGTTATCCTGCTCCATAATTTCATCCAGCTTCCCTAAATTATTCATCTTTTCAATAGGCCACAGGAGCCTCCTGCTCCCTCTCCTAAATTATTTTGCAGCAAGCAGAGCTGCTGCAGAGGCGGCAGAGGCGACTCCACAGTGGGGGAAGATCTCCACAGATCTCCTGTGTCACAGGGAGTGCTTTGGGCTGGGATAAGTCCCATGTGCACCCAGAGCCTCCAAAGGACCAGGCTATGTTGGGAAGGGTAAAGCCTTTCTCTGAGGGACTGAACATTTCCTTCCCAAGGCATTCGCCAGAGAATCCCCGACAGCACTCCGCAGCTCCACGCGGCTCCAGAGCTCGCTTGCTTCAGGTTGTAAATGTTTTCTATTTCTGACAAGCTGTGAGTCTGATGAAAGTGTAGAAAACCCAGGACCCAGCAGCAGAGGAAGCAAACTGTGCAGCACACGGCGTTGTGCTCCTATAGGGTGTCTTCAAGTGTGCCGGGTAATGATCCGGCAGCTGCGGATCCATACAAACCAGCGCTGCTCCGAAGGGCTGTAATTATTAATCTGCTAACGCAGACACAATGCACTCAGCCTCCTCTCAGCCTCTCCCAGGAATGGGAAATAATGCTGCAGTGGCAATTACCTTAATGCAATTATCTCCAATGTGAAATTCCAGGATGGCTCTTCGCGTCCTGGGCTGTGCGGGACGGAGGGGAAGTGGGGGCTCGCCCAGGGGGCAAGGCTGGGCCCTCGCTCCTGGTGCCAGCAGGATCTTGTGCCCATTGCCACCTGTGCTGTTCGGGTCCCTGGCAGACACAGAGCTTGGGCACTGGCACATCCTGCAGTTTGGGTGCTCAAGGGATGGGCAGTGCCAGGGACAGGAGCAGAGCTGAGTTCTGAATCAGATCAGCACCACACGGGCAGCAAAGGCAGCCCTCTCCCCAAAATCCCACTGGAAGGGGCTTGGATCAATTTGTCTTGTTTAGACACAGCTCTCTGCAGCCTCTCCTGAGGATAAAGCAAATACAGGGAGCCGTGCCCACGGCGATCCCAGCAGGATTAATGGGAACCCCCAGGGCAATCCCAGCAGGATTAATGGGAACCCCCAGGGCAATCCCTCCCACTTGCAGGGCTCATGGTAACCCCGCACTCAGGACATCAGCAGGAATGATGGGCTGGTCAAAGGTCCTTGGAACCCTCATCCACACACACAAATCAGGAGAGAAAATGTCCCACAGTTTGTTCAGGATGGACCTGGAGACTGTTCCAGCGTTTTTGTCTCTCAGGGAGGAATGAACTAATTGTAAAGGATTTTTAAAAGGAAGATTGTAACTGGCCCAAAGCAGTAAATGGATTTTACTTCCTCTGCTCTGATAAATATTTAATTACTGAGTGTAATGCAGGGATTGGGTTTGGTTCTTGCTTGTTTTGATGGGCTTTTGTTTGTTTTACACCTATATTTATTTATATTCTGTACTTCCATTGCAACTGCCGTCCTCATGTGCCTTCTCCACAGTGGTATCTCATAAAATTAAGATGAATTGTCTTTTCACTCCTCTAATTCACACTGCTTTAGTGTCCAGAGCCTGTCTCTGGGAGCAGTGGCCCAAAAGCAAGCCACTAGTACAGAGTCTGATGTGTCCCTCACCTGGCTGCCCTGACAGTCACTAGTTTGGGTTTGGTTTGGTTTTCCTCCTTGCTTTCCTGTATCATCCTGCACAATTCTTAATATTTTATTTTTTAAAAAATCTCGTCCCAATAATGTAATCGCTTGAAAATGTTTATTTACTTAAGGGACTCTTTAGTGAAAACTCCAGGCTCTTGACTACTAATATCATGCATTTACGTAATGGTGTAATTACAACTCAAGTGACAAATGTTTCTTTGGGCTCCACTTCTCTCCCGTGCCCATTCCGAGAGCAGCACAGGAGGTGTCCTGCTGCTCCCTGCGCTCTCAGCACAGCCTGGCAAGTGCCCGCACCTCAGCTCTCCCTGGCCTGTCCTCCAGGCTGGTGAATTATTACTCATGCAAAAACCTCATTAAAATCGTGGAGAACGTGCCCAGATGAAGCAGCCTGGGGTCTGGCAGGACGGTCCTGCTCTGTAGTGCTGAGGCTGGAGCTGTGTCCCCAGCCCTTGTGCTGTCCTGCTGCTGTTGCTGACCCAGCTCCAGCCCATGCCCACCGCAGCCCTCCCGCATCTCATTTCGTGCAGCAGGATTTGTCCCAGCAGGATTGGCAGCAACACAGCCTCATAAATAACGTTCCCAATGGGAAGCTGTGTTGTTGTCTGGCTATTAACACTTGTGTATTTCTCTTCATAATGTTCAAGTGCTTTATTTATGCCTGAAGGGCCGGACTGTCTTTCTGAGGAGTGGTCATACAGCTGCTGCTGCCAGGTTTGGTGGGGTTTAATGGCTCTGGGTTTACATTGCAGTGGTTGTTACTGTAAAGGGTCCCTTCATGTCCTTACAGCCAGCTGGGAACATTTCTACTTCACTCTCAGGCCACATGTGAAGTTTGTTCCTGCTGAGGTGACTCTGCTCCCACATGTCTGCAGCACCCACGGCGTTCCTGCTCTTTGGCACCCAGAACGAGGGAGCCCAGCTGCAATAAACCTCCAGCCTCGGCCCCAGGCCCAGCTTCTCCAGGCATAAAGGTCTCTGCATGTGGCATTTGATGGCCTCAGCCATAAAAGGAGCCATAAAGAGGTAAGGGCAACTCCACCTGGAGGTGGTGTTCCCCCAGCCTGTCCCTGAGGTGGGTGGGAGCCTTGCTGTGTGTCACCAGCTGCTCCTGGCTGGAACAAGAACCAGCTACGAGCAGCTGTACAGGAGGGGATTGAAAGGGCTTCTCCTCTTTGCTCTTCACTGGAAGCCACTTTGCTGGCAAGCAGCATCCCTTGCACAGCTCAGAGTGGCTGAGCTGGGGTTTCCACAGTGGAAAGGCTTTGGAGACACTGCTCAGCACTGCCCAAGCCCCATCCAACACTGGGAGCAGGAGGAGAGGCAGGTCCTGGGCTCCAGACATGCTGGGCCCCAGGGAGCCATAGGGAGAGCCTTAAATTTGGACAGTACATTCCATGTCAGCTTTCATTGCTTCACAGATCCCACTGAATGAACCCACATCCATCAGTGAGAGACTTCCAAAGTGCAGGGGAATAAAACTCATGGATAACAGCCCCAAAAATGCCTTTTGGCAGCTTTATTGCCTGGCACACAGGGAAAAGAGCAGATGCACTTTCAGAACCAGAAATTACCCAGATAATTCCCTTAATGGCCACCCCAAGGCCAGGTGAGGGGAGCTTTGCTTTCCCCACAGGACAGAGAACAACCTGGGCTACTGGGCCTCTGCAGAGGAGAGCCCACTTGGATCTCAGGCTGGCTTGGATCTCAACACTGGTGCTGATGGGAGCCCAGTGAGTACGGAGAGGTTTGTACCAGGTGGGGAAACTGTCCCCACGCCTTTCTGTGCCAGAAATCTCCAGAGTGGGTGTGCAGGCTGCTGGGGCGCAGACCCCACTGACCCCCGGGGCTGCCAGCCCCCAGCTCCAGCAGTGTCCCTGTCCCCCTGTCCAGCACCGAGGCCATTCCAGCAGATGGGCTCTGGTATCCAGATGTTGTCACTGGGAAGTCCTGTCAGGGGTTACTGGCCGGGGTCTCGTTCTCACCTGTCAGACTTGACATCTTCAGCGTATAATTAAATGCCAGGACGCGAGCAGCAGAGCAGGTGCATGCTAATGAGGAGATCAATTTTAATTATGATTTTAATTAAACACCCAATCCGGTAGGAAATATGACAAGCAGGCTAGAAATGCAAAATTTATACTGGGGAAAAACAACAGTGAGAGACAAGGAAGATGGAACTGAGGTGTGTGTGCCTTGAAGCACAGGTTGGTGGGGAGGGAGGATGGTTGGGTGGCCATGAGCCAGGGTGGGCATGGAGGGCATCCTCTGATTCCTCCTGTTGCCGTAATTTGATGAGGAAAGTTCAAAAAACCACATTCACCATTCTGTGGTTATTTTTCCAAACTCCCATTTTTTGCTCTCTTCCAGCACTCCAGAGCTCTTGTCAACCACGGGGTGTGCAGCCACATGGTAGAAATCAGCTATAATAGGAATTACCACTGAACAGAGATATTTGGCAAGAGGCTTTACAGCAGCCCCTGTCACAGGGGGCCTGTGGTTTTGGATCATGGATCAGAGGGAACCTTTGGGATCCCTCTGTGCACAGCCCGGTACATTTGGCTGCTCCAGATTAACTCCTGCATGAACTCCAGCAGGCTTCAAAAGAACAAATCCCTCCCCGGATCGCGGCGTCCCCAGAACAGGAAACCTTCCATCACTCCTGCCATGGATCACTCCCACTGCCTGACTCATCCAAACCTGTCTGGCTCCAGCTCTTCACACAGCCACGGGATGTCTTTGACGGGGACACTGCTGAGCCACTTCCATCAGATTTGCCTCTTCCCAGCACAGGCGGACCCAGGGAAGCCCTTGCCTGCCCTCTCCCCCCGTGGGCTCTGGAGCCTCGGCAGAGGCAGGTTTCCTCCCCGGAGCGGTGGCTGCCGGCACAGCCCCGCGGGGGAAAAGCAGCCGGGGGTGCTCTGCTGCTCCGGGCCGGGGGAGGATGGGGAGCAGCGAGCTCGGGCTGTCTCATCCGAATGGAATGCCGCCGAGCAGGGATGGAACACGAGGCCAGATGCCGGGAACGGAGGGGTTTTAAGCGCTTTGGTTACCTGAACTCACCCCTGGGACCCCTCCCTCCCTCCAGCCTACCCCTGACTCTGCAGAATTATTGATTTTGCTGGTTGTTCACTATTCCATATCATAAATTGACTCCGGCAGCCCTTTTCCCTAACTAATGAGGCCATTGGCGATAGGGGCCGGGCGGACAGCTCCCGCAGATCAATCGGACAAGGGATGTGTCTGTGCAGAGAGGCAGGAGGAGGTGGGGACCCCACGGACATGGGGTGCACTCGCCTCCATCCCCGCGGGGTGGGGGTCACAGAGCCCAGAGCAAACTGGAGCAGAAACCAGCAGAACTGGGGCTGGAGTGTGGGAATGCCCGTGCGGCTCTGCCACCAGCAGCACTTTTTCCTGTGTTTTGGCTCCCGGCCTCGACGGTTTGAGTTCGGGGGGATAATTAGGGGCTGCGGATGGAGCCGCTCGGTTACGCCAAGCCCCGCTCCCACTTTTCCCCAAAAAAGGAGGTTCAAAGGAGAAAAAGGGTGTCCTTCCCGCAGGCCTCGCTCCCTGCCAGGCTGGGCTTTGATTTGCTGGCTGGAAGTTTCTCTGCGGCTTTGCCCCTCCCGTTTAATTAGCTGCTCCGAGAGCTCCGGCAGCAGCCGCAAACCCCGGGCTGGGTTTTTATAGAGCGTGTTTTTACCTTTCACCCTCTGGAAATGTCAGAGCAGCGGGGAAGCTGCGCCGCTTTGTTGCCTCCGCTGTTTTAATAACTTTATGGCTTGCGATCCTCCGGCGGCCCTTGTGCCCAGCCGCCCTCGGGAGGGGAGCGCCCGGGGAGATGAGAGCCCATCGGAGCGGCAGAGGCGGCGCACGGGGGCACGGCCGCCGTCTTTAGCCCGAGCATCCCGGGCCATCCCGGGCCATCCCGGGCCATCCCGGGCCATCCCGGGGCACTCCGTCCCGGCAGCGCGATGCTCCTGCCGCCTGAGCTGCGGCGTCCCTTGCGCCTCCAGGCAGCGGCCCAGTAAATCATCCTGGCCAGACAGAAATGAAAGCGAGGGTTGGTTACTTATCCGGGGCTCAATTTAAAAGCCGGGAGCTGGGGAGAGGGGAGAGGCTGGGGGCAGCTCGGCTCACCTCCGGTTGTTACAGCGGAGGCACCTCTGGCTGCAGGAAGCAATTTGTCTCCTGGAGGCTGACAGGAGCTCCTTTCTTCTCCACTTACTCCTTGCTCAGAAATAAAAGGGGCATCCGCTCACATGAAAAGCGGGGAAGGCTCCAGGTTTCCCGTGTGAGGTCTCTCCCAAGCTGGCACGGACGGGCAATTTGTACAAATGACACTTCCCTGGGAGGGAAGAAAGAAGGAGAAGAAGAAAGAGCCACCCCAGCTTCCAATTTGTGTTGCAGCAGTCTGCTCCAGCTCCTCCTCTCCCCTACTTTCAACCTCCCGTACGCTGCTCTGGCTCTGCTCCCTGGCTCTGAGAGTGGCCAGTCCTGTGGTCCAGTGGCCGCACGGACCGGACCGAGGGAGCTGCCAGGGGTCAGTGCCGTGCTCCTGCTGCTCCTCCCGCTTGGCAGCAGCCTCGGAGGCAGCTCCTGCTCCAGCCCCAGCGTCGGTGTGTGCCTGGCCGATGTGTCCCAAGTCACCTCTCAAAGTGGAGTAGTTAAACTTTCACAGACTCCTCGGTGGGCGTTTTTGTTCAGTATTAGAGTGGTTCTAATTCGATTTATCTTAATTCACTTGCAATTTGCTTATAATTAAACTACAGCGAACCAAGGGAGCTGATTTACCCGGCGCACTGAAATCTGATGAGGATTGTGAATCAGCCACCTCAGTTCACTGCACAGTGTATTAATATAAATTGAAGTCAATGGTGTTTTATATTAATGCTTTCTTGAATGTCCCTATATGTACAGGTCTGGGGGAGAGCACAGAAAACGTTTGGTTTTGGGAGGAAAACACCATCTCTTGAGCTTCGTGTTTGTCCGGGGCACTTGGGACCAGCACAAGAACCAGGACTGCCACCCTGCCAGCCCATCCAGTCACAGGATAACAGAATCGTTTCTAAAGTGTTGGACAAAAGAGGTAAGGAAGGATTTATTCCCCCAAAAGCCCCCCTGATGTCCCTGGCACCTGGCAAAAGGGGGTCGTTATCCCCAGATAATGGACCTTGCCAACATTAAGCTCTGTAACCACCATTCCATTCCGAACAGTCAATTATCTCCTAATCAGGGCCGTTTTGTCAGAGGTTATTGCCCTGAGGACTCAATTAGGTTATATCTACGTCATTAATATTTTATGGAAAAATCATTCACATGGAAGTGTTAAACACCTTCGCAAACTTCCTTCCCCCCACCTCCAGGGAAAAGAGGATTTGAAGCTGCCCGGGCTGGGCCTGGCAGTGCAGCTGGTGAGGGAAGGCAGGGGAAGCTGCCTCCACACCCAGACAGGACCTGTTGGAGCTGTTCTCCAAACCATTCCCCTGTCAGCTCCCTGTGCGTGTGCTCTGAAGTTATTTTCAAGCTCCGAGTTATATTTAACTCGAGGTATAATAGTTGCCACTCTGAAACCTCTGTTTTATTAAGTCAGGCATTTGGGTACTCGCAAGTAGAGCTGCTTGGAAAATGGAGAAAATTGCAGAGAAAGCCATTTCTTCTGATTACCATTTCTTTCCAGAAAAAGAAATGGTTCCTTGTCCTTCATCCAGGACATCTGATGGTCAGGACAGGAGGTGGTGGGGGCAGAGGCTGCAGCTCCTGGCAGGTGGGCATGATGTGGGGCATGGGGCTGTGCAGTGGTAAAGGCTTCAGTGTGGCCCTGGGGGAGCTGTTAAAATAACTATAATAATGGTCCAAGGTGCCAAATGTCCTCAGCATCCCAGAATTCAGCTCTTGAGCAACAGTCATTGAAGTTAATGAATAAAAGCCTTTGGAAGGCTTTTTCCAAAGGTTTCTTTGGTGGGCTCACACTGTTGCTGTTCTCTTGGGTGGATTTTCATGCTGGCAAAAACACAATGAAAAGAATAAACTCAGCAGAGCAAAAACATGTACCAAAAGCCAGCAAAGCTACAAAATGTTGCCGTATTCCTGCGCCTCTGAGATTTCCCGGTGTAAGTAAAGAACCCAGCTTCCCTCCCTCCAGCAGATCTGCTGGAAGCACTCCTGACTGAAATGGAGCTCCTCGCAGAACAGTGATGGGGTCTGAGGGTGTCAGAGGTCCCTGGGTGTCAGCAGGCAGAGCTTTCCCAGGGCTCGGAGGCGCAGAGGATTCCCTGCAGTGATCCACATCTCGGGCACATCAGGCAAGTGTTTCCCCTTAATGGGGATTGACACAGAGTAGGGCTGGATTTTTAAAAAAAAAAAGTTCTCCTCCTTCCCCAGGCAGTTTTGATATGAATATTAATATTAACATAATTTCATGATGATTAGAGAACACAATTAGGGGCTATTAATAATGACACAAATAATGACATTTAAGGCCTCATTTTCCTGTGAGTAACACTCTGTCTGGTGGTATTTAAACAGCTCTGTCTGGCACAATCACTGCCGTGCCAAGGTGAAGCCACATCATCGTCACTGTGGTGCCAATCACTGCCCTCCCTGCCAGTGCCCACCCAGGCAGCAGCAGGGCCTGGGGAGAGGGAAAGGGAAAGGGAAAGGGAAAGGGAAAGGGAAAGGGAAAGGGAAAGGGCTGCCATGAGTGGGGATGCTGCTGAAGATGGTGGAGCAATGGGAAGAGGCTGATGGCTTTTCTCGAGGAGCTGACCCCATTGCAGGGCACACTACAGCCAAGACCTCATCTCCTCAGGCCTGGGGCTCCTCAGGCAGGAGGAAAAACCTGTGCAATGCCAGCAGAGCCCCATCCCAGTGCCAGGCTAACCCTCCCCAGGCTCTCCAGAGGCCAGCTCCCATGTCCCACTGTAAAAGGAACTTAATGGGGCTGTTGCAGCCCAATTCCACCAAAGCTGGGCCTTGCAAAGACCCCATTTCTTTTACAACACCTTCACTGCCAAGCTCAGCCCTTGGAAGAGGCCATGCTGTGCTAATGTCACTTAATGGAAACCTCAGAATCAATTTTTTGCTCCCTGAAGAAAATCCCCCTGGTTTATGCAGCAAAAGCTGTAATACTGGAAATGGCTTCAGATATTTTGTGAAAAAAGAAGGAGGGGAAGAGAAGAAAGGTTCACTGTAGCTCCACAAAAAGGAGGTCAAGCGAAAGGCTGCCAGTTTGGTGACTGGTCCAGCCATGCTGTCCTGGGGGAGGTGTGGGGCTGGGCCAGGCTGTCCCCAGGGCTCTGAGGGATGGGGGCTCTGTGGTAGCACTCACCCTCCTAATTACAAATTCCTGTTCCTCTGAAGCACCCCAAACCGTGGCAAGCTGCCTCATGTCTTGGAGAGTGGGCTGGCAAGGCTGGAGGGCAATGTTACCCCACACTGGGACAGGGACAGTGCCAGCCTGCAAAGGGCACCAGAGGGGATATCTGGGGTGCACAGAACATCCCTCCCATTCCCGGGACTCAGGTACACAGGGGAGGAGGGCGACTGCAGACCCTGAGCCCCCTCACCCAGAGCAGGGTGGCTGTGGCCCCCAGGACTAGCTCTGGTGACCCTGTGAAGGAGCTCGGGCTGAGCTTTGCCCGAGGGTGCCCTGCCTGCAGCGCCGGGGGTGCGAGCGGAGCCCCGGGCGGGGGATGCCGAAGGGAGCTCCGTTTGCTCGGCATCCCCCGCACCCATAACTCACAGCACTCACACTGCGATAAACAAAGCCTTTCATTACATTCTGGAGACAAACAGCTCCGGGCCATTCCTCATTTCAATGCGCACACAGACACCTCGGCAAAATCCTGCTCGTTCAGCTCGAGCCGGAGCTTCCCAGGGCGCCTTTCCTGCAGCCGAGCTGGGGCTGCTCCCTCCTGGCACCTGTGCGCACCGAGGAGCTCCAGCCCAGCGCGGCCCCCCCGGGGGACAGGACCTTGCTGCCAAGGCTTTCAGGTCATAGAAACCTGGAATCTCCCGTGCTGGAAGGGACCCACAAGGATCATCCAGCCCAGCCCCATGCCCTGCACAGACACCCCCAAATCCCACCCTGGGCATCCCTGGCAGCGCTGGCCAAACGCTCCTGGAGCTCTGGCAGCCTCGGGGCCGGGAGCATTCCCTGGGGAGCCTGGGCAGTGCCCAGCACCCTCTTTTCTCACCTTTCCCTGAGCCCCACTCTGTGAAACGTCCCTGCCACCTCCTACCCCACAGCCCCACAAAGCCACCTGCGGCCCAGGGCTGCCAGTGGGCTGGAACAAGACTCCAGGAAAAGCCACCAAATCAGTTATTAAATTTTAATCAAAGAATGCAGAAGGCTACAAAGATCACACTAAAATTTAATGAGCCGGGCTTTTTGGCTTCCCCGAAGAAGCACATTACAGTAAAAGTGTGGCTCCTGACTTCCAGGTACTATCCACACACCCTCCCCGCTCCTCGCCAGGAGAAACGAGGCATGAAGTGGTTCCTTATGGCTGGTTAAATGAGGGTTTGTTTTTCCCCCTCCTCCAGATATCAATTTCTTTTCTTTCACCATCTCATCTTGCCACAATTTATTTATTCTGGAATTTTGACTCTTCAGAGCACACAGGCAGAAAGGCCTCATAGAAAAGCTGCTCTTCTTCAAATATCAGGGATGCTGTGTGGATCGAGCACCCCCCTCAAGCTGCAGTGATCTGTGCTCTGGGGTCACTCTGCTTCCTTCTGCCTGACCAGCAAAAATGAAACCCCAACCCAAGACTGGTTTTTTATCTCAGATGCTCCAGTTCCCAGCTTAGGATGCAGGCAGCATCGCATCTAGAACTGCACAGCTGCATGCAGCAATTCAAAAATTGTCTTGTTGGACTACAATGTGCCAATTTTTCGCATTTACAGCCATTTTCAGTATTACAGCCTGTGGCACTGAAGCCAGGAGGCTTTTCTTCAGGGAGCAGGAGCTGCTGCAGAGGTGACCATTAGCACAGGCTGCCGCAGCACGGCCTCTCCTCCGGCCAGGGGAGGGTGGGACCCGGCGGGGAAGGGATGGGGGAGGCTGCAGTGCCTACGATGGTTTCATCAGCCCTGGGAGCTGCAGGGAGCGCCGGGCAGGAGCCCCTGTCTAGACCGGGGGGTTGGCAGCGGCTCCTGCTCCGCTTTAATATGCCTGGTTGGGCTCCAGGCTTGGGAAAGTAAATTAGTCCTTGGGCTGGAGCCAGGGCTGTGGCGTTCCGTGCTCGCAGAACCGCGGCGAGCAGAGGGCATGGCGGCAGGGGAGCTCACAGGGGCCCTGGCGGGGATGGGGCACCCATCATTGCTCACAGGGGGTTTGGGATGGGGCACCCATCACTGGGGCACCCATCATTGCTCACAGGGGCCCTGACAGGGATGGGGCACCCATCATTGCTCACAGGGGGTTTGGGATGGGGCACCCATCATTGCTCACAGGGGTTTGGGATGGGGCACCCATCATCGCTCTCAGGGGTTTGGGATGGGGCACCCATCACTGGGGCACCCATCATTGCTCACAGGGGTTTGGGATGGGGCACCCATCACTCAGGGCACCCATCATCGCTCACAGGGGTTTGGGATGGGGCACCCATCACTCAGGGCACCCATCATCGCTCACAGGGGTTTGGGATGGGGCACCCATCATCGCTCTCAGGGGTTTGGGATGGGGCACCCATCATTGCTCACAGGGGCCCTGGCGGGGATGGGACACCCATCATTGCTCACAGGGGCCCTGGCGGGGATGGGACACCCATCATTGCTCACAGGGGTTCAGGATGGGGCACCCATCGCTCAGGGCACCCATCATCACTCACAGGGGGTTTGGGATGGGGACCCATCACTCAGGGCACCCATCATCGCTCACAGGGGTTCAGGAGTGTCCCCGTGGGCACAGCTCCCCTCCCACCCCTGGCGTGGGTTTATTTCCACAGCAGGAAAGTGCCATTCACTGCTGGGAAGGCTTTCCCAAAAGGCCCCCAGGAGAGACTTTCCAGGCAGTGACCAGGCCTGCTCCGAGCTGTGCCATTCCCAGCTGTGCCATTCCCAGCTGTGCCATTCCCAGCGCAGCTCTGGGCTGTGTCTGGCAGGAAACTGCCCTGTGGCAGCACTGTCACTGCTGCTCTCCTGCGGCTCCACTGGGGGCCATTCCGCTCCCTGCTGCTCCAAACGCTTTGTTATTACTTAATTAATTAATTACTATTTTTCTTCATTTGCAATCTTTATCATTATTCCTGAAAAAACCCGGGTTTTGGTCTCCTTGTACAGCACTTTTGGGGTATGATGGGCTAGGTAATGAGGGGCAGGTGGGGCAGAATGGGCAGAGCAATCTGATGGCAATTGGTGGCAATTGGGGCTATAAAAGGAGATGAGGCGTTGGAGGCATTATTTTCCCAGGAGCTGAGGTCGTGGAGCACTGCTGAAGCCACAGTGAGTCTGGGGTGTCTGGGCTTGGAGGGGGGCTTGTACTGCTAAGTGCTGACAGGACGTCGCTGTCAACACAATGTTCCGCCTTGGAGAACCTTCATCTAGGAAGATACTTAATGAATTAGTTAATTAATGAGTGGAGTTTGATTGATGGATCATAGGGAGCTCTCAGCAGGGTGAGCCTGACCCTGGGATATTGCTGCTGTTGCTTAAATGCATCCCCTCGCTGGTCCGAGGCACTCGGTGTTCTGGCAATTTGCATGCATTAAATGTAGCTCCTTAATAGGATGTAATGTTAGTGAAAAGCCAAAAGCATAGCAGCTGTAACTTAAAAGACAGCCCCATTACTGCAAGCCTTATAATTAGGGTAAGAGGGAGACTCGCGCTGCCATATGTTAAACTCTTTTGAGGTTAATAGCTCTGTAAGATTTTGCAATTTAAAAAAATTAGTCTTGAGGAACGATGACAAGGCTCGTCAGTGAGGCTGCTCCAGCAGGGGCCGGGATGCTCTGCCCTGCTCAGCCTCCCCGTACCAGGCGTGGGGGACAGGGATGCTCCCAGCCATGCCCTGCCCTGGCTCACCTCTGTCCTGCCCTTCTCTCGCCCAGCCTTTTGTAAAACCTCCCCTCCTGCCCTGGCTGCACCCCAGGGTGCTCCTGGCTGGGCAGGACACGCAGCAGGCGCTGGGCAGGAGCAGCTCCTCCTCTGCCCTGCTCTTCGGGGGCCTGTTTGAATTATACAGAGCAGCAGCTGCTGCCTCCAGGTCCCCAGCCCGGTGTTTGGCTGATGCAGGAACAAATAACCCTTGTGCAGCAGTTGTTTGTTAAAGCCCTTTTCCCGTGTAATCGCTGCACAGAGGCCTCTGCTCCGCGTCTCAGACTCTCAGCGTGAGTGCTCCGAGTGTTCAGGAGTGCTCCGAGCTCCCAGGGCTGGCTGCAGACCTGGAGAGGGGCTGGGTGGTCTGAGCTCAGCCCTGGCAGGGAGGCAGCTCCCCGGGGGCTCCTCTCGGCAGGGGCTGAGAGACAGCTCCTGTGTTTTCCCTTCCAGCTTTTCTTCCTTTCCTCTGTTCTGCGGGCAAATCATTCCACTTCCCAGCCTCAATTTCCTCATCCATAAAACTGAGACTAAAAATGTACTTGTTAAGGGTGTCTCAGGGCCTTCTGAGTCTGCCAGGGCTTTGATGTCCTCTTGTTAAAGTACCGTGGAAGTGAAGGATTTGTTGTTATCATTACGTGAGGTGGGTGGCTATGGGGCAGCAGCGAGGGCTGGGACCCTCTGGGGGCACTTGAGGTCTGTGCACTTAACTTTGCTGCCCAGGGAGGGCATTTTTTGGGCACTGGCTTGGCTTTTCTCATTCCCAAAGGATGGGTAAATGGTGCTTGTAAGCAGCCAGCGAGGAACAGGTGGGGTTGGTTTGTTTGGGGAGGGTTCTGTGCACAGCTGTGCTGCCCCTGAGCTCTGGGATGGGTGCTGTGATTGTCAGCCAGACTTGCCAAATAGGAACTTTCTCAGCCACAGTAGTGGAAGATTTTAAGGTTGTCCTGAGCTCGCTTTAGTGGTTTCCTCCCTGCACCCCCCTCACCTTATTAAAGTGTTTAATTACTTTCTTATTTAAGTGCATCAAGATCTCCTGATAGGCTGATCTCGCTTGTTCTCTTTAGGGAAGTTGGGGGAACAGAAAAGAGAAAATTCTCTTGAAGCTCCAGGTTACTGGGGAGAGATACAAGATTGTTCAATCCTCTCCACCTGTTTTGATATTGAGATGGGCTTCAGCTTTGTAAATTCAGGATTTTTTTTTTCTGCTGCTTGGAGAACGAGGCCTCAGCTGCACATGGTTTGAGCTGCCCAATCACTGTTGCTGCTGGGATGGCTCTCAGGTGCTTTCCCAAGAGTCTGTGATTGAGGAGTGGAACTCAGGAGGTGCCGTTTCAGGGGTGTGGGCCTTAACTGGGGAATTGTGCCCAGCTGTGGTGGTTCTGGTGCCCCAGAGCCCAGGTGTGCTGTGTTTCCCTTAACTGGGGAATTGTGCCCAGCTGTGGTGGTTCTGGTGCCCCAGAGCTCAGGTGTGCTGTTTCGTGGCACAGCTGAGGGTGCTCAGCAGCCTCCCCCTTGGACACAATCTGCCTTTTTCCTTTTCCCTTTGGTGCTCCAATGTCAAAGGCAAAATCCCCACCTTCAGATCGATATCAAAGCCATTAAAGCACATCTTCAATTTCCGCGGGTGCCGCTGTGCTCAGCCCTGCGCTGGGTCTGGAACGAGCTCACGTCTTCGAGCAAAGGGAAATGCTTCACTGTGCTGGCCTCTCCTGCAGGCTGGCCAGGAACGCGGTGGTTGATCCTCTAGCAGGGAAAAGAAGGTTACAGAGGTTTTGGAGCAGATCTCCCAGGTGCAGGAGGAGCTGCCAGCCTCCAGCTCTCTCGGATGTCAGACACGGGGGTGCTCGGGGCAGCAGCAGTGCAGACCACACAGAGCTGGCTTAGGCTCCCGCAGCTCCAGGGGACTTAGGCATTTCCAAGCACATTCTGAAGCGTGACCCTCCTGCAGGGGAGCATGAAAAGCCCTTTGGAGCCCTTCATCCCTCCCTGAGCCCTGTGGAGCCTGTCACGCTTACAGGGAGTGAGCTGGCGGGGCAGGTCCCGGGGCTGGGCAGCCTCTGATCCCTTTAGCACTGCTCTGCCTCCGCTCCTCGCTCGGGGTTTACATTTGTTGATGCAGAGTGTGTGTCAGAAGGTGCCTCGGGTATTCTTGGTTTTAGTGCCACGGTGCTGGGGAGTTTTTCAGCACGGGATTGAGAGCTGTGACTGTTCATGTGGAGCTGTAAACCCTCTCCATCTTTCTCCTCTGTGTGCTGGGGGCAGATGAGGATGCTCTGGTGCAACACTCCCCTCGTCTCCTCTGGCTGGGAACAAAGCTGACCCAGCAGCTCATTTGAGTTTCCATCTGCTGCTTCCACACTGGAGGAGAATGGTGTCTTAGTTGTCTGAGGAGAGACTGCTTTTTAATCATGTCTGCACTGCCTGGGGTTTGGGCCTCGGTGCCAGCCAGTAGGAAAAATCAATAATGTTTAAACTGTTCGATGAAGAGCGCTGGCTGCCAGTTCCTCCTCCTCCTCTGACAGCTCCTGGGGGAGGGATGTCTGTGCCATGTGTGCCCTGGGGGCTCTGGGCAGCTCAGGGGTGGTTCATGCCCCAGCTTTCTCTGCTGAGGAGGTTTTGAGGGGTTTGGGTGTGAGCTGAGCTTCCCTTCAGAGTGGAGTTGAGGTGCAGGGTGCCCACCCGCTGCTGGCACATTCCAGCCGTGTCCCCCTGCTGCTCCTTGGGGTCTGCTCTGGCAGCTGGGCATGGGGGATGTGGATCTGCCCCTGCTGTGACTGGGGAAAGCTCACTCGGGCAGGCTGGGCTGGCTGCGATGAGTGAGGATGGGGAGCGGAACAGGAGGAAACAAAAGGGAAATCCATCTTCTGGCGCTGTTGAATAATGGTGGTGGTTCTTGGACAGCAGAGAAATATCCTTTGGACAGCGTGACGGAAAACCTTATGGATGCTGTCAGACATGCCCTCAGCTCCTCTGAGCACATCGTTGCTCTGTGGGGTGAGACAAATATCTCCTGGTTCTGCCCTCCCTCCCCTGGTGCCACGGCAGGTGTGGGAGCGAAAGGGATTTGCAGAATTCCTGCTGGGAATTGGGGATGGGCCAGGGCAGAAGGGCCCTGAGCAGCTGCTGGGGTCCTGGGCTCTTGTTGCAGAGATGGGGGTGGTCATCCCAGCTGTCCCAGAGCCCCCACAGGCTCCTCAATCCCCTCCCTGCTCCCCTCCGGAGGGCTTGGCTGGGCCAGCCCGAGAGGAACAGATGTGCCAGGGGTGGTGGCCCTTGTCCCACGGGCATGGGGGGGCTGCCAGGCTACAAGGGGAGGGTGACAGGTGGCACGGGGCCTTCCCAGCTCCTGATAACCCTCACTTGCTGATTTTCCTTCACTGCTGAATGCTGATGAGGTGTAAATCCTGGGCTGACCTCAAATTCCATCTGCATTTCCTCAGATTTGCTGTTTCAAGCAGTGGTTTAGCTCTCAATCCCCCTGGCAGGCTGGAGGGGGGCTGGATAATGCTTTGCACTATTTTACACCTCTTTGCACCAGGAGGTTTTGGATCCCTCTGCAGAGGTTACAGAAGGTGCCAGGTGGGATCAGGGAGCCTTAGACACAAACCCACACCCACGAAGTGAATCCAGAGCCATGAGGGGGCTGAAAATCAGGGTGAGGGCTCTGCAGCCTGGACCTTTTTGCCCAATTGCAAGCTCCTGCTCCACTGGCACTGGGATTTTGGGAAGCATATTGCCCACTGGTTCCCCTGTAAGTTGTTATCAGGAGCTGCTGCTCAAGATCCCGGAGTTCTCCTGCTTCCTGGAGCAAAGCATCGAGACAGAGAATCCTCAATGCAGAACAACCTGTCGTGTTGTGTTTCCCAAGGCTTCATTTCACTTTTTAAATGATTTAATTGATGAGCCCTTTCTTTTTATACATCCACATTCAGCTGGTTTCCACAGTAACAACCAAACCTGGAACCCAGAGCCTGGAGTCCTTTCTGAGTAAATAATGCCAAACCAAATCCTGGAATATTTAATTAAATTCACTGTCATGCCCCTTTTATCTTTGTTCTGTGGATCCTCCATAAACAGATTTCGTGGGAACATGGAGTTTACAGGCGATAGCAGAGGGGAGCTGCCCTGGGCCAGGCACAGAGCCCTTGGTGCTGTCACAGCTCCTCTGTGTCCTGCAGTGTGCCCGTGGATGCATCCTGCTGGGATGCTCCTGACTCACGGCCATCAGTTTGTGACCATCAGTAACCCCAGGTTCCTCCAGGTTTTTCTGGCAGCACCCTAAAATTTCTTGGGCTCCCCTGGATCCCATTTCCAGTTTCAGGGTCATTTTCCACCCTGCACTTACCTGATGTGCTGGGGAGCAGAACCACAGTCCCTGGGTGGGTACTGATAAATGTGGGGCTGGTTCAGTCACATCAGCAGCGTGGGACTGACCAGGACAGGGGTTCAGACTGTTTTTATTTCAGACACTGCTGCACGGAGCAGGAGCCTGAGCTCTGACAGCCACTGGGCACATCAATTATCCCTCTGCCAGGGAGTGTGACACGGACACCCAGTGGTGCTGGTTTGCTTACAATGGCTCTTTGGTGCTTTTCCATGGTATCACAACACATCTTAATCAGATGGTGAGTGGGCTTAATTAGCCCAAGTATAGGTTTTATTTTTGATTTCTATGACTACTTAATCTAATGGCAACACATTATCTGCTCTGAGGTCTGCAGTTTTCCATTTGTAGCTATTGCTGCTCTTAATTGATGGTGCATCAGGGGTTGGGGCTGCAATATGGGAGTTGGAATGGAACGAGTCAATTTTCTTGAGCATGGATCCCAAAATGTTCCTGCGAAAATCCCCAAGCCCTGGGTGCTTCAGCCCAGGTTTGAGTTGTTGGATACCTGGGTTTAGTCAGAGGAAGAAGGAAATTCCTTGGAATGATGAAATCTTCGGTGTCTGTTATGCCAGAGCTGTGTCTTGTGGAGTTTGTGCCATTTTGTGGTGGAGTTGAGGGAATTAAAATGCCTGGATACAGTAGCTGGAATCTGTTCAGGTAATGAAAGCAAAACAGCTTATAAATTTCCAAAACGAGGCCTGGCATTTATGACTAAAACCTCGCATTTCAGGACATGCAGATGGTGAGGCAGGAACAGCTTGGAGGGATGGGCTAATACGGAATTATTAATTGTACTGGTGCTGGCATCCTTCCCCCAGAAGGTGCCTGTTTGATAGGTGGTGGTTTGATGTGGGAAGGGCTGGGGTCTGGGGGGCTCAGGGACCCTCACTCCATGCTGGTGAGCCACACTGGCCTATTCCATCTATGATTTCATGGATGGAGCTTGCTGGGTTCTGTGCTTGGCCTCCCTCACCCCCTTGGAGGGAGGGGACCAGGCTGTGTTGTCCTCTGAAGCAGTTCCCACTGAGCAGCCAATGTGCCATGGAGAGGGATGGGAATACAGATATTTTTAGGTGTATTTTGCAAGTCTCAACATCTTCCTGAGGCTTTTGGGTGTTGCCTTTTCCAGCTTCTGCCAGCAGAGGGAATGCACAGAAATGTGCCAATTTTATTTTCTCCCGTTTTGAGGCCCCTGCTCAGCTGGGAGCAGCAGACACAAGAAGCCCTGATCTTGTCCTGGGCCATGCCATCCTGTGCCCGAGACCCTGGCAAGGACCTCCCTGTGTGTGTGGGGTGGCTGCTTTACACAATATTCTCACAGGTTCCCTTGTTCCCAACCTGCTTTGGTGACAGGGAGAAGCCTCAGCCTCTTCCCCAGCCTCTCTCTCGCAGGGTGACCGATCAGATAATGTTCTCTAAGCAAACGCACAAATAACACGAATTGGGGTTGGCACCGAGCAGTGAGGTGTAAAAAAAGCAATTTGAGGTGTTCTAAGAAAATGCCAGAGCCTCTATGCTGTGATTGCCTGCTGGAAATCCGTGCCCAGGGTGCGGAGCTGCAGGGACACCAGGGAGAGCAGGAGGGTGAGCTGCTGGGGGGAGCAGCCTGGGGACAGCGTCCAGATTCCCTCTGTGATCCCGAGCCCATCCTTTAATCTCCTTTGGCTGTGGCAATTTGCTGCATGTCAGGAAGTGCTGAGGGCAGGGAGAGCCTTTGGTGCAGCCCCAGTGAGATGGGAAAGCTGAAAGGGTCCAAGGGATGCCAGTGGCCAGGTCAGGGTGAGATCTGGGGCTCTGCCTCAGCAGAGGGTGAAGAGAAAGTTCAGTATTGTTCTGGTTTTCAGTCACAAATGTCACTGGAAATGGATTCCCCTGCACATGGCAGTGGATGTGGGCACAGCTCTGAGGCTGGGATGTGTCCCTCACCTGTGCCAGCTCTGGCCAGGTCCCCCTTTGCCCTCTGCTCCTGTGGGTGCTGCTGCTGTGGCTCCGTGTGAGCCTGTCTGGAGAGAGGCAGACAATATCTGAGATGGCAGCCTTGCATTTCTGCTCCATTTCCCTCCAGCCTCTCCTCCTGTAACATTCATTAGCTGCAGAGAGGCTGGGCTGAAGCACTCAACAGAGGCTGTGAGCAACCTCTGAGTAACCCCTGTGCTGCAGCCCCTGCTCTGCACCCTGCCGGCTCCTCGGGAGGGGTGAGCCCTCACCTCCCGCCCCTGTTACACCAGCGTTCTCGTTAGTGTGGCAGAACCAACATCTGCCTCCTTTGCAGCGTCTGTTTACAGTGGGGAAACTTCTGAGGGAAGCTCTGTACTCTTAGAAATAAAAGCAGGGTTATAAGAGACCTGGGAATTCCATCTCGTTCGGAAACCACACATCTTTCAAGTCTAATAGATCAGCTGCTCGCAGCCTTAGAGGCATCAGGGCCACTGGAATGGCCATCAGTGTGAGTGGCTGTGTTGTGCAGGGAGCACTGGATGTTCTGGGAGAGTCTGCCTGCTCCTCAGACTCACTGCAGATCCAGGAGGGTGACACCGCTCTGGGCATGGCAAGAGGAGAACCTGACTGTAACAGCCATGCTCTTGCTGGCTGCTTTGGCTGCTTGGTGCAGCTGCTGCCGAGGCCTCCTCTGCTGGGAGGCTTTGGCACTCGGACGTGCCACAGGTTGGAAATAAAGGTGGGGTTCAGGTGAGCAATGCTGCTGCTCTCCCACCCCTTTGTGGACCCTCCTGGTGCTTGCCTCGCGTGTCCCTTCTGCTGTGTGAGCACAGTGCCAGGACAGCAGCTAAACTCCTCTTGCAGATAAGGATGTGAGGGAGTTATCTGGAAGCCTGCAGATACTGTTGTGAGGAGGAAGGTCACTGAAGAGAGGGAGGTGGCAGAGATGGAGATTAGGTGATTTGGAGATGGCTTGAGGGATTTAGTGGAGAGGCAGAGCTCCCGTGGAGCATGAATGGGCAGCAGCATCTCTGATGGATTACAGGGAGCCTTGTTCAGAGGTGCTCCGTGCTGCTGCAGAGACCAGCAGGGAAGAGACAGGGAAATCTCGCACGAAGAGGAGGCTGAGGAGCTCCAGACCATGGCACACCTTGTTCTCTCCCCCACACCCTGGGGCAGGACTGCAGCAGGCGGTCAGTGGGTGCCTCGGGGCATCCCCTGCCCTGCGTGCCCATCCCCAAACAGCTCGTGGGAGCTCATCCCGGCTCCGTGCAGAGCAGGCATCTCCTGACCTCCTCTTGCTTGTCTACGTCTGGGATTTGCCCCTTTCGATCCTCTTTCGAACCCTGTTCTCTGACCAAAAGCAGGGTTTACAGCCTTGTCCCTTCGGGTAATGCCTGTCTTACATTGTACCAGGGCTTTTCCCTGCGTTGTCACAGAAAATCCGCGGCCGCTGATCCGCGGTCAGGGCTGCGAACCCCGCAATCGGCAGCTAGATCGTATCTCTGCGGCTGGCCCTAAGCAGCCAGATCCCTCCATCACAGCCGGGCCAACTACACCAGCCTTTATCCCCTATTGTCACGGACAAAGCGCAGGGATTTGTGTCCCAGGCTTAAGCTTTCTCAAATCTCCAAGTATATTCCCCAGACGATTTCCTGGCTGTTCCCTGAGTGGCTTTTTCTCCCTGTCGCCTTTGTTTTCTGATCGCGGTTGCAATTTGCAATAGGTGTTTAGTAAACAATTTTGAAAATTGGCAACTCTGTCTCTCTTGTGGAGCGAGTGCTTCCCCCGGGATGCTGTGGCTGTCCCTGGGCTGGCCGGGGGAGCCTCGGGCCCCTCGGAGCCCAGCTCCGGCTGCTGCCGGCGTCATTCCCCGCGCCTCTGACGTGCGGGAGGTGCCTGCATCCTGGAGAGCGTGTTAACATTTAAATCAGTGCGATGGTCTGGGAATAGCAGCGAGTTAAAAGGACCTCTCCTGAAAAGAGCACAGCGGGGACTTGGCTGAAGAGTTCTCTCAGCCCTTCAAGCACGCACGGCTGCACGGATTTCATCAGCGCCAGCGTCAATCGGGGCTTGATTGGGCTGGGGGGACAGGGAGGAGCAGGAGCTCCCCTTCCTCGGGGTGGGCAGTGAGCGCGGGTCCCAGACCTGCAGCCCCTTCCCCTCCCACCCGTGAGCGCTTCCCAGCGGGGTTGGTGCTGCTCTCGCAGTCACTTCCCTCACAAAACTTGAGGTCGAATTAATAAATGTGTCATTATCTGCCCCATGCATGACATGCATCATCCCAGACTCTCTGTGGTCCAAGCTGCTCTTCAGCATGAAATACGAGGTTTAAAATGCTCCTCAGGATCATTTCACCGTGTGTTTCAAGGAGCCTGGGTGCTCCTGGTAGCTGTGTGAGCATGGAGCCCCTCTGGAGTCCTGCTCAGCTCCTCTCCTTATTTTCTCTGGCAATAACTTCAGCAACTTCATTACTGTGCTAGAGAAGTTTTTCTTTTTATCTGCTTGGATGTTCTTCCTGTCTGCTTTTATTGAAAGCCCCAGTTCTTGTGTGTTATGAGACAGCACAGAAGTCCCACTCTACCCCTTACAGATCATCCATTGCCTTTTTATTGCCTCCTCTTAGCAGCTGCCATTCCAAAACCAGAGTCTCATTTTTTAAGATGTGTCAGGCTCCTGGACAGCTCTGAGATAAGGACACTTCCTTCAGATCACCCCTGACTCTCTGGGCTCTGCTCTGGGTGGGGAGAGCCGATGGGTGAGGTGCTGAGGGGTGTGTGATGCAGGATCCATCCCAGCAGCAGTGCCAGCAGCTGGAGAAGTCTTCCTGCCCTTCACCACGGAGCAGGAGCTTTCAGCGAGCTGTCTGTAATGTTGGCAGCCCCGTTGGCTGAGCTGACAGGATTAATTTAAAATCCCATATGGTGCAAGGGTTGGCTTTTCCCTCCCAGATTGCTCCCTGTGTGGATTGGGAGCTGTGTTTGGTGTCTCACTGCCTCCTCACCCACATCTCTGCTGACCCCTGGGGCTCCCTGGAGCAGCCACGGGCAGCATTTGTCCTGCCCAAGTGCTGGTGCCACTCTTGCCTCTCTCAGGGCAGTAAAGCTCATCAAAGCCTGTAACTGGATGCTCGGAGCCATATGGAATTTCAAGGTCCTCTGTGGAGCAGTGGGAGTGATTTAGGGGCGTTGGAGGAGGGGGGAAGTGCCCACCTTTGACCTTAGATCTGACACAGCAGCTGAAATAATAAATAATCCAGTTGCTGGGTAAAACATGCCGGGAAATGGTCCCTTCTGAGTGGGGCAGGGTGTCCTGGCTGTGCCCTGTGCTCCCAGCAGGGCACTGGGGGCTGGAGTGTCTGGGCTAGGAAGACCACAGGGGCAGCACATGAACAGCTTTGGTGGCCACAGGGCAGCCAAAACACGGGTGCTGCTCGTGAGTTTGGTTTGATTTAATATAACTTCAGGCAGGTGAATTATTCTTTCTGCACTTGTTACTTTTGCAGCTCCCAGCACTGAGGTTTTGTTGGTTAATGTTTATAAAGCCTTTTGAAATGTGGCTGCTGGCGTGTGGGTCCAACAAAGAGAAGCAATTGTGAACAATGAAAGAATATTTTCCAAAATACAGTGTAGTAAAAGCAGCTGAGATAAGGTCTGCTCTCATTAATTTAAAAAATGATATTTTTCCTTCTTCTTTCAATAAAAACTGTCTGCATGATAAACTGACATCTTTAACAATTGTTTAAGCTGCACAGGTTTAAATATATACTTCCTGCATAGGCTGCTGATGAGTCACTAGTCAAAATTATTTATCAGAAGCGATGGCTCTGTGCTAGACAGCGTTAGACAGAGCTCTTTGTTCTCTGGCCAGAGCTACGTGGTTACCGAGAGCTATTACCGGGGCCCTACAGCTCTGCCCATGTTTAAATGATTTTGAGTCAACTTTAACATCTTTGGAAAGCTGGAGGAGTTTTGGGAAAGGGCATTGGGGCGCTGAGGATGCAGTATTTTCCATAGTCTGAGGGTACAGGCGAGGCTGGAGCTATTCCCAGGGAATGCTGTTAGAAATGCATTTGGGCATCTCGGCTGCTCTGAGCTCTGCTGTCGATTTTTGAACACTTAGGCTCCCATTTCTTTTGATTGCAAACACACAAACACTCTCCAGCCAGAGTGAGAGGAAACTCACCATGCAGAGAAAAGAGCAGACAGGCTACACCGAGGGTGAGGAAAGGGATTTAATGAATGTGTATGGACACACACAACAAGCTTTTACTAGTGTCGGCGTGGGATGGGATGTAGCAAGAACAAACATCTTCAGGAAGGTCGTTTGCCAGGTACCCCCCAAAAGCCATCTCTGAGGGATTGCTGTGTTGGTTTAGAGGCTGTTGGGTCTGTGACTTGGCCTCACCAGGGCTGGTATTTGTGATTAGTGTGAGTCTGGAGCGTGTTGGCCTCACAACTGCAGCAGGCTCTGCCTATGGACTGTGCACAGGGAAGGGCACTCGGGGCACGGGGGCTGCCCTGGGAATGGGGATGAGAGCACCAAGAGGATGCTCAGTCACTGGAAATCACTGATGACGGCGTTGGGCTGAGCCCAAAGAGGAGCCCTGGTGCTCTGCAGATGTCGAGGCCAACACAGTGGGTCTGGGGGGTGCTAAGCCTGCTCTGCTGGCCCCTGGCCAGGTCCATGTCTTTGAAGCTCTGCTGCCTCTCATCTCCGGGACTCGGTGCCAGTGAGCTCCGTAACGACCCCGTGCCCTTGCCTGCTGCAGGACGGGGGCTCTTTCTTCTGGTGCTGGCAGGGCCGGTCTCCCGCACAAAACACCTTTATTTTCTTTTAATCAAATTGTCACCAGGAGACACGTCTGTTCCCACTCGCCTCGCTGCTTTCATCAGGGTGAGCGCGGGGCCGTCCTTTGGAGCGGGCGGATGCGGATGCAAAACACCTCAGCCAGGCAGGGCGAGGGGATATCAAAGCAGAGCCTGGAGAGGTGGGATGCCGGGATTTGCATACGCGATTGCCAGCCGAAATGCAAACAGCAGAGATGTGAAAATCAGTGTGAAGGGTGAGCATGAAAAGCAGGGGCAGGCTGGGGAGGGGGGAGCCAGGGCAGGTGGGAGAGAAGCGGCGAGATATGAAAGAGGAGGAAAGCGAACACACAGAATATTTTAACTAACAGAAAAGTTTCTTGTACGGCAGACAGATGATGAAAGGGAGACAGTGAGGAATTATTAGGACAGAAGATAAGGAAACAGCAGAGATAGGAAATAATTATTTTGTATCTGTCTTTATAAATGAAAATGAAGGGCATTAACTTAAATAGGATTTAGATTTTCAGGGACAGAAGGGGATGAATTAGGAAATGTTCAGATAGCGCCAGAAATGATTATGAAAGGTCGGGGGCTCTTGAAACAGATGCTGAGGCTGGGTCTCTGCAGAGGCAGCTGGGGTGTCCCGGGGCAGGGGGGGACACCTTGGGGTGCCCAAATCCTGTGTGTGACTGAGGGGTGCTCAGTGCTGCTGGGGCTGACCAGCCCCCACACTCATGCCAGGCCAAATTACTCCAAGAACCCTCATGGGGCTGTTTTCTCTCTCAAAACCCTCCTGGCTTGTGGCACACAGTTCCACAGTGAAGATGGTGCTGTTTAGGATAATGATAATTAGGAACACTTGCTAATATTGCTGTGGGGGTAAAAAAAATAATCCACCCCCAGTAAGAACTTCCTTGAGGCGTGTTTTCATCCCCCTTGCACACAAGTAAAATGAAATTCAGCAAGTCAAGCATTTTTATTACATTCTTAAGCCAAACAGCCCTCGGCCCTGTTACATTTTCATGCACTTAAAGAGCACTTGCAAAATTCTTTTCATTTGCACTTAGTTTAATTTCAGATGATGTTTTCATCACTGTGTCCCCACTTTGCATGCACGGCCTCGTACCTGTGGTTATGCAGGAGAATGGAACCTCGTCTGCATAACCAGCAATGTTTGTTTGCTTGGTTTCATGTACAAATGGGCAGGTTTGAGTGAGCTGCTGATGGCAGATGTGGAGGTTTAGGGGAGTGATTAATTTGAAATTATATGTCAAGATTTTAAAACAGACCAGTGACATCAAGTTTAATGTCAGACATGGAGCTATTTGAGCACAGCCTGACCTTCGGGGGCTGCATGTTAATGGCATTCCAGAAATGCTCTTGGAAGTGCTGTGGTTTGGGCACTGAACCTCACGAGCCACTTGGGAAAATCCCTTCTTCACCTCTGGCAACTTGATACAAACTTTTAACTTTTGCCCTGATAAACAACATCTAACAGGCTTTAAATAAACCAAATAACAGTAATTTCTCGTGACCTCAGACTCTTAATAACACTTCTCTCTCGTGTCACTCTGATACGCTGAACTTTGCTGGTAACGGATTTGGTTTTGGTGCTGATGAGCTGACTCCTCTCAGCTCATCCCTGCGGGTTTTACAGGGACCTGCTCGTGGATCTGCCCACCTTGTAACCCCTGGAGGAGCTGGATTTGGGGGTGGCACTGGGCTGGCAGCAGCAGATAACCCAGTGCCACCTCGCTCTGCTCCAGGGGGAGAGCTGAGGGGTGTGGGGATGGAGCCCCTGTGCCAGCTGTGCCCAGCTGGGAGCGAGGGGAGGTCTGCGTGTAAGCCTCCTGCTGAATCCTGCATGGAAGAGCTGAAGGAGTTCTGTGTCTGCTGCCTGGGAGAGGAGCAGGATCAGCCTTGTGAGTGGGCGAGTCACTTATTTATAACTCTCCCACTGAGAGTGAGTTTGTTTAATTTCTGGAGCAGCACAGCGCCGGCGAGTGTGGCTGTATAAATTTGCTAACAATAGTGTCTGAGCCTATATATAAACCTGAAGACACTGCAGCCCGCAGTGCATTCCAATTAACAGGATGATGCATGATCTACGGCGTGCCAGAGGTAAGCTGGGACCTTACCTTGATGCTGCTCTTATCAGTCCCAAACTCCCAGGGAGCAGTCGCTGCCTGCCTCCTTTATAGAGCTGTGGAGAGTGTTTGGTAGTGCCTGCTTTGTGCTCTGCTCTTGGGATTTTGTGCTCCTGGTGTGTTCAGACCCACACACCGTGGGCCACTGGCCTTGGCCCTCATTTCCTCTCACACCTTGTGACTAATGGCAATAAGTGCTGGCTTTGGCAGACCCTCAGTGGGGCTGGGGGCTCGTGGTCCCCAGAGGAGGTGGCAGTGGAGAGGAGGGATGCAGAGAGCAGCAGATGACATTGCGGTGGGAAGGGCAGCACAGCAGCAGCAAACAGCTCCGGGCTCTGGAATAGACGTCACTGGAAAGAGGGGTTTTATTAGATGTCCATTACGCTGTTAATTGTTAATTGATAAAATCTGACACAGAGTAAAGGCCAGAATCTGCATGGGTGAAGCTGAGCTTGTCCTGTAAATTACCCACACACAGCTCAAGTTTCCGCCTTGGCTATTCTGTCAGCAAGAATAGGGCTATTCACCTGGTAAAGTGGAAAACCATGATTGAAATGAGATTTACAGCAGAGTTGTGGGAAATAATCAAAATGAGAGGCCGCCTTTTCAAGCCACCCACTGCCAGCAGAGAGGCAGCCAAGAGGCTGCTGTGGCCGGAGCGGTGGCTGCCGTGGGCAGGGCATCTGGGGACAGCACCGCTGCTGCCCTGGGGCTGTGGGAGGGCTGGGATGTCAGGGGCAGCCAGGGATTGGGTGGTGGGGGCTCCCCGGGGCAGTTCCTGGTGGGTTGACATCTGCCAAGCTGTGTCTGTAATGTACCTTCAGTTGCAATATTACTCATTATGGCTTTATAAAAATGAACTCATAAATAAGCACTTGAGCAAAGGGACGCTCTCCCTGGGGCAGGGCCTTGTGTCTGCTTGCTCCCTGTGAAGGAGCTGGTTTGAAAGTCAGTCTGAGCTCTGGCGAAGCTATTGGAAGGTTCAGAGGAGCAGAGTGGCCTATTAGGTGGTGTAGGGACGATTTATACCCCGGGTGAGCTCACCCTTGCAGGCTCAGCCCCTGCTCAGAGCAGCTGTTTGACATGCAGCAGCCAGAGCACATTCTGCACCGTCCTAATGGAGCCAAGTAAATCCCATCAGCTCCAGAGGCTGCAGACTGGACCTGGGGAGGGGCTGCTCCAGCCTCCTGAGAAACCCAGTTACAATATCAGCACTTCATGTCATGCAAGAGAAAAGGTGCAATTTAAAATCCCATCCTTCAGGTGCAGCGAGCAGCCTTTGGTTGTCAAAACTGCATTTCTTTAAGGCAGTGGCCCAGAATAAACTGGTAATGAAGAGTCATTTGACAGCAGGCAAGCTGGAAACATGTCTATGAAAATAATACAAGAGTTTCTAGTTTATTGTGCATTTAGGTGACTTATTTTTTCCCTGCGCAGCTCCTCGCCACCGCAGGCAGTGCAGCAGAGCTGTGCCTTGGGGAAGGAGGTGCCTGAGCAGGCTGCAGGTGTGTGTGGAAGGAATGTGCCTCATGGACTGAGCACTGCTGGGCTTGTCCAGCTCCTCCTGGGCATACCCAACCCCTCAGTTCATTCTGCTTCAGCAGCAGAGCTTGGGAAAGACTGGGAGCTGTGCTGCACTCCAGCTGCTGCAGCAGGGACTCCTGTTCCCTCAGCCAAGGCATCTCCCATGCCCAGCCAGTGCCCATAGTCAGAGATCACATCTCCTGCGCAGGACAGAGAAGGAATGCCCATTCCTTGACTTTCACACCATCCCCTTGCAGTCTGGAAGCCATGGCTGACAAGACCTATTATTTTTCCAGTTATCCAAACTGTCTGCATCGTAACAGCTTCCTACTTCAGCCGAGACAGTCTGAAAAGTTTAATATCATTTCAAATCAGAGTGCCAATAAAACTTGACATTATTAATATGATGTCAAGGGGTTTTCCAACTGCTTAGGGAAAAACAACGTGTCCCATTAAACAAAGCTCCCTGCATTGTGAAATATTAAGTGACTTTTCAACGAGTGCCAGCTGGAGCTATTAGTTTTCCTTTGGTGCTGCTGATGTGGAGAGGAGGTCTGGCTGAGAACCTTTTATGAAGACATTAGCTGAATCCGTGCGGTCGGAAAGGCTTTTGCTTTCCGAGGGACCGCGCTCGATCCGGGCTGCGGCTGCCAGGATGAATTATTAAAGGCAGTAAATATGTTTGGAGGGATGTGCCTCCTCCCCCCGTAATGCACTGGTTACACTGGGGAGTCTGGACCCTCTGCTGGGACTTGGAGCCAACATTTCCATAAATGAACCCACCCCCTAATCTTCTCGAAGCTCTCCCCACGGGAGCTGGGGAGCGCTGCTGGCACTGTCATAGAAGGGTTTGGGCTGGAAGGGACTTTAAATCTCATCTGGTTCCACCCCTGATATGGGCAGGGACACCTTCCACTGTCCCAGATTGCTCAGAGCT
Source organism: Erpornis zantholeuca (assembly GCA_013400515.1). Classification (NCBI taxonomy): domain Eukaryota; kingdom Metazoa; phylum Chordata; class Aves; order Passeriformes; family Timaliidae; genus Erpornis; species Erpornis zantholeuca. The sequence continues at coordinate 169,174 of VZTN01009325.1, forward strand.
CCATCCAACTTGGTCTTGCACCCTTCCAGGGATGGGGCAGCCACAGCTTCTCTGGGCACCTGTGCCAGGGCCTCAGACCCCTCAGTAAAGAATATCCCTCGCTCTGGCTTGGGGCTGGATGGGGTTGGTTGTGCTGGGGGTCTCTGCCAGGTGCTGCCTCATCTCAGTCCCAGCTTCCCGAGGTATCCTGCTGCTGCTCTCCAGGCTGGCTGGTTTTCCTGGTGGGTGCTCGGGCAGCTCGCAGCCGGTGGGAGGCCTGATGTTCCTGCGATCCTTCCTCTGCCTCCCAGTCATTGTGAAAGAAAATCGCTTCATCTCTTTGTCCAGACTAAACATGTTCTGCACAAAAAAGTTGAAACGGATTTTTTTAGCAAGCCTTTGGTACCACGCCCGGGACGAGCAGAGATTTGTGTGCTCCGGGCTTTGTAGAGCACATGAAAGCCTCAGCTACACACGATGTTTATATCGGGCATGTGTTGGTGCATGTTCTCAAACACACCTCTGAATGCTGGGCTTGGCTCTGCCTCCACCTTTGGTGTCCCCACCGGTACAATAAGGAGGGCTTTGATGTCTCACAGGGGAAGTGTAAGCATTTAATTTAACTTTTATGAACTTCTTTGACAGTGTAAGAGCACTGCATATAAAGCCAGGTTTCAGGGAAGTTGAGGCAGTGATGTCCCACTTTTATCTCTGAGAGAGATCCCACATCTGAGCTCAAAGCCCTCCAACCCCCAGGGCTTCCAGCCAGCCGTGCTTGTGCCTTAAGGCCATAACTATTTTTGACACTTTTAGCCAATAAAACCCTGGCTCCTGTTCTCTTTCTCGTGCAGCAGGGCCCACGGCTTTGTCACCTGAGCCTCCAACGCCGCCAGGTGCCACAGCTGGGGCTGCCAGCTCCCTTCCCAAGGCTGCCACCAGCTGCCCCTGGAGCCAGAGCCTGTCCCAGAGCATCCCAGCCACTGCTCCCGGGGCTGTTCCCTCTGGAGTGGCTCTGCCTGGTCCTGGTCCTCTTTGCCCCAGCCAGGGGCAGGAGCGGTGGCTCCAGAGGTGGGTGCTGCTTCAGCTCCCCAATAAGCTCAGCTCCTGGAAGGACAGCAGGCAGTTTTCATGCAGCCTTCAAGGGGGAGGAAGCTTCTTGCTGCCTTTTTCCTGCTGCACAACCTTCCTTCACCTTCCTTCTTTTAATGTCTTAATCAAGTGGCTGATAAAAGAAGTGATCCATGAAAAGGACGGGTATCTTGACAAGGCACAGAGGCTTGTGGCAGCACTTTCCCCACAGATCAGCATCCTCCACGAGAGGGAGAGACAAAAAAGGCGGATTTTTGTACCCTTAAGCTTCCACCACTGCAGTTCAAAAGACCAATCTTTACAGAAAATAAATTTAAAGGAGAATTTTTGATGTATATGATGGTCTCTTGTGGTCGACAGGAGTGCTGCTGGCGGTATATGGAGTTATGCAAAGCCAGAGTTGGGATTACTTAAAAGTGTCTGTAGTTCTTTGATTAACCAGTGTGTATTTTATTTTTTATATGGCACAATCACAGCTCTACATTGATAATATCTTGCTGTTATTGTTCGATACGCCAAACTCCCCCTTTTCCTGCAGCATGAGGCTGCTTTTTAGGGCTCTATTTAAAGAATTCACTCTCTGCATGTTAAATTTGGAGGTTTGCAGGGGGGTTTGTGCTCTCGGGTGTAGTTTTGGTGCGATGCTGTGCCCTGGTGAAGGGTGGCTGTGGGAGCAAGGGAAGGGCTGGGGCTGTGTTGTGGGAGCCTCTCCGGGGGAAGCACAGGAAGGGCAGCTCTCAGCATCCTCCTCCTCCTCACTCAGGGTGCTTTTGGAGCTGCCACAGCAGGAACGGTGCTGCTCTATTGTAGCACGGTGCTCTGCCAGCTTTACAAGCGAGGCAGGGGAGGCTCTGAGGTGCTGCTGCAGCTCACCAGCCAAGCCAGGAGATGTGAGGGCTCTGCTCTCCTACGTGGCTCCTCTGTACCCCTCTCCTCAGCTGCTTCCTGGGCATGGGTGAGGACATGGAGACAGCAGAGATAAGAATAGCTCACTTGGGGAAGGCAGAAATGAGCAGTGCCAGCCTGGGGTTGCAGTCTGAGCCTGCTGGAAGGGGAAGTTCAGCAGCTGGAGCCAAACCAGAGGAAAGCCTGCTGGGCAAGGCAGGCTGGGGATGCTGCTGGGCAGAACTCGTGTGCTCCCAGCGCTGGTCCCTGCCCTGAGCCCTTAAACCCTCTGCAGCAACTGCAAAGCTAGGAGCAAGGCTATAAATACAGGCTGGAGTGCGAGGCAGGCTGCTCTCTCTGGCTTTTATCCAGGGATTTATTTCTATATTTATTTTGCGTTTTCCTTCTGGCCTCTCGGCTGCCCACACCACCAGTTCCTGAGCGGGGCCTGAGCCCAGGCGTGTTGACATTCCTGTGTGATCCATGTGCTCTGTGGGATGAGGAAAGGGGAGGAACAAGCTGTGTGTAGGTGTTTCAGCCCATTTTAAGGGGAGAAGGGAGCTCTCGGCATGGCCAGAGGAAAGGGCATCCTCCGTGTCCGTGCTCTGGCTTTACACAGTGACCGTGGTGGTGTCAATAAAGGGTGTAACAGCCTTGGCTCAGTGCCCTTGGAACTGCCCTGGGAAAGGTGAGAGCATGCCCATGGATGGGCCAGGCAGGAAAAGGAGGATATGGGACCTGGTTGTGTGAAATTTGTTCGGTGCTGTTGGATCGGAAACAAGGGGGAAAGCGATGCTCAGCTCTTTCATTATTTGCCTCCTTTTATAATGCTTCCACTTTAAATAAAAATGAAGGTAGAGAGTAAATTTCACATCCAAAGATGGGTGTCTGCTCCTGAATAGGATCGATTTAGGGTCAGCGCTTCAGCAGCGCAGGATTTGGGTTTCAAAGGTTCCCAGCCATTCCTGCAGTCAGGTTTTTCTAAAGGGCCCAGCGTGATGACATTTACAGCCAGGATTTTCAAAAACAGCGTAGTACTTCAGATGCTGAACTCATGAAAAATCCAGTCATTTAATTTGTTAAATGAGAGCGAAGGTCTCTTCAGATAATCTCCCTGTCATTGTGAGAGTGAAGCAGTTCTGTGGGAAATGCAGCCCATTCCCAACTGCAGCTCCTTTCGGGAGCAGAACGCGCTGGCCTGGAGCCGCTTTGAAAGGAAGTGTTGGAAAGGCAGGGAGTGACCTGAGGAGTGCCAGAGGCCACCCCATAGCAATTAGCTGGGATTTGCATGGCTCATCCCGGGAATTTGGAGATGTTTGGTCTTTGAGGAGCACACCTGCCTGGTGCAGGAGGCTGGCTGGGGCTCAGGATGGCATTTCCTGGTGCCTGGCACAGGGACGGGCACTGCGGAGGCTGCTCGAGTGAGCCATGGCTCTCCCAGGGCAGATAAAACACTTGTGTGACAACTCGCTCCTAAGATTTCAGGCGCATCTTTTCCTTAAGAGACTCCAGCGGGCTGAGCACTGTCTGGGGATGCACAACTTGGAATTCATGGCTCCCTCCAGCCACAAACTGCCTGCGATGAGGACAGGGCACTTCATCTGCCTGTCCTGCCCTGCGGGGTTGGTGATGCCTGGAGCCATTTGTGGTCCTCAGGGCGCAGAATTCCTGTCCTGACTCCTTGTTTTGGATCAGATCCCGGCTGGGGAGCAGAGGTTCATTGCTTCAGTCAGTGGGCATTGCTCCCTCTGTAGCTGTAACAACCCTGGAATGGGGAAATAAGAGCTCCTTGTTCCCCGGCCCCTTTGCCCACGATGTGCTCTGAAGGCAGAGCAGCACATGCAGGCACGGCTCTGGCCACAGCGAGGGGCTGTCCCCCCCCGGTGTGCCCGGGACTCGGGATGGTGCTTCCCTGGACACCGCTGCAGGTGTGGAGAGTGCGCAAACCCGGCTGGGGAGCCGAACCTCTCGCTGGCCTTTAACTGCTCGGGAGCTGATTCTCTCCCACAATTAATACCTCTCACAATTAACAGTCAGTTGGTGCTTAATTGATGAAGCAATAGCAGCAGAACAGAGTGCTGGCATGGGGCAATGGGCTCCCACAGAACCAAGTGTGGTGTGGGCAGAGCCTGTCCTGCTCAGGCTGAGCTGAGTTTAACAGCACGGATGGGATGGATCCTGTCTCCTCCCTTCTCTCCTTCCTTCCAACCTTCTGCTCTGGCTGGAGAGGGCAGTGGAGTCTGGAGTGATGCAAGAGCTTTCTGGGGGTTTTCTGGGCAGCATGTCAGCTGTGCTGATGATGTAGAACATCCCTTCCCTGTTGCTCTTCCCCGTCCGCTCCGGAGGCTGTTGCGTTAGAGGTGACTCCAGGCATGTGAACACCAGCTTCCTTCCCATTTTTTCTTTTTTTTTTTTTTTTAAAGTGATGTTTTTCTGTCTTGTCAGGTCTATTTAAGCATTTAATGAGGTGAGATAGTACCAATAAATTTAACACAGCACAATAACTCTGATGTGGGCCGCAGCCTAATAAACTCCCATCCTTGGGCCGGGAGGGTGATCCAGATTGCATCTGGAGTGATTGCTTTGCTCAGGTGTTCCCGAGGTTGAACAAGGACTTTGGAGGCACTGCCACGAGACTGAGACAGGCTGGAGCAGGTTTGCTGAGGGCAAAGGGGTGGTGGTGATTTGGCAGCAGGGGCACAGAGGGATCTTTCTCACATTTCCAGCCCCACTTTGTCCTGTACCCCTTGTACCATCCTGGCAGAGAGCTCAGGCACTGCCCTCCTGATGGCTCTGACACATCCGCCTCTGATGAAATACTTGGGGATTTTTGCGCCATGTTGCAGAGTGTAGAGAGATTTGTCCTTTGGCTGCTTTGAATGTCTCCTGAATGAGTAACTTGGCAGATTTTTATTTTTTTTTATCCCCCTCACTACTTGCAAATCTGTTTGCAAGCAGCTTGCTTTCTCGGGGGAGGACTTGGAACGATCCGCTGGCTCCTGCATCTCGTTTACTGAAGCATCCCTGGCTTTGGCAATGCCTTCTCTCGTGCTCAGAGCAGGGTTTTTGGGTGGAGAGAACAGGAAAAGCCGGGTTTAAATTTCATGCAGGGGCATCTGCAAGTTCAAGACTTATTCTGGCACTTTGGCATGTTCATTTGTGGCTGAGGCAAAGTTATTTTGGAGTACAAACTAATTGTCTCTGGCTTTGCACATGTTTGAGGATTTTAATTGTGTCTGCAGCCTCATATTGCCCATTCAGCAGGGCCAAGAGAAGCGATAGCTGAATTATCCTTCATGTGGTCCTACACCTCGCAGTGGTACAGAGCAGGAAATTAGAGGGAGTCTGGTGGAAGTGTGTGTGATCCGGAGCCCAGGGCCCCGGCTTTGCAGAGCTTGGCTCGCCTTCCAGAGCGTGGCTTCCTTAAGCTCCCTTGTGTTGAGCTGCTTTCTCCCTGCTCTGTGCTGAGGGACGTTCTGCAAGAGGTTTATTACAGTTTTCAGTTCAGCTCTGCTGCAGTACAGTAGAAATAATGCAATCCTGCCTTGGCTCCATCTGCTCTCAGGGGCCGAGGCGCAGAACAACCTTTGGCTTTGCTGGCACTCTCAGCGCTGGTGCTGGGGGAGGGAGGGATGGGTGGATGGATGGATGGATGGGTGGATGGAGGGAGGGATGGATGGATGGATGGATGGATGGATGGATGGATGGATGGATGGATGGAGGGATGGAGGGATGCTCTGAGGCTCCCACCCTGCACTGTGCCTGCTCCCCTGAGGTGTTAGTGTGGCTGGAGAGGAAATGCTGTGTGTGGAGAGCCTCCTGCCCCCAGCTCAGCGCTGCTGTTGGTGTGCGTGGGCCCCGTGCTGCAGGGAGCAGGCGTGGTGGGTCAGAGCATCCTGCCTGGATCAGAACCTGCTCCTGCTGCACAAAACTACCCCGTGCTGCCTGGTAGCTGTAATGTCTGATGCTGCTGTCATCTCATCCATGGCCATGGGGGATTAGGGGTTGTCTCCCAGATTTGGGAGCGGAGAAGGGAGCGGTGTGGTGGCTGCCACCACGGTCACTGGGCTGGATGGAGGAGGGATTAGGGACAAGGGCAAGGCTGCCAAAATTACCTGCAGGGTACTGGGTGTTAGCTCCATCCAGAGCATCCAGGTGTGAATCCAACACTCGGGTTTATCATCATCATCTGCTCCAAACAAGTCCAGGGATAACTCACTGCTCAGAGCAGACAGCCTGGTTTCAGCTCAATAATGGATTTGGCAGTTCTTTGAACACAGGGTTGAAAGACAAGAGTCCCTTCAGGTAAGAGACAAGTCAGAACACAAAAATGCCTGAACCGCTGGGTTTGGGGGCTGTAGAGGTCATGAACTCTGCTAAATTCTTTCAGTCTCGGCTGCTGGAGCTCCATGAAACAAACCTGGGGGAGAAGGAAAACATTCCTGGTGCCCCTGTGCTTCCACAGAGCGGCAGCAGCAAATGTTTCCAATTACCCTGCGGAGTTTGCATGTGCTGGGTTATTCTGCTCCGTGCCGGAGGGGCTGGATTCCCTCACTGCTCTGCAGAGTCTGGGAGCCAACAGCCACAGCCATGGAAAAACACAAAATCCAGCTTGGGCTTTCATCACAGAAATAAACTCTACCACGCAGAGGGAAAGTGAGAGATGTAGAGGGCAGGGATAGGGACAGGCTTGGGACTGCAGCCCCTCCTGGGTGAGAGGGAGGGTGCTGGACACTGCACAGTGCAGTTCCAGGAGTATAAAACACCTTGTGCGATTTGCTGCCCTTGAGAGGAGAACAGGATGCAACAGTTCTAGTGGTTTCTTAAGCCCAGCTCTGTGCCACGCTGTCTTCCTTGAGAGGATAAAGCAGGAACGGTGTGTGTAGGTTTCCGTCACATTGCTCAAATCCAGCGCCACTGCGCGAGGGAGGCGTTCGGAGAGACCTTGAGGAAAGGCACGGGGAACAGCTTGAAATATCGGGGAAGCTTTAGCACAGAGATGAAAAGCAGCAGGAGGAAGTGGCCGGTGCCCGTGGAGCTGTGCAGATGGACAAGAACAATTTTGTGTGTGAAAAATGAGCTGGCTTTGCCTGGGACACAGCAGAGGCAGGAGAGTCCCCAAATGTTCGAGCAGAACTGTCCAACCCTTGGCACAGGGCTTGTCTAGACCCTCTGCAGCAGCCCACAGCTGGAATTAGGCTGCACCCAGGCAGCCTTGGCCCTTCCCTTCCCAGTGTCCGAGTGCAGAGTGGTCAGTGGGGAGCACGGACTGGTTCTGGAGAGGCAAAGCTCACTGAAGTACCCAGTGGGTGCAGGGAGCCTGCAGGTCCCACCTGGGAGCCCAAGGGAGTGTCAGATCCTCCAAGAGGTGCCCCTGCAGCCCCGGGGCTGCACACCCTGGCTGTGGGTGAGTGTTTCTTTAAAGCAGCCGCAGTGATCCTTGGCTGCCTGACAACCCAAATGTGGTGGCAATGCCATATGTTTCTGGCTTTAACCCTCCGTGGAGTGCCCCAATTTCTCTATGTTTTGATTTTACTTTTTTTTTGTTAGATCCGGTTTCAGCAGCTCTCCCCTTGGCCGTGGTTGCTGGGGAGTGCTCTCCTCCTCTCCAGCCCTTTGTTGCTGAAGCAAATCAGGAGTGTCTCAGCTCCCTCGCCTTCCCACACGCTGCCAAGTAAATCCCGCAACTTTCTCGGGTGACGACATAAATTTGCAATGGTGTTGTACAAAAGCTCCCTCCGAACCAGAGCTGCCTGGCATCCGTAACAAGCTTATCAAAGGGTTCCTCTGCAGGGAGATCTGAGCCCTCCAGGTTTTGATTCAGAGCAGGTGAAGGCAGAATGTGCTGGAGCCTGATTGAAATGTGCGAGGTCAACAAAATAGAGCCGAGAGTGCACAATAATTGGGGAAGAAGCGGCAGCCTTGCTTTCTGCATGTGTTCCTGTGATCCCTCGGCTGTAATCTCCCATTTCCAAAGGGAAGCCTGTCTTGCATACTTTATCATGGTGCTCATTTGCACAGGAGGGCTCTTTCTGCAGGAAAGGGAGAAAACCCAAGCTCAAACCATCCCTGGCTTTATTCCCTGCTGTTCTTGTGCAGGGAGACATCCCAGAGGGCTGTGGGGAGAGGAGCAGTGCAGTATCCAGCTCTCATTTTATGGCACCCTGCTTCTTTCAGAGTTTGATCCTTTTTTCTGGGATGCTGAGGAAGGGGTTTCTGTGAGCTCTTGAAAGTTAAAAATCCCTGAAAGACTGAGGTATCAGGGCTGAAATAGCCAGGCTTTTTTGGGGCAAAACTATTTGCCAGCCCAGATTCTTGCCTGGTCTTCTCCCTGGAAGAATTTACAGCTTTGGGGATCTCTGGTCTGGGAAGAGGTAGGAAGGGGTTTATTTTTAAGTTTGTGCACTCCCCAAAGGCTGTAACACTTTGTGGGAAATTCTCTGTTCCCGAACATCTGTGCAAATTAAACTCTTCCTCTGCTTTGGAGAGTGCGTTTGGGGGGTTTCCTCTCCTCTGTGTTCTCTCTGAGAGGGGGAAGAAATCTGTCCCCTTCTCCCTCCTTCCCATCTGCTGTTTAATCACCAGCTGTTTGTCCTTAAGCTTGGATTACAACCTCTCCAGCAGCCTGCTCGGTGCGGGGCCCTTGCCATCGCACACAGCATTCCACACACGCCACTCCAGGGAAGAGGAAAGCCCAGGGAGCTGTTGGGCCTATTGCAGAAACATTGCCTTCCTCCCTCTGTGTGCTCCAGCTTGTGCCTGTGGTGGGGCCCGAAGGGATTGGGGTCATTGCTCTCCCTCCCACAGGACGAGCGATGAGAATCAGCCCTGGCCCACGAGTGGTGTCCCCTTGCTCCTCTTGGTCCCTCGCTGCCCTCCCAGGCTGTGGGAGACGAGAGGGACTTTGTGCCAGGCACGTGGCTAATGGTGCTCCGGGCAGTGGGGAGCCAAGAGTGAGGCTGGGATTTCAGGATGGGTGCCAGCTCTGCCCCCATCTAGGAGAGCTGGAGAAGTCAGCAGAAAACCGAGGGATTGCTTAACAAGCTGTTTAGTGCCACTGAACGTGCTGAGCTCATCCAGGGAAGCCATGGGTGCCAAGGCTGTGGTACTGATGGACTCTGTGCCGCAGGTCAGGAGCCATCAGTCAGCTCCCTCTGCTTCCCATCTTCCTCTGGGGAAACGCTCACTTCGGGCAAGAGGCATCGCCTCGCTCCCCATCTCCTTTCCCCCTGCTTGCAGCACTTCCAGCCCCGCTCTGGGTCTGAGGAGCCACAGCTCCATCCTTGGCATCTCCGCAGCTCAGCCCCGGCCGGTGGCAGGGACGCAGATTCAGCTGCACCACGGCTGCCTGAAGAGAGAGCTACCCGAGCCTAATTATCGCCAAACCGGCTGGCTGCAGCCACCAGCCTGATTAGCAAACATCCCCCGGCAGCCCCAGCTCCGTCACCCGCGCGGAGCCCGCGCTCCAACAAAGGAGCCGCGGGTTGAAAGCGGCGCTGGCTCCGCGGGCACGCGGCGGAGCTCCGGCAGCGCCTGCCAGATCACCGCTAATGATACCCCATCAAATGTAAACTATTCTTAGACACCTGTGTCAATCGGGGAGGACAAGAAGAAAGCAGAAACCCAGAGCTGCTGAACACAGCATCCAAAATATTTTTATAGATTAGTCCAAGCTCTTTATTTCCGAGCAGGTGAGGTTCAAAGGAAAGCGGGGCATGGCGAGCGGCCCGGTGCACAGCGCTGGGAAAGGATTGATTTAGCTCTGAGTTTGTACTCCTACAAAAACATCCAGGGGGGAGATGGGCTGAGCTTTTTGGGGCACAGCTTGCAGCGGGGGTGTGGTGGGGTTTCTTGCTGGGAAAGCTGGAGATGGGATGGACATTGCTCCTGTCCTGTAGGGGACAGCCAGGCCATGCCCAGGTATTGGACACGGCGTTAGGTGTGTTTCGGTGTGGGAGAAGAGGAGGAATTGGCTGTCCTGGTTTGAATCAGAGCAGAAAGGAGAGTTGAGGGTTGGGGCCAGGGTGAAACGTGGCGAGGCTGGCATGTGGCTTCAGGAAGGGCTGGCTCTGACATGGCCTCATCCATCTCTGCAAGAGGGAATGTGCTGTTACCTGAGGGGTGCTGACAGCATGGGCTGTGACTGTGGGGTCACTGCCTGCACTCCAGGTGAAGTCTGGCAACAGTGGCTTTGAAATGAGGCTTTTCATCTTGAATTTCCTGGGAAACCCAAGAATGCAGGAGAAAAGAGCTGCCTGGAGTCAGGAAGGGCATACAGTGGCTGGTTAATGCCTCACCAGCAAAGAGAGCTTCCTTGCACGGGGCTAATCATTTACAAGCTGTTTGTTTAGATGTGTGGCTTTAAGCTCATTACCTCATGTCCCAAGTATGTGCATCAGTTTCCTGTCTCTGGGGTGGGGCTACTGGCTGGGTCTTTGTGCCCCTTGACAGAAGAGATTGGTCATACCGTGAGTGCCAAAGCCAAGCTCGCTCCTTCTTGCCTGGTAACCACCAGTGCCAGACTCGGGAAAGAAAAATCTTATTGGGAGTGTGGGGATCTCACAGTGCTCGAGCTGTTCACAGCACCTCTCCTTTGGCTTCTGCAGAGGTGGAAAGGGTGTCAGTGAGTAGCACCCTCAGCCTTTGCCTTGGAGCTTTTGGAGGTGACCCAGGAGAAGCCTTAAATATAACCTAGAATAACCTAAAATGGATGGTGCCTGCCAGTTGTGCTCCTTGAAGATGCAAAATGTGCTCCTAATTCATTAAACCTCTGGGACTGGCTCTGGTCTGTTTGCCTTGATGGTGCCACAGTCAGTGAAGGCAGGGGGTGTGGGATCAGGAGAGCTCTTCCCTTGCACAGAACTGCTTTGGTTTTCTTCTTTCCTGTTGCCTGCAAGTGAGGAATGCTGCTCTCCCTGGCTCTGCATTTTTCCAGCCATTCCAACCCCCAGCTCCCCTCTCCCTGAGCTAATAAGGAATTTTGAGGAGGTTCATGGCCTTGTTTGTTTATATCTAGCCTAGAAAATGCTTTTCCTCCCCCTGCCTCTCTTGCTAGACTGTTTTCTGAGATTTATTTGTAAGCCTGTAAATACAGAGTAAACAGCTTTAATTTAATTTACCGGCCTGCTGTAAGAAACTGTATCTGCAAAAAGGAATTCCCCCAGTCCCTGCTGAGTGAAGAAGTGTCTGGGATGCTGGGTGCTCAGATATTTTCCTTTTTAATTTTCCTTTTTGCTCCACTTCCTAAGGAAGAAAACTTTCCCTCACCTTCTAGAGGCTCCAGGAGCTTTGCTTGTGGGATGCTCTGAGCACAGGTCGGATAATTTGTGCCAAAGGTGACAAATTCCCTCCTGGCCCCTGAGGGGGGAAGGCAGTGAGCTGTTCCTGACCGGGGCCAATGCTGGCCCAGTTTGAGGTGCCAGAGCCCAAGAGGGCATCTCTTGCCTTCCACCCACCGGCACTCCAGAAGACGTCATTTCCATATTTTCTCACAATTCTTGGAGTCTTCCTGGTTTCTGGAATGTGCTTGGCAGGCAGGGTTTGGTGCCTGGCTCTTTCTATAAACAGTGTCTCTGTGGAGACGCGAGCGAGGTGCTGAGTTTTATGAATGGGGAATGTTGGTGGCATATGGGAAGCAGCGCTGAGCCCAAAATGAACGTGAGAAAAGAGGGAGAGGGTGCGAGCTGGCGCTCGGCGATGGCTGGAAGGAGCGACATTCCCGCTGGATGCGTGCCCGGGTGCCTGCGGAGCCCGGCACAGAGGGGCGGCTCTTTCTCACCAAAGCCTTTGGGAAGACAGGGCTGATGGTGAAACTGCGCCTTTCCCTCTGCCCGTCTCCAGCTCTGTCCCATCCGCCTCCCGTCCCTCCGTGGCTGCGGGAGAAGCCGGAGCTGGTCCCCGCGGAGCTCAGTGTGGCCGGAGCAGGACGGGAGGGAGGGCAGCAGAGCTGGCAGCCTTGGCACAGCAGCCGAGATCAGTCCCGGATAAACGAGGCACTGACGCAGGAGTTTGCCGTGCCCTGCTTCGCCCCCGTGGCTGGGGCTGGCGCTCTCCCAGCCCATCCAGAGCAGCTCCTGGGCTCCGGGTTTGCTGCTCCCCACGGCTGCCCGCGCCTGCTCTGAGCTCCCAGCTCGGAGATTTGCCGGCTGCGATCTCTTATTTTGCATCGATTTGTGAGGAGGTTCCCCCACGCACCTCTCCCACCCGCCGCTGCCTCTGACAGCTTATTTAGAGGGGGCTGGTGCCCAGAGGTAGAATTTGCAAACAAATAACTCTCACCCGACATGACAGTGCGGAACAGGCTGCGACAATCCGCGCCGGCGCTCGCTGACGTGACAGTGACAAGAGGAGTTTTGTGCTCATTAGTTTTCCCAACATAAAGGCTCCAGCTCTGCCCGGCCCTCGCCGCATGTCACCGCGAACAGACTCTCCCCGCTCCCTCCTGGCTGCCGTGAGGATGCTGTGGCTGGCTGGGGGTGTGGGGGCCTCCTTCCCCCTCCCCGGGGAGCACCAGCCTTGTCTCTGCAGCTGCAGGAGGGTTTTACCCCTGTGTGTGCATTTAGGACATTCGCTAGGATGAATCCACCTCTGGTGGGAGAAGGCAAGGGACGAGGCTGCCTTGCCTTTGCTGCTTAGTGCAGATCTGAGAGTTACAGATCAGTTACAGCACGTGTTGTTCTTGTCTGGGGTCACAGCAACTTCTGCATTAATTTTCCTTTCTGTTAATCTGAAGTATTTGCAGTTCCCACGAGTTGTCCTCGGCAGCGCTGATCTCCATTGCCTTGTTACGATGGGAGTGTGAGTGGTGCCAGAGGAAGAGGAGGAGTAAATCCTCCCAGCCCTGGAACTGCGCTGCTGGCTGGGATTTAGGATGGGAGTGCAGAGGCTGAACTCCCTGGGTCTGTGAAGGGCTGAGTGGGGATGGAGGGACACCCTGATTTTATATTCTAATCATTTATCTCTTGGGTGGTCTGTCTGACAATGCATCTGCTCACTCAGGACCACTTGCCTGATGGAAAATCCATTCAATCTGCAATGTCAATCCTTGGGGGATGGAGGAATCCTTTCTCCACCCTTCCTTTCTCCCAAACTGCAGTAACCAAATGCCTCAGGGGCAGCTGCTGAAGGTGCACAGCCCAAACCTGCCCGTCTCCCCCAGAGCAGCTGCTGATGACACCTCTCCTGCCGGGGTGCAAGCGGGCTCCCATTTTTCCTAATTAGTCATGATGTCTTGCCCATCACAGGAATAAATAGCAAGCTTTCCCTGAGGGTGTGAGATGAGAAGCACTATTTATCGTTGCTCTCAGAGGAAGCTGACAACATGACAGGTGAAATATCAGGAATAATTAAGAAAAATAAGGGCTTTATGTACTTTATTGCACCACCAGCAGGGATGTATTGCCAGTGGCTCGTGCATCCTCGTGTGTGCCCTGTCCTTTTCTGGGCTGCACTCCTGTGTTTGTGCAGTGCCTCGTGCCCGGGGCTCGCTGGCCACTGGCCATCCCCACAGGCACCCCGGGCTGCCCAGTGCTCCCAGGCTTCACCCTGTCAGTGGAGCACAGGTACCAGCTCAGTGGTGGCTCCATCCTGCAGTCAGGGCTCCAGCTCTGAGGTGTGCACAAGTTGGGTCACAAACGTGTGGTTTACAGCTACTGTTTTCAGTGAGCTCTTTGTCGAGGAGAGGGGAAGGAGAACCTCAGCAACCTGTGTGTGACTTGGGGATTTGAGTTTTTTTCCTAAGTTGTTCACTTCAGAAAGTGGCTGGGCCCCCTGAGATGTGCTGTCCCAGGGTTGCAGCCAGGCTCATCCCTGGCTGGGGTGTGAGCTGGTGGCCGTGCTGAAGAGAACATTCCCTGCTCCCATGCGGAGCTGGCCATGCCCTCCCCACTGCAATGGATGACAGATGATGCACAGGGGAAGGGGAGCAGCTCTGGTGCTCTGGTTTTCCATCACAGCATTAGCCTTGCCCTGGGGTGTTCCTGGGTCTGCTCAGGCTGGTGCTGGGCTCCGAAGCCTCCTCGGGAATGCAGTTAAAGCTGTGTCCCACCCGTGCTGGGAGATGTGTTTGGTTATGAGGCCGGACAGCTGGGGAGCTCGGGAACTGTATCTCCTCAAACAATGTGAAAATCTGATTACAGCAAGTGTCACTGGGCATCACTTACCTCTTCCTCTGCAGCCCCAGCCTCGCCTGACAGCCATAATAGATCTCTCGGATGCATCCTACGCAGGAATAAAATGCCCAGTCAAAAGCGCTTAAAATCCCTCAAGTTTGGGTTTGCTGATCGTGCCTTGCTCGCCAGCTCAGGGCGCATTCGGGGCCACCCAGCCCACACCGAGCTCATTAGGGCAGTGCAGCCTCGTTCCCAGGCGTGGGCAGTGAAATGTGTCTGGTTTTTGGCACTTGGGAGAAGAGCCATTGTGAGCCACAGCCCTCGTCCCCTCTGGCCGTGTGCTCCCAGGGCTCACTGGTGCTTTCTCGGAGGCTTGTGAAAGGGACCTTTTGTCAGGGGAGTAGAAATCCAGCAGCAAACAACTCTCAAATTGGGAAACACTGCTCTTGGGGCACTTATATTTAGCTCTCTTGCAGCACTGTCCCTTCAATTTATCCTTGTGCTTTTGTCCCTTTAACCACGGACACCAGGGTCTGAAAGAGAAAGATGCTGGCGAGGAACAGCAGCTGCTTCTTGCAGAGGTGAAGGTATTTTTAACACAATGCCCGAGAAAAACGAGCTTGTTTCCTCCACCCTTCAGTCCAAATCAGCTTGTGAAGAGGCTCTAGAGGAAAGAGAAGCCTGTGCATGTCTCTCCACAAAAACATCGTGGAGACAAAGCCACATACAAAGACTGGAGAGGTGAGTGAGATGCACAGGCAGGGCTTTATCCCAGCCTGGTGGCCTGCTGTGACTCCCTGAGAAGTAAAGGTGCTGCCAGGGAGGCAGGGAGTCATGGATATTAATTTAAAACACGCAGGGTGGCCAGGATCCCAGCCCAAGCAAAGGAGAGGATGAGAGCCGAGTCACAGCGAGCCAGGTCCCTGTCAAACCGAGCCTGGTTTTTGTTCTTTTAAATATTTATGGAGCCCTGTAGCACCTTGTGCTGTGGCCTGTGTTCCCTGAGGCTTTGGAATCGGATAAAATGTCCAGAGCAGGGTTTGCATCTCTGTGTGATGCCACATCAGAGCCTGACCGTGAGGGTTGGTCACTCCCTGCTTTGGCTCTCACACTGAAGGGTCCTGGGCAGGGTGGGGGTGGCTGCTGGGGCCTCTGCTCGAGCTGGAGGATCCCTGTTGGGGGTCAGGGTCTGCAAGGAGTAGGATGTGCAGGGACCCAGGAATCGTGCTCCCGATGGAGCACTCGCAGCTCCAGGGATGCCAGCTCTGTCCCTCTGCTTCCAGGGACAGACCCTGCAGCAGCAGCCACTGTGAGGCATCAACTGCCAGCTCCTCTTCACTGGAGCCACTGCAGGTTCTGGGGATATGCCCACAGCTCACCAACCCTGCCGAGGATCAGCTTTCTCCCCCACCCCTTCCCTATCTTTAAAACATTTGTTTTCTTTATCAATAGCCGGCTGGGATCAAGTCCAACGAGTCTTGAGTTTAACTGTGCGACCCCTCCACTTGCCAAGCAAATCAGCCCAGATAAGATCTGGACCTCTGAAGCCAATTGTAATTTAATACAGCTTAAATTGTAAACATTCAATAGTGGCAAAGGAAATATGATCAAAGCCATTGATTTTTTGTAGTCACACAGTGTCTTTTTGACTAATTCCCAATAATGAGAAAATTGAAACCTGTTTGCAGATATTAGAAGCCTAAATGGTCAAGTAAATAATTAGCAAGCTACTCATTCAAGCTCTGAGTATGAAAGACCATTGAGGTCCTTACTTTCAAGTAAAAATGCTAAAAGATGCTGAGTATCTTCTTGAAATAATATGGGGGAAAAATCACTTCAGGCAGCAGAAGATGGATTTCTGTTGGGAGAGCAGGGTGCTTACAGCAGAGAACAAACAGCCTTTTCCAAACTGCATCATCACAGTTCTGCTCATTTTCCACTGTGCTCCCTGGCCCGTGGGCTAATGCTGGAGCACTAACGAGCTGGCCCAACACGGCATTCCAGGGAAGGGCTGAGGTGGTGCTGAGAGCAGCAACACACCCAGCGTGTGTTTGCCCCTCTGGTGCGGGCAGCACAGGGCTGGGGCAGGCAGAGCCCTGAGATATCGCTCCCTAAGGAGAGCATCCTGGGCAAAGCTGTTTGGCCATTTCCATTACAGAATGTCTTTGTAGTTGAATGTGTTTCATACGGGCTGTCTGTGGTGCCATAACAGAGGGGAATTTAGAGCGCTGTTAGAGCCCAGCTGACTCCCCTTTCCATTTGGAAAGGGCAAAGTACACCTGGGAAGAGGTTTCAAGAAATAGAAGCAATTTGTTCCTACTTCCCTGTGAGAGGAGATGCTCCTGCCTGTGCTGAGCGTGGCATGTCTCGCTCTGTTCCTTCTCTTTGCTGGAGGAAAATACCTAACCTGGAAACGGGGGGCAGAGGGACTCCACTGGGCTTGTGTAATTCATGGTGCGATGCTCTGTGGTGCTGCAGCTGAGGCAGACGCCAGAATTTATTGGTGTGTGTGAGAATTATGGACCGGAGGGCACGAAAGTGAGGTTTCTGGTTTCCCCAGCAGACAAAATACCTGCCTGATTGCGGGCCCTGCAAAGGCTCGGAGCCTTTCAGAGCTGCGCTTCCCTGCCAGGCATGTTCGGTGGGATGCTTGCCAACCCCCTGTGGAGACAACATTCAGGTTTGTCTGGATTTCCACGTGCTTTAGGTGTCAGCATTTCAGCTGGATGTCTCAGCTGCCGTTCCAAGTGCAGGAATAGGGTGGCCAAAAAATCAGGCTGTGGCGGATAATGGTGCCGGTCACGGCGGAGCGACGCTGCCGCCGAGGGCAGGAAGCCACCGATTATTGTTCATGCCAGGCCTGGGCTCACAGTGGATGCCCTCAAAACAGCCACGCTCTTCCCCAGCCCTTCAGCCAGGAGTGAAAAGGCTTTCATGTTCTGCGGGGGCGGAGAGCACAATTTCAGCTGACCCGGCTCCGGCTGGGATTCGAAAGGTCACTTTGAGTACGGCGCTATCTGAGACCATTGATTTTAAAAAAATTTTTAAAAAGAGCCCCAGCGCTGTACGGAGGGGGCAAGCGGGGGAGAGGAAGCGAAAATAGCTCTGGCAACAGTCATTGTTTAAAACCAACAAAGAGGCACTGAAAGGCTCCCTGCTCACTGCCGTCAATAGCCACAGCTGGGCGAGGGCTGGAGTGACTGCCCCGGCCAGGAGCCCCCACCATGGGCTGGGATAGGGGCAGGATGGTGGGGCCATGGGGAAAGGGGCTCAGCCTGGAGCACAGGAGGCTCAGGGGGGACCTTGTGGCTCTGCAGGGCAGCCGGGGGTGTCAGGCTCTGCTGGCAGGGAACATGGACAGGAGGAGAGGGAACAGCCTCAGGCTGGGCCAGGGGAGGCTCAGGGTGGACAGCAGCAGGAATTTCCCCATGGAAAGGGAGCTCAGGCCTTGGAACTGCCCAGGGAGGTTTGGAGTGCCCATCCCTGGAGGGGTCACTCAGTGCTGGACTGGAGTGGCACTCAGTGCTCTGGGCTGGGGACAAGGTGGGCGTCAGGCACAGCTTGGACTCGATGATCCTGGGGATGTTTTCATTCTGTGATTCTCTGAAGAGGGCAAGGAAGGATTGGCAGCTCCCTCCAGATGGGGAGGGCAGGTGTTCAGACAAACCCAAATGGAGTCTGAGGGGCCTCACCCGCAGCCGTGGCTGAATCGTTGCCTTGAAAGCATCCGAGGCCAGGAAAGAAACGATTTGCCCTAAAGAGCTCAGCCCACTGTCAGCTGCTTTGTGAGCATTAGTGAATAATAAGGAGCGAGAGCAGCATTAGCCCTGGGTCCGCGCAGTCATCTGTCACGTAACAAGGGAAGTATTGGCACACTGTCATGTTTCAAACACTGCTGATCAATGGTTTTAAAAAAACAAACGCTGCAGCCTGGCCCCTGCGTGCCCTGAAGCAGCGCTGGCTGGGTGGTGGGGGCTGGCAGTGCCAAGGCAGCTCCTGCCCACCCTCCCACCTCTCCAGCAGCCCCCGTGCCCTGCCTGGATGCTCACGAGCTGGGAAGGTGGCGGTGGTGGAGACCCAGGGGTTGTCTTAATTTCTGCGGGGCTGAACACATCAGTCCCCAACTCAGTGCTCTGGAATAGGGAAACAGGGACAGTGACATCTCAGAGATGCTCTGGGGTGGTGAAGGGACATCGTGGGCCAGTCATGGGCTGTCCACCTGGCCTGGACAGGGTGTGAGCGCTGGAGCTGGGAGAAGCCAAGCAACTGCTATGCTCTGCCTGTCTCTCCATCATTAATTGCAGTGTGCAGCTGTGGATATTTCTGTGACCAAGAGGGAAAAGAGAACACTCAAATTTCTGACTGGATTAGACAGCAGGGAAAAAGAGGATTTTGTCCTGGCTGGTGGTGAGGAAAGGTAGAGGCAGAATCTCCCGGCCTGGGTGTCTGAGGAGAGAACAATGAAAGAGCAGAGGAGGCTCTTCCAGAGAGCTCACACTGACAGGTGTTTGGGAAAGTGATGTTTTCCTATAGACTCAGAGGGGGAGAGGACAAATGGATTGAGGGATGGGAACCCTTCTGCTCAAACACAAGCCCAGAGGATGCACCCAAGGAGGCAGAGCTTTGCACCAGCAGGAAGGTGCTCAGCAGAATCCCTTAATGGATTTATTCCTTCAATTTCCCTCGGCTCTTCCAGGCTTTGGATATAAGCAAGGAAAGCAAGTTTAGGCACAGATTATAAAAGTGATGGATCTACAGAAACAGGAGAGGTTTGAAGGGCTGAAATTTACTGCGAAGCCTGGCCCAGAAATGACCCTCTTCCTCCTCCTCGACGTTTTTTGTCTCTTGTGCAGAAAAATGCAGCTGGTCAGTGTGACAAGTGGAAACTGGAGCTTTGTCATTGCTGTGCGATGCTGAAACAATGATGTATGGCTGGCGATAGATCATGTTGGGTTTCCGGAGAGCAGCGAAGACGAAGGCATGAGACTAATTCATGATGCATGAACACATTGATCTTCCTGGCTCTGGAAATACAATGTAATGAACCCCCGCTAACAGATCATTTTTGTGCCACTGCACTTCACTAATATCTAATGATTTCACCTTGCTCTGAGATAAAATATAATTGTATGGGAGTTCCAGCTTTGTTCTTTAATACTCGCGTAGAGTTAACGAATTATGTTTTCCTCTGTAGCTGTCGGCAAGTTGAGACAAGCTTACAAAAGCCCCGCAATTACCAGGCTAAGATGCATGTTTAAAACCCCGTGTGTGTGTATGTGTGGTGTATTTATGTATAATGGCTCCACGCATGGAGCCTGCCTGTGCTGAGCAGGGCAGGAGGACACGGAGGACACTGAGCAGAGGGTGGCTGTGCTCAGGGACTTCTGGGTCTCATCTGTCCAGCTCAGGGAATGGCAGAGCTTTGCTGTTTGCAGCATCCTGGCTGGTGGCCGGCAAGCCCAGCAATCCCATTGGAAAGCACAGCCCTCCTTTTGTCTCCCCAAGGTCCATTTGGAGACCAGCCTGCCCCTGTCTGCCCTCCCAAATCCCTAGCCAGGCAAATCTTTCACTTAAGAAGATAAGCTTGGGGTCCTTTTGTGAGCACCCCTGTGAGATCTTTGCACTTCACCTCAGGGAGGGTGCACACCGAGATTTTCCCTGCTTGGACTCGATGATCCTGACTCGTAGCAGTCACTGTCTCTCCCCAGCCTGTGCTGATGCCCACAGCCTGGCTCTGGTGATGAACAAGAAGGATGCTCCCCGGTGAGGAGGATGGCAGGTGGAAAGGAAAGGGCAGACAACAACTGAGTCTCAACAGAGTCTCCTTGTTCTGGTTTGAGGGGTCAGTGACCCTGGTGTGTGTCCTGGAGCAGCACCAGGAATGCTCCTGGGCTGTCAGCCCTGGCCAGCAGTGTGGCCACTTCCTCCTCTGACCCTCTGGCAGCGTTTGTCTTGGCACCTTACCTGTCTGCTGAGATGAGCAGCTTTTCTGGGGCAGGAGTGGCAAACTCCTGTTTGCTGCCCAGCACCTGCTGCAGCTGGGTCCCAGCCCTGGCTTTGCCTTCGGAGCTCTCTCACCGTGCCAGGAGTGCGCAGATGGGAGCTGAAGGTGAAGATGTTTGCGAATTCTTCAAAGCGAGCCCGGCTGGTACAAAAGGAGTCAATGAAAACCTAACTGCTCCTGACAGGGAGAGCTGCAGTAATGCTGAACCTCATTTGAAATTCCCTCTAGGCTAAGTAAGGCTCTTCCTTTCATGTGCAGTGTTTGGATCCCTTCTGGGAGACCTTTCCTCTGTACCGTGCTCGGGTACCTGTGGTGTTGACAGATGATTAAGACGTGAAGTCTCTGCAATCAGAGGAACGGCCCCGGTTTTGCATTGTGTGCTCAGGTGTTTATTCACATTGCTGTAATCATCTCAGCCTTGCTTTTTGGCTCGGGACCTGCTGCCTCTTGCAGGAGCGAGGCACCAGAAGGAAAAGCAGTCCTTTACTGGTAGCAGTGTATTTATAGTGGATGGTCTTACTGGATTTGCTGGTGTCCTTAGAAGTCACTTTGTGAGACTCACTTTATGCAGATGAGGAGCAAAATGTTTTACCAGATTCAAGCCCTGTACTGTGATTTGGAGAACCAATGATTGCTGCTTCTGCACCTTTTAAACTTTTCCTAAGCCCAGGGTCAAACACCACCACCAGGATGGAGCTGAGTTTTTGGGAATTTAGGTGAGGCGGACAACAGCTGTGAGACATCATGTGGTGGGGAAGATAAGGCCTTTGATGGGATCAAAGGGGGGATTTTTTTTTTCTCCCAGCATTTATATAAAACAAACAAACAAAAAGCCCAAATAATTTGCTGTGGTGCCTGTCTGGAGCACAGGGCTGGGCTGGCAGTGCCAGAGTGTCCCAGGCTGCTCCCAGCAGACACTGACACCGAAACCTGTGTGCTGGGATGGGGAGCAGAGCTGACTGCAGCTCTGCTGTAGGACACAGGCTGACTTCATGAGTGGACTGTGCTGAAGCAGTGTCAGTGGTGCTGGAGCCCTCCTCACGCAGAGCTGTGGCTTCCCTGGTGCTTGTTTTGATGTCTTCCTGCCTCCCCTCCCTGTGATCTCAGTGTCTTGACTTTTCCAGGCACTTTTCCCCTATAAGAATATTAAACACACTTAAAAAACACTTAAATGCTAATGTGAAACCTGAAAAGAGGATGTCAAATGTGCGAGGTGCTCTGAAGACATGATGTCTCTGTAGAAGGGTTTGACCCCAGTAATCTAATTTGCTTTACATTTAAAATGATACTTCATTCTCCTATTATAAGGCTCTGTGTCATTGGCTCATAAAGATTACCATTTCTTGTCTTCCAATTGTAATAAATCCCATTCAAGCACCCTCTTGATTTGAAATTTGTCACAACAACATGCAGAGGGCACAGTTCCTGCGTTTTATGGCGCGGGTGCATTAGAGACTCATCTGCAGGAAGGGTGATGCAAGAGCGTAAAATGATTTGTCCCTTTCCTTTCTCAATTAGATACATGTTTAAAAAAAAAAATTAAAAAATAATCTGAATTATAGCTTACTCCTCGTTCTCCAGCAGTAAAAAGGTTAGGCTGGCAGAGGAGCCAGGCTGGCTGGATTGGCCCTGCTTTACTCTTACACTGGGGAATAATCTGGTTTCTTTAAAACCATCTGAAAATATTTCATCTTGTTTCAGCAGACTGGGGAGATTTAACCTTCCTGGTTGTGCTTGTTGGAGATGAAAGTGTTTGGTGCCTACACCTTATCAGGCACTAAATGACACAGTTGTAGCAGCTCCTTGTGCCAACATGCAAGGCTGAATCTGGGGCAAAAATGTGACTTTTGGGTAAACTCAGGGTGGGAATCACCACTGCCCCAGAGAACTGTCTCTCACCCCAGTTTGGTGTGAGCAAAGCTGGAGCCACCCTACTCCTCTTTAGGGCTGGGACAGCAACACATCAGCCATCAGTGCCATGGAAATGTTCCTTTTTTTGGGAGGTCTTGAATAAATACATGCAAGAGACTTTGCTCAGAGAGAACTTTTATACTTTTAGTATCTGTTGTTCCTTAGGGTTTGGGGTTCTTTTTTTAACAAAGGTTTTAGCTGAGCAAAGAATCCCATCTGTATGGCTTTTTTATTAAAAGATAAAAAGCCGGAGTTCACAGGAGTTAGCATTAAGTCACAGTCCGCAGCAATCCGAGGTACTCGCCGGCTGGGGACTCTCTCTGTTTATTTCAAATACCCCTTTATCATCCTGTTGAAAGAGCCCTGTGCTCTGTAAAGCTCAGCCAATTGAAAAAAGAATCAGATAATGAAGACTGATGCTGCACTGATGACAGCCCCTCAGATCCTCAATAGGATTGCTCCAAAATCAAAAGACTTTTGCGTTTTATTGTCACACTCGTGGCTCAAAAATAATTAAATGGAATCTTTTAGCTCTAGAAACAAAAATGAAAATTTAAAAACAGCCCCCCACACCTGCAGGAAAGGGACTAATGGGAATATCCAGTGGGTTTTGGGCTGAGGAAAACTGTGCAGATTCTGCATGAAAATCTGGGGATTGCAGCGGGTGCCCAGCGTGTGTGTGGCACAGAGGTGACACCACTGCTCTGGGTGACAGGGACTGGGCACCAACCCCCAGAGCTCCCAGCCCTGATGGAGCTGGACAACCTCACGTTCCCTCTGTCCTTGGCACAGCTCTGAGCCTCAGCTTCCGTTCTACCTCTGGAAACTTTGAACAAATTCGTTGCTCATTGCAGTGGAAGGCAGATAAATAAAATATATTGGGAGCGATTTGTGCTGTAACTAAACCCTGAATTTATAGAGGGAGAGCGTGGCCAACGACAACTTTGTCACAGCACACGAAAGACTGGAAATTAGGCTTTGCACTTTTACCTGGTCTTTAGAGAGGCATCCCTGGGCTGCCCGGGCTGGGGGCAGGTGTGAGGAGATGCTCTGTGGTCCCACTGGGGGTCCTGCTGGAGGTAGGGACGTGGCACACTCGGCAAGCACCGAGATGTCTTTCAGGCGAGGCATTAAATCCGAAATGCTATAACTTGATTATTTCTTCTGCGGACTCCGTTTGACAAAACTCCTCCATTTTCAAAGAGTTACACAGGATTTAGCCCCGCGCCTCTTTCATGTGAATTGTGCGGCTAAAGTTCCATGCAGCTCTTTGAAAATTTCAGAGCCGGCGCTTTCCCCAAGATCGACAACTGTTTTATTTCTCTTGACAGAAAATGGTGAGAGAACAAACACTGCCAGGCGTGGGGGAAGAGATTTGGTCGCCGTCTCTGCAACACCTTTAATGTGAGGCTCAAAGAGCCATGCAGGAATGGCAACTCCTGCTGTACCTGGGTGAGTTCTGCGGCAAAACTTGGGTGGCTTTGGGTTCTTTTTCCCTCCTTAAATGGATGTAGGGAACAGCACCTTCGCTCCCTTTGTCCACCTGTGAAACTAAGGAAAGGGAACTAGTTGATCATTGGTTTTGTATTCCCATCCGAAACTAGCTTCAACTATAACTTTTTCTGCAGTGGATGTAATTAGTGTCAGTTATTTGTAATTAGCCACCCCCTGAGTGATGTTGTGTCCCCTTAGACTGTTCCCAGTGGTGGCAGTGGAAGGACTGGTGCCAGTTTGCACTGGGATTGCTTCAATCCCTGGCCCAATGTGCTGACAGCAACTGCTTAGATCCATGGATCTAAGGCTTCATTCTGCTTCCAAATGCCACTCCAAGCACGTCCAAGCCACTGTCCTGTGCTGTGTCACAGGGGGGTAGAGCACAAATCGCCTTTATCCTTCTCCTGCCTTTCTCTCTGTGTTTGAAACTGTGGGGCTTGGCTCTGTCTCTGGAATTATACCACAGATTGAAATTCTCATTTTTAAGTTCATTTCTGCTCTGATTTAAAAGCTGAATTAACAAACAATGGCTTATTTGGTTTAAAATGCAAAAACACCATCTGGTCTTTGAGATGTGCTAAACCGCAGTGGGGGGAGCCAGAATGACACATGGGAAGGGTCTCCAAGTGGCACGGATGAGGCTCCCAGGAGGAATTCCTGCCGCTCTTGACCCATGTCAAGGCAAGGAAACCTGATCTTTGGTGTGAGCATCTCTACAGCTGCAGCTGGTGGCCTGGGGCAGCTCAGTTTCAGGGGCTGCAGCACTTCAGCCCTCACTGCCAGCAGCTCAGAGCAGTCTGGGAGCTCTCCTCTGTCACTGGCTCCTCTCCTCACCCTGATGCAAAGCTCTGGAGTGGCATCCATGGGCATTGCTGGCCCTTGGGTTTTCCCTGGGCCACAGCCTTATGCCTTGCTCCAGAGCTGGCCCAGGGTTTTCCAGCATCCCTGGCGAGAGCGAGTCTCAGAAGGGAGTGCCCACTTGGCCAGAAGGACTCAGGGAGTGACCTCATCCCATAACACCCTCACTTACACCCACCGTGGGTCAGGTCAGTCTTTGTGGTCCCTGGTGCCCCAGCCCCTGTGCCCGCGCTCCTGCTGCCACTCCCGGCTGCATGCTGTCCCTGGCTGCCGGTGATTTGATTTAATACAGCTTTCAATCACTGCCAACGGGCCTCGCGCTGCAGCAGCGTCACTGCTAAACACTCTGTGACAAATAATCTGAGGCTAAGCTTCCAGGACAGAGGAAATCGCTTTCCTCTTGAAATTAAAGTTGATGCATAATGGAAGGCACTAAGACGTCTCCAGCAGGAACATCGCCAGTTTGAGTCCATCCCCAGTCCCTCTCCGTCTGCTGAACGAGACGCAGGAGGTTAGGGAAGTCATTTCCTAGAGTTCAGCATTTGCAATTTGCATTCTATAATCTCCCGGCCATTTACCAGCACATAATTTGTCACGGTTTGCTTTAGCTGTTGTGATATTGATATTTATTATGCAAATTGTATTTCCTACTACTTATTGTCCTCACCCTCAGAATACTTGAATTATTATAAACCTGTTTAGTTAATACGGGTTGTCTCTCAGTTGGTGTCTGAGCTGCAGCGGGTGTGTGATATCACGCAGGGGGGGCTGCACTGTGTAACTGGGACAGACACACAGCAAACCTGGATGTGGGATGGCACAGAGGCCAATGGAGCTTCTCTGCTGTGTTTAGTGGGGCTGGGGTCCTCCTGGAGAGGAGGGACTTAGGGGCCATGGGATAAGAAAAGTGCTTTCTCAGAAACTGGGATGAAGCTGGCTTGGTTATGGAATCGTGATGGTTATGGTGGGCCCAAAACTCTGCTTGTTGAGCAGGAAAGAGATGTTTGGCATGGCTGTGGGGCAGAAAGGCTTGTCATCATGGGAGACAGAGAGTGGCATGGGGAGGTGGGGATTCAGGGAGGAGAGACACCCCAAACCAAGTCCCAGGCAGCAGCAGTTTGTGTTTTCTCGGTGTGAAACCAGCTTGGTTTCACATTCCAAAAGGTGAAAGCTCTCTCTAGCCCCACAGTGTGACTCAGTGCTTGCCCCGGGCGGTTTTAACCTCAAGCTTGGCAGAATCTGGGATGATAAAGTTGAACTGACAACTCACCTGCCTCAGGTTAACTTGAAATAACCTAATTAATAAGGTTGGGAATATTTGACATCCTCTGCGTTTGCTCCATTAACGCTTGCATGGACCCATGGGCGGCAATTCTGTGGTTCTGTTCTTGGTGCCGTGGGTAGGAGGAAAGCTGGGACCTTCCCGGGCGGGATGAATCCCCCGGTGACTCCGGCTGCTCCGTTTGCCGTGTGTTAGGGTACAGCTGAGCACTCGGGGGAACGCGAGGGGGCAATTCTGGGGCTTTACTTGTTAATTTGCTCCATTTAAATTCGTCGCGTGGGTGCCAAATCCGCAGGAAAGGTGGATTTGTTGCCGGGCTGCGGTTACCGAGCCCCGATCGCCGCCGCCCGGGGGCTCCTGGGCTCCGGCCTCTCCGCTCCCCCGGAGCCGCCAAGGCTCAACACCGCCTCCAGCGG
>VZTN01009325.1:195802-389006 GCA_013400515.1 Erpornis zantholeuca
GGGCGGGCTCACCCGCGCGTGGCGGCGCGGCGCGGGCAGCCGCTGCCGGTTTCCATGGAAGCGGCTTCTCCCGCTGCCCGGGGGGTCATCAGCGGCCCCGCAATTAAAACCTAATTGCTTTGCGCGCCCCCTCTTTCCCCCGCTCTCCGCCCCCCCGGCGGTTGCGGCGGCGCGGGGATGCTGCACCCCCGCGGGAGCGGGGAACCTGTTGGAATCTGAGTGGAACTTGCGCGGCGCTTCGCTCTCCCTCTTCCTCTCTCTCTCTCTCTCTTTCCCCCTTCCCTCGCTTCTCTCTCCTTCCTCTTCACTCTCCGCGGTGCCCGAGGGGGCCCTGCCGCAGCCTCGCCCCTTGCCCCGCTGGGCGCCCTCGGGGGCGATAGCCCGGCTCGGGCGCTGCAGCTGGAGCGGGCGCTAATTAAATGAGGCTAACGAGCCCCCCCGAGCTCGTTAGCTCGTCCCCTCCGCGGCGCCCTCGGGGTGCGGTGTCCCCGGTGCGATGGGCGAGCTCCCCACCCAGCCTGGCATCCTCCCCGCCGAGCCCGGGAGCCGCAGCAGCGACCTGCGCTCGTGTCCGGTGGCTTCGGTTCGAACATCCCCCGTTAACGCCGTTCGCGTTTCCAGTGTGCCCGTGGGGCGGCACGGCCCTAGGAGAGGGTGCCGTGTCCGGGATGTTTGGGAAGAACAAGAGGCCATTGAGCGATCTGTTGAATCCCGCTCGTAGGAAAGGGGGGACGAAGGGGCCGCCAGCCCGGCGAACAAAGAGCTTTATTCACAGCCTGTGTACATGTCCATGCCTTCCCCGCTCTTCCCGGGCGGCCTTTTTGGTGGGATGGTGAGGGGGGAGAGCGCCGGGGTCGTTTTCAGCTCGTCCTCCCTTGCGAACGGGGCCGGGGCTGGTGCCCTCCCGCCGGCTCCGACAAGGGCTGCGCTTCGCAGCTGCGCTCGGTGGCGCTGGGCAGCCCCGAAGGGCGGCTGTGCCCCGGTCCCGCCGCTCCGGAGCTCGTTCCGGGGAGCCGGAGCGATGGGAAGGAGCCACCGCGCCGCTCTTAGCGCTGCGAGCCGGGGGAAGGCTCCGCTCCGGCTCCCCCGCGCGCGGTCCGTGTGCTGTAGCTGCTCAGATGTTTTGTCACAGGGTGCTGAATGTGTGTTTGGTGGTTTGCGCTGCCTGGTGAGCCTCCTGCCGGTGTGACCTGGGGACCCTGGTTCTGACAGACGCACAGATTGGAAATAAAAGCCCTGCTCTAGGACGGCTGCATTCATCCATTGTTTTGCTGTCTTGCTCACCTCAAATTCCCTAGGAGCAGTTTTTAACTGGAGGCCGGAGTGATCCCCGGCAGGCTCAGCCTGTTCACCGCTGCCCAGCCAACGGGTGGAACTGGGATTTGGGATCGCAGAGCTGCTGAAGGGAAACAAAAGCCGGGCTGGATGCTGGCTCGCAGTGGCTGTGCCTGACCCGTGCACTGGGGTTAGAAGCACAGTGCGGCGTGAGCTGAGGTTGTGGTGCTTTAGTGGGAGACAGATATTTTGTGGTTGCAGTGCTGTGTTGCGAACCGCTGGATAAAATCCCAAACTCTCTGCATTTAGGCAAAATTTCCTTAGGGTTGAGAACCTTTTATTTTTTTCCCCCCATTTCCCCCCCTTTCCAAGCTATCAGCGTTAGCTTCAGTGTTCTGCGAAGAGGGAATTAGCGTGTGGCAGCAGCGTCAGCGCTGAGTGCTGTCGCTGTGTCTCCCGCACGGTTGCCACCCAAGGCTCGGCGGTGCCAGCGCCGTGTCACCGCCGTGGTGGCACCCTGTGATGCGGAGCGAGGCTGAGGTTCTGCCGCCTCCTTCCACGACAGCAACAGACAGCAGTGAGACTCGGTGTGAGCTGAGCCGGTAACCTGGGATGAGCCTGCGCGTTTGGATGGATCCGTGTGTTTCCGTGGTTCCTCTGCAGCTGCTCCTGATGCTTTGCCGCTAATTGAGCTCCCCCTGCCCCCGTGCAGCAGGGCGAGGGCTGAGCAGTGCTCTCGGCTCGCTCCGAGGCGGCTGGGCTGGAATCGGAGCCTGTCTGCGGTGGGGAGCGCTGGCACACGGCGCTTCAGGGAGAACAACTTTCCAGAAGCCGTGGGAGGTGTTTGGAGACGGCGTCGGTGTGCGACCTGGCCGTGGCACGGAGCTGCGAGAGGCTGGCCGGGGGTGGCTGCAGCCCCCGTGTCTGCCGACAGCACACCGGCCCCAGAGAAGTACCCCAGGAAGGCAGCGAGCGCTCCCAGCGCGGCTGCGCCGAGCCGGGCTCCTCTGTAAACACACAGTGAGTTTCCAAGGAGCCTTTGTATGCAAGCGAGGCGAGTCTGCTCGCCCCTGGCCTTCAGCAACACGCGCTGCGTTCTGCCTGCGACGCAAACACCGGCGGGGAAGGGGCTGGGGAATAAAGTGATCCATCTGGGTTGCAGCTTGGGCTCATTTGTCTTGCGTGTAGGCAGTTGAGCCCAGGTTTATAAGCACGACAATCTGGTTTGAAACCACTGCCAAGGAGGCTCCTGAGGACGGGAAGGCGAGGAGATGGCTCTGCTCTGTGTGTGCTCTGCGCTGAGGAGGGGGTGGCTGTTGGCAGCTTCGGCCCGATGGACATCACCAGGATGGACCCTGTTGGGATGGACACCGCCGGGATGGGCACTGCCGGGATCCCCTTGGCAGGGTGGCCCTGCCTGTGCACAGAGGTGGCTGCGGTGACAGGAGCCGGAGAAGAGCCGCGCTCCCCCGGGGACCCCCGGCCGTATCCGCGGCCGTTCTGCTGATGCTGCGCTGCCGTCGCCTTTGTTTGCCTTGCGCTGTCTTTCCTGGTGTGTAAATAAAGAAGGCTTTGTAATCAAACAGCTCTGGCTCTGTCAGCCCGGTGCTTGGCCAGCCTTCCCCCGGCCCTGCCAGGACCGGTGTGTGTGCCATCGGTGAGCCCTCTGCCCTATTGCTGGGTGGAAAATGGGTCAGCTCCTTAACCCTGCGTCTGCCTGAGGCCACCCGGAGTGAAACCTGTGTTCCAGCCTGGATACACTCTCTGTTTAAATGGACCATCCAAGCACTCCTCAGAGCAGATTTGCTCATAAAAAGCAAACCCACCTTCCTGCATGTAGACAGAGTTTTCTGGATGTTTCTCTTTAATGGCTGTTTTTCTAGGGATTATAGTCAGACTTTGTATAGGGATTTTAACAACCTGTTCATCTTCTGGGTTTTGGTAGCACCTGGTGGTACTTCTGTCAGGAAAGCAGGGGCTCCCTCTTGTATCCAAACACTTCGGCTCCTGTCTGCAGCTCCGGGTCTGAGCAGGCTCCAGGAGCGGACGGTGAGGCTGCAGCCTTCTCTGGAGCTGGGCCAGAAAGCGAATACTTAACACAGTGCTTTGAGAGCACAAGCAAAGCTGGACACGCAGCCGGTGTCTACCGAGAAACTGGATGCTACGTGCTAAAAAAAATAAGTTGTGCTTGTTCCTCTGGGGACTGTTGTGTGGTGCAAACCCACCGGCGCTAAATAAAGGGACACCGTGGAAACCTGCCACGAAGGAGAGACCCTAGGTGGAATGTTGTAATTAGGAGTGGTATGTACTTGTTTGGGTTCCATAAATCAGTCTCTTTCCCGGGATGTAATTGCACGCTGCAGCGAGCAGCTGCTGCTGCGGTTCCCGGGGAGCTCCACCACAAACGCTTTGAAGGTCGCCCAGCGTGGGCTCAGGCGCTTCGGGGCAGCGTGCTGGGGAGAAGGGTGGGTTTGGATGTGCGGCAGGCGAGTTGGAATGGAAATACCGTGAGGCTTCGCCCTCGGCTGCGGTGGCTGGAGCGCGGTGAGCTGCCGGCCGGGGCGCGCGGTGCCCGGCCCTGCCGAGACCAGCCGGCGTTTGTGGTGCAGCCACGAGCTGGATTTAGTTATTCCAGTTTTTAATTTGCAAGGGCAGGATGAGCCCCAGCTGCGATACTGTGGCTGCAGGCGACTCCTCTGACGGCCCTGCCCATGCGTGACCACCACCCGCCTGCTTTCTGTCAGCCTTTTTTGCCTTTTTGAAGAAAAACAGTTTTTCTTCTTCCTGGTGTCCTCGTTACCTGTTGATCCTCTAGGTTTTCCTGCCGCGTTGCACATCAGGCTATCGCATCTTTTCAGGGTATTAAGTTGGGTGTTGGGGAGCCCCACAAACCACTGTATGCTGCTCTGAAAACCTGTGTTTGGTGTCAGTCTTTTTAACCCATTCCAAATTCCAACAAGGAATACAAGTCCCCGAGGAGATTTGGTTCTCGGGGGTTCTCAGAGCTGTTGGTGAGCCCGTGGCATGCGCTCACCTGCACTGTGTGGCTGGTGGCTGCTTGTGCTTAGAACACTTGGCTGGTTTGCACCAGGGACATTTGCTGCCCTCTGCTCCTGGTTATTTTAGACCAACAATGTCCCTCTGTAGGCTTGGGCTGGCTATTTTTACCCTGTCGTGTGGTTTTAATTTACTGTGTTCTTCTGTGGTTTAAAAACTTGAGCATTACAAACACTCTGACCTTTACCAAATTCTCAAGGTGAATCAGTAGAATATTTGATACCCCATTAAGTTCCAGTCTGAAGGATCAAAGAGATACTTAGGCACATCTCTTTGCTCGGAGATATAAAACTTTTGTGGGCTGTAGCTTAACTGGAAAATGTCTTTAGTTTTGCTTTTTTAGGTATTTTTTTGTCCCTGGAAGTGCTGGCGGCTCCCTGGTGGTGTTGGTTTGCCGACAGCCTCACATGCAGGGGCTGCCTTCTGGCAGGTCTCTGGTGGGTTTGCCTTGGTCCTGCCCGTGTTTGTGGGTCCTGCTCTTGTTCCCTGTTTCAGGTCCCCCCTCCCCTCTTAGTGGCAGTTCCAGTCAGGTGCCAGCATTGGAGGGGGAATTGTCTCTTTACAGTAGACGACTGCCAATATTTTTTTAAAGCCCAGGTGTGCATTTGGCAGTGGAAAATTGTTGTGTTTGAAACTCTCCTCCTCTGCCAGTCCCAGCTGTGAAGCTAGCCCTGAGCAGTTACACTCCTGACTTGAGCCTTCCGTAGAAAGTGTCCCATTTTCTGGAGCCCTTGGATCTCCAGCAGTGGAGATCTCTACCTGCAGATCAGGGAGATGCCAAGGAGCCATCAGAGCCAAGGCTGCCCACGGGGTCACGTTGCCTCCTAAAGTTGTGCTCAGACTTGACGAGTTGGGTGTATAAACCCCTGGGCTCGTGTTACGTCTGGCATAAACCACTCTGATCTCGTGGTGTCCTCTTTTAGCAGTTAGCAAGCACCTAAATCTGGTTTATGATCTCCTCCAAGGTCTGCTTCCAGAACGGGAATGCCATTGCATTTGCAGGGCTCTCACGTCAGTGGCTCTGACTGGACCCTGCAGTGGGGCCTTCCCTTCAGAGATGCACTTGGGTCTAATCCCAAACTTGGTGGCTCTTGGACCTGAGAGACCTCAACGTTTGATGCAGAAACAGAACTTTTTGTTAGAGCAGTAATGCTGTTTACAGAGGTGAATTTTTCATGGACAGCATGGGACCATATTGGGGCTTGGCAAGGTCCAGCAAGGCAGGTCTGGGGGTGCTGGTACTGTGGGTGGGGGCCCAGTGGGGTCCTGGGTGCCACTGGCTTGTGTGACACCTCATTTGCCAGACCCCCACTCCCTTCCAGCTCTTGCAGCGTATATCCCTTCTCCAAAGTGTGACAGGAAGAAAGAAATATGAAGCAGCAAAGTGACATTCCCTCCCTCCCCTTCTCCCCCCGTGCAGCAATAGAAATACGAGGCTGAGTCTGCAGCGTCAAAAGGGAGATCAGAGTAATCGGATCAAGCATGAGGAACTGCTTGTTGCCGCTTCCCTGTTTTTAAATGAGGCTGCCTGGCAGCTTCCCTGGCAGAGCACTTTCAACATTAGTCGTGTTCAGCTCTGGAGCTGGGGTTGCAGCAAAGTCGGGCTCTCTGAGAATTGGGCTGGAAAGGGAACTTTCCACGTAGCCTCTGGGCTAACACACAGAAATAAAGGCTCCCTGTGCCCCCACGGCCCTGGTTTTGTAGCCGAGCAGAGGCACATCTGTCCCTAATTCTGCAGAGAGAGTGCTCTCGCTTTGTGCACTTATCACAGCGATGCTGCTCTGGGATGTGCTCTGTGATGCCGATACATGTTTGACCTTGGAAGAGCACGGTGACTTTCTCCAAAGCCATTCCCACCTCAGTGCCCTGGTGTGGCACAGGAGAGCTCTGGGCAGCAGCTGCCCTTTGTGGAGAGGTATTGCTCCATGGAGTTTGGTTGTGAGGTTGTTCAGCTAATTCTGATTGGTTTCATAGTAATGAGAACCTCCAGTATCCACATTTAGAGAGCTGTTGCTGTAGCTGGGTCTGTTTTGAATTCTCATTCTAAGCTATTTTGCTTGCAAACATGGTTGGAACTATTTGTCTGTGCTCCCATTGCCTCTTTGACGTCTTCATCCACATTGGCTAATGCAGACACGATGTTAGAAGCTCAGCAGAAGCAGGGAAGCTCCTAAGGGTTACCCCTCCTGCTTTTCCCACTCTGTATGGAATTAGATGCTGTTTCCAGCTGTTTGAGGACAGGCCTTGCCATGCACTCCCAGGCTCTTTCAAGCAGAAGGCACACTGCACTGGTTTGGGTGTCAGCAGCTCTTTCAAAGCCTTCATGCCAAGATCTCTGGCTGCCTTCCCCAGGGAGGCTGTGGGGTGAGGAGGTAACGTGCTCGGTGCCGAGATCCCGAGCGATGCCATCTCCTGTTCATCGTTTCCTGGTGACAGCCTGCCTGGGCTCCCTGGCGGTGGGGGAAGCTGGGTGACAACCATCAAAGCCCTGAATGCTTGTCATCGTCGGCGTCAGCTTTGTCAGGCAGAGCTGCTGGGGTTGGTTTGTTAGGACTCCTCGGAGCCAGCCGGCTTTTCCAGGGTGGGCGCAGCAGGAACGAAGTGGAACCCCTGCCTGGCATGGGAAGAGTTGTCTTGGTGTTGGCCTGACAGCAGCTCCGGGTGTCCAGGCAGGTTAATTCCTTTGCCACCCTCGTGTGTTGCCGCACTGTGCGGAGTCTGGAGAAGCAGCGTGCAGGTCCCCAGGGTTTGTCAGGAGAATTCCTGTCCTGGAGGGCTCGAGGCACTGCAGATCCCTGTCTGGAACAGAGCAGGCTGTCAGGCCCTCTGACACCCCTGCCCTGTGTAGATGCTTGCCGTGACTTGTGCTGGGATGAGGCAGGACCTGTGCAGGCTGCTCCTGCTTCTTGTCTGCAGTCACTGTTGGAGGGTGGATGCAGGGAAGATTTCTCTTGGTGCATAAAGTGTGAGTGGGATTTCTCCTTCGGCACTTTTCTCTTCTGCCCTTCATTTACTGTGATTTTACTGACTGCTTGGAATGAAGCCTTGCATCATCCGGAGTCTGTGTCCGCAGGGTCACGGCAAACAATGCCTGTTCCTGTCCTGTCACAGTTAAGGACCAGTTTTCCTCATCTCCTGGTCTGTGGGTGGCTCCGAAGGAGACGTTACTCATCCCCGAGCAGGCAGAACCACTGAAAGCGACTCCCACGCTGAGGTTGCTGAGCTCTGTCCACACAAACAGCTTTTCCTTCGATTTAAAGGTCTTATACTCTTAATCGTTCCATAGAATCTTTGCAGAACGTACAGGTTTAATCAACTCCTGAATCCATAAGTGCCAGGTATTGCTTCCTCAGCACGAGGAGCGGAGTCGCGTCTCTCCCTGGGAAGAGCGGAGATTAAAGCGGGATAGACGGGAGATTAGCAGTGCTCCCTTCAGACATCGCCAGGGAAAGGGGGAGGCACTCCGAGATGAGGAATAAAGGAAATACTTGGAGGCAAATCACTTACTGCTCTGTAGGAATCCACGGAGCCTTGTAAACAGAGGGTTTACAGCAAACCCAGTGCTGTGGCTCTCAAATCGCTCTGGGAGAATTTTGGATGCACAGTTAAGGGATGACTCGCTCCTCCAGGGTCTCATTAGCAAATTGGATCCAAAATTTTCATGTTAACACAACATGATGTGTGTGGAATGCAGCTCAGGAAGGTTGGATCCAGCTGTCTGGTTTGGGATGCTGTGTTTTGTGTTGAGGTTGGGTGAGTCTGTTGATCTCATTCCTGTTTTGGAAGGGGGAGGCTTAGCAAGACGGATTTCAGCGTTTCCTAAAGAATGGCTCTTTTTCACTTCCCACAAGAATAAATACCTTGTGGACAACCTGTTGTATTCACAAGTCACTGTTTCTTCCTCTCCCTCCCCTCATGCGCTGCACCCCTCAAAATCTGACTGCTTTGGACAAGGCAGGATAAGGGAATGAAAATAGTTCTCCGTGGGTGATGGGGATCTGTGGGAGTGTAAAAATCCTGTCCAAAGGTAGGGAGTGGCTGAAATTATCCTGCAGGAAATAAATGAGGATTAATAAGCTATTTTCAGCCTGGTCATTTCCTTCCTCCCAGGGAGAGCCCAGTGGGGTGGCTGGTGCAGTGTGTCCCGAGGGGTGAGGGGATCTCGTGCTGGAATTAACGCGGATGTTGGTGGGTGTGCAGGGACAAGGAGGGTATTGGAGGAAAGGGGTGGGATCACTCCCTCCTCCTCCCGGATTTCACTGCCCAAAGAGCGAACCTTGCTGAAAGCTGTCCCTGGATCCTCTGGGAAACCTTTGGAAATGCAGCTCCTTGTTGCTTTACGTGAAATGTCTTTGTAGCAGTTGAGGACGCTGGTATCTGTTAAAGACACAATCCAGAGCTGTGTGAGAGTTTTAATAACTTGGTATTTTTGTTGTGCCAAAAAATCCAGTTACATACGGAATCACTTTTCCTTTATAAAGGTCTGGGAGAGTGTTTGCCTGAGCTGCTGTAGAAGCGGCATTTCAGTGAAGCAGCTGAAGAGTCATTTTTGTCAGTTTAATGGGTGTAATAAAATGGTCCATCTTGGAGGGGGGTGAGGGAGGGGGGACAGAAGAGCCTCTCTGAAATTGGGATCTTTTAATTTTAAATTGGTTCCTAGGATTTATACGGATTTTAAGGGCAGATGGAGAGGGAACTGCTCTGGGTAGGTGTTGAAGCAGCTTGTCCCTGTTTTTCTGAGAAATATACAGATCCTATAGATGAAATGTTTACGAAATGGACACAAAATACGCACATATACACAGAAAATGTACAAAGCCAGGCACAAGAAGGTGTTGTGGATGGCTGGGGGCTCATGGCTGTACCAGGCAGGGTGGCCCTGGGGGCTCTGCTGTCAGGTCCATGGTGCTGCCAGCGATCTTGGAGTGCCATCGGTGCTTGTTTCCCACCCAGCGTGGTTTTGTTTGTCTGGGCTCCTCTTGGAGTGGCTTTTTTCAGCCTTCGTTTGTCCAGAATATCAGCATGCAGAGGAGAGCTGCCTAGTATTTACATGATTTAGTTGTAAATATGGTTAAGTGTTGATAGATATTGTTGTCATAAGTGCTTACAGCTCCTGGACTGATTACTGAATTTCTTATGTGGAAATCTGTACAAGCTCGGCGTGCGAGCAGCTTCCCAAGGGAAGCGCGGGGAAGAAGCTTGTGGTTTCCATGTGGAAATCAAAGCCCAGATGTGGCTGGAGTGGGTGAATTTATGGGGGAAGTATTGTCGGGTTTGGTTGGTAACAACTGGGGTTCCGAGGCTGTGATGAAGGGAAAATAGGAGGCTCTTGTTCCCTGTTTTTGTGGGAACAGATGCTGTTCTGTGGAGCAGCTATGCGGGGCTGATATGCATCAGGAACATCTGTAGGGTTATACACCAGGGGCTCGGGCTGAGGCTGTGCATCGCTGCCACTGGGTTGAAGGAACAAATGTGTTATTTGCTGGTAGTTTTGTTTTTAATTGACTGATAGGCTCTGCTCGAACCACCCTTGTTTAACAGTCTGATTTCCAGAATGTTTTACCTCCCTGCTCAGAAACCTGCATTTGCAATCGAGTATTTCTGGGAAATGTCTCTCTGAATGCCAAACTCCCGGATTTGGCAGAATCCCCTGCGGGGGGTGCGGATTGTGGAGGGCTCTGCGATCTTGATCGTGGTCCTGAAAACCTGTGGATCTTGTGCCTTTGCCCGCAGAAACGGAGATTTGTGGGGATGATTTGGAGTTCTGGGGTGGGAATGGTTATTAGGATAAAACATCGGAGGAGAGGCCAGTTGTGTTGTGTGTGGAGGGGATTTGTGGATGTGATGTTCAGCTCAACACCGAATTTAGGGCAGAGATAAAAAGCCTCTCCCCACCCTGCCGTGCTTGTCTGTGTAATGCCAGCACTCAAATCCTCGCAGCGCTGGCTCGGGCTGTGGGCAGAGAACCTGGGAGCTGCATCCCGGCTGCTCCGGCTCCGGTGCCTCTCTGGGTGTGAAGCGAGAGGCAGTGCTTTGGTGCCCACCCTGCGAGGATGTGTGCCTGCTTTGGAGCTGCTTCCTCGGGAGTGCAAGTTGGAAGGAGTCTGTGTTCCCTCCCAGGCAAAACCTGTCCCTCGGGAGGGAGCTGGAGCGGCGTGTCCGGATCCGCAGCGAGCTCTGGCACTTTGTTTGCCTGTCAGCCCCTTGGCTCAGGACTGTTTTGCCTAAAGGGGGGAAAATCTCCAAAAATCCCTTCACTCGTGGGGTCAGGAGAGAAGGGAGAAGAGGAGCCCCAAGTACTTAGTATGGGCAGTGTGAGCTTTGTGGAGTCACACATCCAGATGGATTACATGAGGAACTTGACATCTTGTTTAAAAACAAATCATTCATTATGTAGCAGTGAATAATCAAGCATTACAGTTTCATCTCTGGAGGTTCCTTTTTTGGTTGGAATTTTGATAGTTCAGTAATTAAAAGCTGTAAGCTATTACACTGTCTACATGTTGATCAATTGGTAATTAAAAAGTTGATGATAGATACGGTATTTCAGGGGACTGGTTGGTTATGGTCAGATTTCCTTCGTGTGTTTTGAAAATTGTCACTTAACTTAACACTTAAACGTTTTTCAATATTCGTGGGCTGTTTTACTTGATTTTTATAAATGCCTTTTAATGATTGCAATTTGCATATGGTAATTTAGAATCAGGGAATCGTTTAGGTTGGAAAAGCCCTGTAAGATCATCCAGTCCAACCATTAAATCAGCACTGCCAAGGCCACCACGAAATCCTCTCCCTGAATGCCACATCCACATGGCTCTTAAATCCCTCCAGGGGTGGTGACCCCACCTCTGGGCAGCCTGTGCCAGGGCTGGACAATCCTTTAAGGGAAGGAATTTTGCCAGTATCCAACCTATCCCTCCCCTGGTGCAGGGGAAGCCTGGAGATGTGCTGAGCCAGGGGGGGTTGGAGGTGAGTTTGATAACACAATCAGGGATAAAGCAGTCCAGAATGAAGGAAAACTGGGTTGGTAATGGCCTCTGTGATGGAAGATTCATTGCTTCAGGAGTCTAATCTGAGACCAAAATGAAGCCCAAACCTGACACTCTTCAGAGCATAATGCAAGATTTACTGCTCTGCCACGCTCAAGAGATTAAAAAAAAAAACCAACCAGCCACCCCCCAAACCACCCTTCCCGTGCCTGCCAAACTTAGGGAAAACCAAGGGATTTTGCTTCTTTTGAGTAAAAAAACCCAGAATAACCCCAAACAAAATGCTTTTGCCCCGTGTTTGCCAAGGCATGCAGAGTCCTCTTCCTATCGCGTGTGGCCGCACGTGGAGCTGCTGAGGGAGGCGATTTGGGGGTGGCTCTGGCAGTGAGGAGTGTGATGGTGTGGTAGGTAGGGAGCCATCCTCACCCTGCTGAGGCCCTGCACTGCCCTGGTGGTGGATGATCCCGCTTGGAAGCTGCTGCTGGGGGTTTGCTGGGTTGGGAATCCTTCTTTTCCTGGAGTGGCCCCTGGCTGGGCTGGCGCTGGTGTGGGGCTGGCACTGTGCCCTACCTGAGCTGCAGCCCTGGCACCATTCACCCAGCTTGGCTTGCACGGGGAGAGCTGTTCGAGGTCCCTGCCAGCCTGGTCTAGTGGGAAACTCCTTCCCATCTCTGAGCCTGTCAGTCCTGAAGCAGCCTGGAATAGCAGGGGAGCTCCTCCCTGACTGCACACCCGAGGAGGTGCCTGGTTTGGGTCATGCCTCCTTCGTGGTGAGGCATCCTTGGTGCTGGACTGGTCCAAAGAAACACAGAGTGAAAGCCCCAAGCGCTGGATCCTTCCAAAGAGTGAAACCCTTCCCAGCCCTCAGCCCTGGCCCCTGGGATGTCCTTCTGAACTCCCACACAGAGTGATCTGCATCCTCCTGGTGGTACCAGTGCCTGTAGTGGCTTCACCCTCTTGTTGGGGACAGGGACGGTGTTGGACGTGGCCAGTTCTGTGGGAGATGAAGACAGAATACACATGTGTCCTGGAAAGCCCTTGGTTTAAAAACCACTTTGTCCTGAGACACTTGTTGCTTTGTGACAGCTGGTCCCAGTAATTTGTTTTTATAGGGCAGTTTGTAGTAAATGAATGACACGTTGAATATTTTAGCGAGATTTTAGATTATCTAAAGAATGTTTTCCGGTTTACTAATTGGTAGATAATGCTGAATACATTGATGCTGACATGAGCAAATGGATGTAAAATGATTTTGAAGCGAGCCTCATTAGAAGATGCTCTAATTCAGTCAACAGGAGATGTCAACTCGTGGCCGTGCGCGCTCGGACCCAACTGCGCAGCGCTGGCTCTTACAGGCCTGTATTAATTACAGGCAGACGTGGGGCTCTTGGTGAGGCTCATTACAGTCCCGATGACAGGTTCTGTGAGTTGCCCTGTTAGAAGGCAGTAAGTGAGTAATTAGTGATCTTGAAGAGCTCATGTTGGCCTCTGAGCTGTCGTCAGCCAGGCGAGGGTTGACTTTTTGAATCAGACTTTCTCTGAAAAATACCAAAGAGAAGCAAACCAAGGGTGGCTGTGGGTGACTGAAGGTGTGCTGAGGTGGGCAGGGTGCCCAGGTGAGTTTCTGGAGGCAGGCACTGGGTTCAGGAGGTTTTCCAAAGGCCTGGTTCTCGTGGTGTTGCACGAGCAGTGTACACTGCGATTCGCAGTTCCTTGGTGATCAGATCCTCAGAGTGGCTCCTGATGAGCAGTGGCAGTCCAAAAGCACCTGCTTTAACCCCAAAGAGGAGGTGGGTTTTGTTAAAGGTAATAAATCCCTGCAGTGCCTGGTGCTCCAGGTCCCATTTGTTGTGCAGAGCAGGAGATTTTTCACTCCCCCAGATTATGATCTGCCTTTTTTTGGGTCTTCCATCAATGAAATTAACTTTTCCCTTTCTCTGTGCATCTATGAAGGATGTTGCTTTGCTCTCTTGCAGGCAGTGTCTGAAGTTTTGAATTCATAAAGCTGGATTTGCTCAAATCTCTTGTTTTCATTCCCTGGAGACAAAGGGGACAATTGCTGCCTGTGCAGCTGCAGCCCAGCATTAACCCTTTGTCCTTCAGGCTTTGTTTTGCGTGAGAGATCATGGAGAAGGTTGTACCAAATGTGGTAATTCTATAGGAAAAAAACCCTATCTCAGCTCTCGTGTATCTGGAAATGCTCAGAAGTTAAGGGATTTCTGTAAGGTGACAGATTCTCAAAATGCAGCCAAGTACAGTGGGCATCAAGATTGGGGGAGCCCTAAGAACGTTTGGCAAAATACCCAAACCAACCAAAATATACTTCTTGCTTGTCCAAGTAGAAATGGGGCAGTTTGGGGTTAACTTTCCTGTGAGCCAGTCCTCAATTTCCCGAGGCTGATCCCTGCAGACACATGGAGAGTAAAAGCTGCTGCGGGAAGAAAATGAGGGAGCAGAGTCCCTCACCAAAGCTGCTTTCCAGGCGAAGGATGATCAGGAAAAGCTCTTACAAAGGGGGAGAAAACCTCAAAAAAACCCCAGGCAATCAAGTTTCAGCTTTCCCCTGCCATCACAGGCTTGCTAGGGACATTCAGATGGTGGTTAGAGCCTCGCTGAATTTTCACTGGTGTCTAAAATTAATCAAAATTAATGTTATCCATTTAGTGCATAATCCCTTCTGTAGGCTGTGTGTAGGCATAATCGAGGGATGCCAAATGTATTACATTACCTGGGATATTTGTGGATATTTTTATTCTACTCAAAGTAATCTGCGAGATCTGATATGAGGAGACACAAAAGGTTAGTTGAAAGCAGACAAGAACTGAATCATTGACTTGAGGAGGAACTGCATTGTGCAAGCTGTAATGCTCCTTCTTATTCATTACTGCAATTATAATTATGGAAACCAAAGTATTTAATTGGCCTCCCAGACTCTTCACACTGAATAGATTGCATTGTTACCATTTAAAAAAATATCCTCTTATGCATTGCAAATACATGTGTGTGTTGCTGTCTGGCTCTCAAGAGGTTTCTTTGTTTATGTGATAAGCGATTAACTGAATTAGGGATCTTTGCTGTGTTGTGTCAAAGGAAAACCCAGCAGAAGAAGAATTCTTCCCAGATGTCAGGTGATATGAGAAGCTTTAAAAACAAACCTTCATGCATTAAAACCACCAAAACCCAGTGCAGTCAGGGCTGTTAAAAGTTTTCAGAAGTATGAAATTCTGGAGGGTAGAGTCAGCACTTGGAGCTGAATTCCTTTGGTCTCATGGCATTGGGCTGTGGGGTTGTGCCCACTGCTCCAAAATGATCCTGCCCTGGTTCATCTGGGAAGAGCTGGCTCAGATTGGCTTGTTTTATGCGACTTTGTGTCCTGTGTGTGGAACAAACAAGACACGTTTAATTACCAGGCAGTAATTCCATCCGCAGGGCTCTCGTGAGCCTCCAAATGCAGGCAAAGCCTGTTTGTTCTCCATTAACAGCAGAAAGGTGCGGGAAGGTTTGTTTTTCCTGCCTCATTCCGGCATCCCTCGTGCCTCTCAGGCAGCATTTATTGTCCTTTCCTGATCTTTTAATGTTTGCACAAATGGAAGGACAGTGAGTTTGGGTATACCCAGCTCGTAACCTCCATCCAAACGGCTCTTTAATGGAGCGTTCCGCCGGAATTGCCGCTGCTCTCGCTCAGGGGCGGAGGGGGACGCGGGCTCAAGTCGTCACACACAAAGATGCTGTGTGTAACACTTGGCAGAAGGACCTGAAATTGGATTACAAGCTCCTATTCCAGCAAGTAAACGTCCGCGGTGTTTTTTATAGCTTATCTCTATTCATCTCTGTTTGCAGGCTCTGCTTGCCAAGCGTTAATGTAAACACTCTATTTTGAGATGTCGGTCCATTTGCCTTCTGGAAATCCTTCTTTTATAAGGTGGTAGTAAAGTCTGTGCATAAAACCAAAATAGCTCTGTGGTCATAACTGCACTAATGCTGCCGATGCCGTGTGGCTGACAGCGCTGGCCACCTTGCCTGGGCTCCCTGGGATTAGGGATGGAGCTGTTTGGGAACAGGAGCAACCAGGACAGGGAGATACAGCCCTGTGTGTGTATATATATGTGTGTATGTATATATATATGTATGATTTTCTCCCCACTGAGGCTGGAGATCTCCGATAGTTGAATTTGAAAGAATTAAATTGGACTTTCAGCTTATTGGACTCACTTCCAACCGTCTCCTAGAACAAATTTCTTAGACTTGGTGCTCGGTGTGAAATGGATGATGGTTCAAACTCTTCAGGGGATTTAGGGAATGGTTTTATTGTATTGTTGTTTTGGCCGAAAAAATCATACATGGAAGCATCACCTGAAAGAGATTAAAAAGAGAATGAACCAATCTTGTGTGTCCAGCCAGGCAGCTGCGTGTTCTGGTGGTGTAATATGTTGCACAATATTTTGGAAGAAACTGTAAATTCTGGGAAACATGGCCTGGAAAATGTGCGAAGAATCCCAGCATTCTGTGAATGTGCAATCTGTGCAGTTCTCGGAGGGAACTGGGTGTCAAGTACTTAAGGATATTTACTGGTTCAGAGCCTTCTCGTGTTTATTTTGGGCTGCTTTGTGATTGGAAAAAAGCGTAAGGATTGAGATACTTCCTAGCCTCCTTTGAGAGGACCGACAGAAGTGAATGAGGAGATGAAGGCGGAACTTCCCAGCGGAGAGCTGTTTGTATGGGAATGAAATGAAAATGTGCCTTCATAGCGTCAGGAAATCTGTAAATAAAACCTGTTTTTCTTCCTCTCTGTTTGCTCCAGTTTCCTGAAAACTTGTTTACATATTAAAGGCTGTTAAACTGTCTTCCTTTGTGGCAGGTCTTACTTAGAGCTGGGCTGAAGCAGTGGGAATGAAAGGCTCCCATCACTGCTATGGATAATGGAGCTGGCCTTGTGACAGTCTCTGGGAATTGATTTGGCAGGAAAAAGAAAATATTCTTTTTATTTTATGGCATTGCCATGAGGTCAGGGAGAGAAGGAAGGTACAGGAGAAGCTTCCTGCACCCATGTGGGGTAGGGGGACAGCTATTACCTTTCTGCTGCCACCTGCTTGGCAGTGCTTCCTGAGATGAGAATTTGAGGTTGTCACTGATGTTGGTGTAACAGTGGTGTCTGGAGGAGCTTGTTCTTGTTTAAAACTGTAATTTTGCCCCACTGACCGCAAGAAGAAAGGGTGAGAGGAAGGACATCCCTGGAAGTGTTCAAGGCCCAGATTAGACAGGAGCAGCCTGGTCTAGTGGAAGGTGTCCCTGCCCATGTCAGGGAGTTTGGAAAAAGATACTCCTTAAGGTCTTTCCAACCCAAGCTATGCCTGATTCTGTGACACAGCAAACCCATGAAATTACATCGAATTTGAGACCTAATTGTGGTGCTTTCTGAGAAGGCTCTTGGTCAGGCAGGAGCCTGTGACTGAAACATGTTCGAGTGATGTTAGGAGTGGAAAGCAGAACACAGCTCAATCACACTGTGCAACAAACACGTTGGGCGTTTTTACTGGTCTGTAATACTCTGATGTTTATGTGAGAACTGCAGTTTGGGTGTTGCTTCTGCAGCACCCCTTTGCTCTCAGCCATCAGGGACCTTGGGATCAGGTGTGCTCTGCGTGATTGTGTGAGCGATGTGTGTGATCAGCCTC
Organism: Erpornis zantholeuca; assembly: GCA_013400515.1. Lineage (NCBI taxonomy): Eukaryota > Metazoa > Chordata > Aves > Passeriformes > Timaliidae > Erpornis > Erpornis zantholeuca. The sequence continues at coordinate 212,799 of VZTN01009325.1, forward strand.
CCCGGTGACAAATGGCAACTGTCGCTTAATTTTTATCCCCAATTATGTAGCTCCAGGACCCATTTTTCAGGTGGAATGTTGGAGCCATTAAGAAGAAATAAGTAAACTCTGCTGTATTCCATCATTTTTGGCAGGTACCCAGTGGTCTGTAGCCTTAATATATGTGCATTTCTATGCAGGTATTTTTCATAAGGCTTCTGCCTGGGACTGTTTGACGCTTGCTGACTTGGCTCAGGGCAGGCAGGAGTTGGGTGAACCTGGGCTGGGCGCCTGGAGCCGGCGCTGGCTCCGTGTGAGTTCCCAGCTCCGCTGGCACGGGAGGTGTCTGATGCCTTCAGCTGCAATGTTTGTAGCCTCAAGTGAGGCAAACTCTTCCCTGACCCATGAAGGCTGAGGGGAGGTGATGCTGTGTTGCTGCACTGGCTGGATTGGGGCTGGCCGGGCTGGTTTGTGCCGTTCCCGTCTGGCAGTGCTGGGATTAGTGCCGAGATTAGCGCCAGGATTAGTGCCGGGATTAGTGCTGGGATTAGTGCTGGGATTAGTGCTGGGATTGCTGCCGGAGCTGCCGCAGCATCAGGAGCAGAAATGCTCCATCCCGAGGCTCAGGCACTACCAAGCCTTGCCAGTTGCTCTTGGTGTTTTCCTTGGAGTGCAGTGGCCATCCCAGCCCTGGTTGCTGTCATACCAACCCCAGCGAGGAGCCCAGAGTGTCCTCACCCCTCAGTCAGGGCACAGGATCCCTGTGGACATGCAGGATTTCCGAGCTGTTGGCTTCGTTTCCAGAGAAGAGAGACACAGTGCCTGGTGGGTGATTTGACATTTGCAGAGGTCGTTTGAGGGAAGCTGGGTTACCTTGGGAGAGCTGACAGAGTCTGTGCTTGGCCTCAGCTGCACTTGGGGTGACCATGGAAGGTTTTGGTGCGAGGGCCCTGTGGCTTTGCTGGGAATCTGTCCTTGTGCTTGATATGTGTTTCTTTACGACCTTCCTAAGCTGAGGGAAGAGCCTCCGAGTTTCTTTAGCAGATTGATAGGTGAATATTCACATAAAAACAGCCGAGCCTGGCAGGTGCTGCTGAGCTGGTGGGATGTGTGCCTTTCCTTGCTGCTCTTGATGTGATGAAAATGCTCCACTTCCTCTAGAGGAAGCATGGGAGATTAGGATGTGTTTTCTTTCCAGAGGAGATTTTGTGACAAATTTGTCAAGTTTGACCTCTCAAAAAATGGCAGAAGAAGTTTATCAAAACTCTTGCAAGGTTGATGTCAGCTATAAAGTTGCTTTTAACACTGGGCAGCAGAGAATCCAAACAGCCTCCCTGGATCTTGTTTTGGGAGCAAAATACACCTTTTTGTTTTAAAAAATGCATCTTAAAACCATCAAATTCTTCCTGGTATGAGCAACCAAGATCATGGAAAGGTGGCTGAAAGAGATTAGCTTTATTTCTGAGATAGGATCAGAACTATTAGATGGTTTCTAATTTAGTTTTGAAAGTCCTCCATTTGCAGGGGATCCGGTGACGTTCCTGGCAGCTTTTGCACGTGTTTATCTGTCCTGGCGGTTTTTGTATTTCTAAGTTTCACAACTCTTATGTTTAAACCTTCCTTGCTGGAGAGGTGTGTGCTGTAAAATTGCTCAATGGGATTTCGGCAGGTGTGTGCAGATTGCTGGGGCCAGGCCAGAGCTCACCAGCTCTGGAGCAGCTTCCCAGCTCCAGCCTGAGCCAGGAGAGGAAAAGAATTCAGCAAACCCCGTTCAGGATAATGTGATTTGCTGCAAAAGTCTGTATTTTTAGGATGTTTACTACAGAGGTCTGAAATTACGTGGGCAATTTGTTGTCCTTGACAAGAGAAAATGTATCTCCGGTGAAATTTCATACTAAAAGCAATCTTTTAATGGACCTTTTCCTTCCGAGCTGGGTGCTGTAATGGCACTGCCTGCGCTGTAAATCAAGGAGCTCCTTGTGCCCGCAGAGCTGGGCTCAGGGTGGATGTTTCTGTTCTCTGGGGTTGTGGTTCCGGCACTGGAACCCAGCTTGGTTCATTATTTTCTGTGGGCACAGCCTGTGGTCTGTGGAGGAGAATCCTCCTGGCGCCAGGCTGGGGTCCCAGCAGTGTCCTGAGCCTTGTGCTCCTGCTCTGGGTGGGCACCACTGGACCCAGGGAGGGTGTGTGGATCCCCTGTGCCCAAACAGGACCCAGGGAGGGTGTGTGGATCCCCTGTGCCCAAACAGGACCCAGGGAGGGTGTGTGGATCCCCTGTGCCCAAACAGGACCCAGGGAGGGTGTGTGGATCCCGTGCTGCTGGAATTAGGAGGGTGCAGTGGGCTCCTGGGGCTCTGCAGTGCAGCATCCCAAGCACACCTGGACTGTGCTGCCCCTGCCCCATCCCCTCCTGTCCCGCTGGAGGCTCCCTGTGGATCCAGAGCCATTTTGTCAGAGCACAGAAATGTGCTGCCAGATCCCAGGGACTTGCTGGGACAGCTCCTGTGCTCAGACACATTTGCATGGCAATCCAAGGAATTAATGCTGGGTTTTGTTGACCCACCTGTTCAGGGGGAGGTTTTTAATTACCTTTTTGGTGGCTGGCCAGCGGGATAATGCCTGTACATGTTCCTTCTCCTCTGTTTGGTTCCCCCAGCTTGAACACAAAGCGAGCATTAAATTGCCTTTTCAGAAGTGTGGCAGGCTTTGGAAGGGGTGCCTGCTTTCCCCTATCCGAGTTGTATCTCGCACCCTGGGGTGCCAGGAAGTTGAATTTCAAGGGGAAAAGCTCAGCAAAGGCTTCAGGAGCAGCTGGCAGCCAGGATGCTGCAGCACTGCTCAGGCAGCTTTGGGAAAGGCTGCCCAGGCACCAGCCAGGATGAGGGAGGGAAGGAGGAGCACTGGTGCCTGCTGGCGTGTTTGGACACAGTCTCGAGTGAAAACTGGGAAGTGAGGAGTCCTGAGGTGTGTTTATTGCAGTGTGGATGAGCAGCAGTGCCCTGTCAGGGTGGGTGAGCCAGGGCTGCTCGGGGCTGTGCAGACTCCCACTGACAGCAGCAGCAGAGCTCTGTGTGCCCGGACAGGCTCCCGGGGATGAACTCTGCTGGTAGATTTTTCTGTGCTTTTACCCCAGGTGCCCTTTTGTTTCCCCCTCAGTTGACTCTTTGGTGTGCACTGGCTTTCATAACCCGTCCTTTGCCCCTGGAGCTGGCAGCAGCAGCAGTTCTGTGTGTGGCTCCCTGTGCTCGCCCTTGTGGCTCTGCTTTGGGGAGCGTGGGTGATGTCCAGCGGGCTGGGGGCTGTGGGGACCCATCCCACAGGGGAGCTGTGAAGGAATGAGCAGGGCTGGGTATCGCTGTGGGGCTCTGAGCTGCTCCAGTTGCCAGCTCTGCAGCCCCTCCTGAGTGCGTGCCCTCAGACCAGACCTGTCCCGTCTGCAAAAGCCGAAGGTAAATGGCTGTGACAAAAGTGACAAACTCCACTAGAGCCCTCCTTTTTCTCCCCAGCTGCTTTGTCAAGTGCAGTTGCTCTGGGTGCTCGTGGCCGGAGCTGATGGCAAACCCTGCACGAGGATGTGGTGGGGGCTGGCTCCGGAGTGAGTTTGCTGGAAATGCACATGCATGTCTGTCCCACACGCGTGGATTCCTCTCCTCTGACTCCTTCCTGCTGGGGCCAAGCACCGAGAAGCGCTCGAGTGTCCTCGCAGGGATTTCAGCCTTGCTGATGGGATGCTTTCTGTAGTTCTGGGGGTGTCCCTGGCATGGGGGGTCCGAGGGGAGGTGGGCAGCTGTGGCAGCACACCTGGGCTGGTGAGCTGGGGCAGATGGAGCCTCTGCCAGCACAGTCGTCAGAGATTTCCTCGATGCGGAGAGAGGATAACTCTGACCTTCCTCTGAGGGCTGTTAAGGATTAATGTTTGCACAGGGCTTTGAGTATGTCAAGCTTTATGTAAATACCAGTTATGACTCTTTTATTAATTCCCTCCCCCCAAGTAAATAACTGTGCTGTGTGTGGCGGGCGCTTGCCGCAGCTCCTGTGGGCTTTGGGGAAGGCAGCAGGGCTGGTGCTGGGCTGGTTCAGCACCACGTCCCCTCCCAGGGCCCCTCTGACCCCAGGCACACCTGCAGCCCCTTCCCAGGGCTGTGCTGGGAGCCCAGCTAGGCAGAGGTGCTGGTTTGCAGCCCTGCTGCTGCCAGCCCCAGGTGTGTGACTCAGTGCTGTCCCTGGGGTTGTGGCAGGGGACGACATTTCCATCAGCCCCTCAGGGCATGCCACCTCCTTACGGCCAAGAATTCTTTTGGGACTTCACAGAAATTATGATGTCCCTCCAAAATGCCTGTTCTAGGTCTAACTGTCCTGCCATTTTGTGCTGCACAGTGTTCTTGTGCAGAAGAAAATCTACATTCATCCGTGTCGTTTTGGACTCGGTGTTCCATGAATTTATGACTTGGTTTGCTCTTAATGTGAGATGTTTAAAGAGGGAGGATTAATCTCTGAGGTTTAGCTCCTCTGCCCTTGTGTTTGTGTGTCTCTAATCCGGCAAAAACATTGTTAGAAGAGATGTCTTTGGAAGGTTTGGGGTGTGAGACTGACTGAGGTGTTTTACTGCTGAGTTCAGGAACTCATTTCCAAAACTTAGTGTTGTGCCTAAAACCATGGAGGGTGGGAACTGGCTCTTTGCCAGCTGGTTACTTAAGTTTAAGAGATCTTTGCATTCAAATTACTTATCTGGAGTGCTGGCAGGCTAATAAATTCCAGGGACTGTTCTAAATATTGTCAATCTCCAATGTAATCCTATTAAAATAATTGAGTATTTTCAGGGTAAAGAATTCCCTCATCCTCTGTCCCTAACACACAGGAGAAAACATGAAAGGCAGCCTGGAGTGTCCTCTGCACATCATTGAGCTGACAGAGCTGAGATTCCTGTGGAGCTGTGAGATTCCCAGCAGCCAGGCCTTGGAGAGGCACAACACTTGTACCAAAGCAGTCTGCGGTCCAATTTTGTGCCTTTTTTGTGGACAGGAGTGGGTTTTGTCCTTGCTCCCTGTTTGATTTGGCCTGGTGCACCTTGATTTCAGCAGGAGACCGGTGTTACCCTCTGGGATTTGTTTTTGGAATGCAAGGAATGCCAAACCTCCCTGGCCCTGCTCTGCCCAGGTGTCCTGTGGCATTCCCAGCGCATTCAGTGCAAACAGGAGGCTACTGCTGAGCTCGGAGTGTGTCTGATCCCCTCGGCAGCTCCAGTCTGGAATAGGTACCAGTGCCCTGCCTGTGCTCTGTCCCCATTCAGGAGCCAGATCAGATCTCTGCTCCTGTTGTTTCAGCTGAGCTGGGACCATGGACCCTCCCGGTGGCAATGCTGCCAGAGCAGCCCCCAGGACATCAAACGCAGCCCTTGTTGCTTTTTCAGAGTAGACAGTTTCTCCAGTTTGCCTTTTGATAATCTTCAAATGCAGGCCTGACCTGAATTTACAACACGGAGGAAGAAAACGAGAGGAAAAATATCTCCCGACAGCTTTTAAGGTGTCTTTGACAGCAGTAAACTAGAGAAAATAAGCACAAGTTCTTCCCTTCCCCTTTGCTTTTGTAGGTCACTTCAGGGGAAATCTGAGCAAATCAGAGAACTTCAAAAACAACCTCCAGCCCAATCGCTTCCACCAGGCACCCAAACCCCCCCTGCCTCGCAGCCCACAGACCTCACATTCTCCTTGGCAGCCTCGTGTGAAAACCATCTTGGAATAACTCGCCACAAAGAGGACATGAAGTTCCTTTGGTTTGGCGAAGTAAACAGGTTTATTTTTGTTTGCAGCAGGTTTTGCACTGCAGCACCCTGGCAAAGCTGGCCTGCATCTTTTCCTTGCCTGGATTTACCCTTGGGCACAGCAAGTTGGGAAGATGAGAAGGGAAGAGAAGGTGCAGGGGGGGCTGCGTTGGTGGCTCCTGTCACCCCCACCCTCCTGACCGTGAGGTGCCACATGGTTTGTTTTTCTGCGGAGCAGCACTCGGTCCCTGAAATGCTCCATTTCACCCCCAGGCGTGGGTTACCTCGGGTTCCATTGGCTCCTGTCGCGCTGCTCTCGCTGAGGCAGGAGCAGGAATGATCCCATAACTCAGCCGGGCTTGCCCTTGGAGTGATTTAGGTGCTGGGGTGGCTGCAGAGCCACATCGATCCGAGCCGGGCTGGGAGCTGCTGCTCACCTGCCTGGAGCTCCGGGAGCAGCGCTGGGGCTCCTGGCACCGCTCCCGTGGCTGTCAGTGCTGTGGGGAGGGATGAGCCATTATTGCTGAAATATCATCTCCGTGGGCTCTCAGGGGATGAGGAAAAGGCTCTTTGCTGCAGTAAGGGCGTCAGGATAACACCCCGGCGCTCTCACAGCGGGATGTGGCTCCATAGATTTTCTCCTCGCTGTTTTTAAAAACAACCCAGCAGATACAGCTGATAAATGATGCTTTGAAGCTGCTTTCAGGTGTCCAGTGATTTTGGCTGGAATCGTTTATGTGCTTGAATCATTAGTTTAGTTCAATGTGCTCAGGCCTGGCCGGTGACAGCAGAGCTGTGTGGTGTTGGTCAGAGGAACGGAGGAGCCTCTTTATTGCGGTGGAGCTGCGGGAGCAGGATCTGCTTTGCTGTGGCTTTCAGGGAGTGCTGCAATGTGCTGGAGGCAGCTCCCCGGGACCAGTGTGGAACACCCCGAGCAGGAGGTTTGTCCTAATCCTTTGGAACAGCCCAAATCCAAGGCTTTTTCTCCCAAAGCCGCTCTAAGTAGGACTAAGGAGCCGCTGGAGGTGTGGGTGCTGTATCTCAGCGTTTTCGTCTTGTTTGCTCAGCTTCCCACATCTTTTGCCCTTACAAAGCAAAGATGGAGTTTATTGTCTAATCACCGGAGCTGCCGAGTCAGGACTTGTGTCCAGGGTGATCGTTGTCAGTGCCAAGAAACAGAATTGAGCAAAATTAAACCCAGACCTGATTAGTGACCTACTTACAGGATGGAGAAGGTGCTGGGATTCTGGCTGAGGCGAATTCAAATTCCTTATTTCATTGTATTTCCTTGATTAATAATGAGTGAGTGAAATATCAGTCAAGATTTTTTTAAAGCAAGGAAGCAGCTTTAAAACATTACATTTATTTTACCTTGGGAGAACTTAATTAGCTGTCAACAGCACAACACATGAGTGGTGACTTTTGAATGAAATTATGAAATCTCTGCTCCTGAGGCATTTTTCTCCCTCCTTCCAAGGCAGAGGGAAACACAACAGATATGTTTAGGTAAAAGCTAAGTAATTTTTAGAAGAATGCTTTTGCCTGCACCATTTTCTTGTATTAATTACAGAAGTGTATAGCCCTTCAGTTCTGATTTGAATGTGAGCAACCAGCACAACCAGGTTATTAAATCAGGTTGCAAATCCGGGATCAGGGTCATGTGGTTCTCTGTGTGATGGGCTAATTTCTTAAGTGATTGAACTTGTATCATTCCACTGGATACCATGGTAATTTACTTATTTCACAAATGTGATAAATAAACCACAGCCAGCAAATCACTCAAATGGTCCTAATTTAGAGCTCCTGGCTTTTGCTGACACATGATGGGAGCGTGGCAGGGCTATCAGGGAAATGGATGTGGTGAGGAGCTGAGGGATGTGCTGGAGGAGCCAAGGAGAACAAGGCGGTTCAGAGTTGAAATATTGAAATATCAGAAGCTATCAAAACCCAACAATTGTCCCAGTGGGGGCAGCTGCATCTCCTGGGGAAGTTTGGTCTGTGCCTGCCTGGATCGGTGAACCTCCAGCTGTAGCTTCATTTGTGGCAAAGCTTTTCTCGAGAGCTTTGAATAGGGAAGGAAGATGGATGAGTGTACATTACAGGCAGTGGAGTTTCCCAATAACTCCTGTTCCTAAAGCTTCAGCTTCAGAAGTCACTTGAATTTGCCTAAAGCTGTGATTTCAGGAGGTGAGGACAGGAACAGGAAGAACCCCAATCCTAGGGAAAAATCTTCAAGAAGATGTGAGCAAATCCTGAGCAGCTGTTGTTTGTACGAGAGTGACACTGAAAGTGACACTGAGAGAGGTCATCGATCTGAAAGTGCCTTGTTTACAACAATGGTGCAAAGTGAAGTATCCAGGTACTTAAAAATATAAATAAAATTGACATGTGGAGCATTCCTGGGGCAAATTTGCACTTCAAAGAGCTTCACTGGGACATAGATCTGCTGTTTGTTGCCAGTGGCCAGGCTGCTGTGGGCACAGGTGTCACCTGGGGTTTGGGTTGTTTTCCTGTTAAAATTTGGGTTAACCTGTAAATGGTAGGGACTGGAAAACCTCAGTAAAGTCCCACCCTTCACACTGTGGCTGAAGCCCCTCCTGTGCACCCATGGGGATGGGCATTTGCTGAGCCTGCTGGGAGTCAGGGAGATAAAAAAAGGATGGTTCTGGCAAAGCATTTAATGTATAACATCAGGTTGTTTTTTCAGTTGAGATCTCACCTTCAGTGTCCCTGTCACAAGTCCCCATAGACCTTCTGATTGAGATTCCCTGCTCTTCGAGGCGACGGGGAGAGGAAGGACAAGGAGCTGCCCACGTTTTTGTGGCAACTTGTGACAAACAATTTCAAATCTGGCAGCTGCAACAAAATTGTTGGCTGTACCCTGCCACCACTCTGGGGCTCAGGAATGTGTTTTTGTAGCAGATGGAGCTATTAGTTAGCTGTGCTATCTTGAAGAATTGCTTTCCCAGGTAATCAGCTCTGCTCATTTAGGATGTCGTTTCCCCACCTCGATATGTCAGCCGAGGAAGCAGGAATGATTAATCACTGCGGCTTGGACACTGCACAGGAATAACTGCGTGGAGGGAATCGTTCTGCGGAGCACCAATGCCACGGGGAGTTTAAAGTGCTCTGATGCAAAGCAAACAAGATGGAAAAGATGACCGTGATGCTTCCTGATGGCTGCGTTGGCACCCTGAGAGTTTCTGTGGCAACCTGAAGATTTGCAATTCATGGGAGCCTGGAGCGAGACAAAACTTTTCAGGCTGGGCTGCGGCTGCTGCCGAAGGGCCAGCGCTGGCCTCCCTGACCACCAGGAGCCACGCGCATGGCACAGCCACCGGAGGGACAGAGGGATGGACGGATGGACGGACGGACGGATGGATGGATGGACGGATGGACGGACGGATGGACAGACAGATGGATGGACGGACGGACGGAGGGATGGACGGACAGACGGATGGACGGACAGACGGATGGACGGACGGATGGACGGACGGACAGATGGACGGACGGATGCCTTCCACGCTTCCCACAGACTCCTGCGGGAGGGAGCTAAAGGTCTCTGAAAGGTTCATTAAGAATCAGCTGTTGATCCCTTCCGCAGACTCTGCCTAAGAGGCTGCGTTTGCTGGACCGAGCAATAAAAAAATAAAAATGCTGTAAAAGCAGCACATTTTTATTCTTCCTGGTTTAAAGGCTGAAAATGAGATTTTGTTTTTTCAATTACTGATATTCTTAAATTACCAGCAAAGAAGGTTAATCCTTTTTTTTTTTTTTTTTATTTTTCTCTGGCAGATCTCAGGCTTAAGCCTGCTGGTGGTGGCTGCCTCTATTTTCATTTCACCCCTTCGAAAGCAATTTGGGATATCTTGCACGACTTAGTGTTGCCACATGCCGTATAAACATAAGATGCAAAATAGGGCAGACTGGGATTTGGGATAGAAAGGGTATCAGCTTTGGCTCTGAAGTGTGACCAAGGAATTTAAACTCGTTGTTGGGCAGCCTCATCTTGTGAGGAACATGCAGAATTTTCAGCCTCCTCATCCGTCCCTGTAGCAGCCTTTTACCACTCACCTTCCCTGCTGGGCTGAGCACTCCATGGTGTTGTGCTCCTTGGGCCTTTCCTAATAGTGAGGGATTTTTCAGGGCTTGGATGTCCTAGGAAGGAGAAAGCCAAAGGGATCTGTGCTGTCCCAGAGCTTAATGCATCGGAAAATTGTTGCAGAGGGGTTTGTTGGCTGCTGGGGTAAATTAGAACAAGTTTGAGTGGGTGGAAGGCAGCAGAGCGAAGCTGTGGTACAGGGAATTCCTGGAAGCTCGGCTTTGCAAAGCCAGCACCTCGGAGTACAGACAGTGGAACCCCACCAGCAGCGCTGCTTTGTAGCCGTGAGGTTTAATCCCATTTCGGGCTGGGCTGTACAGCCACTGGGTAATAAAAATTATAGCAGCATTAAACCCTGTGAGCTTTACGGTGGGTGAGAGGTCCTGCAGGAATGTCTCAGGGAAGCTGATGGGTGGCTTTTGTAGGGCCAGAACAGCTGGTGCCAGCACGGTCAGAGTCCATCAGTCCTGCTGCCACACTGCTGCCTTTGGGAAGAACTCACTGTGGGAGCTTCCCAACTTCATCTGAAACTCCTTGGAATGATCTCCTGGACGTGTGCTTTGGGCTGTCTCTGTCAGCATGGCCTGCCCTGGGGCTGTCCCAGCAGGTTGCTGGTGCCCAGCTGATGGCAGCTCCCTCTCCCCACGCTGATGGTGACACTTGGCTTTCTTTGGCCTTTTCTGCTCCTCATCCCGAGGGCTTCCATAACCCACACCCAAGGCCAGGCATCATTCCCTGTGTCTGACACAACCACGGTGTGCTCCGGGCAAGGCAGTGCCGGGGAATGCTGAGCCCCGGGCAGGCAGTTCTGGGGCACGTGCCAGCCTCACCCAGGCGCCGTGGGCTGTGCACTGAGGTGTTCACCTCAGAGCCTCTTTGGGAACTCGTCTCCTTCCCACCTAGCTCAGTCGTGGCTGTTTCTGAAAGATCTTCCTGTTTATTTTCAAAGCGCCGCGCGCCTGTAGCAGAATTTTGAAGTTAATTGCCTGGATGCAGACGGCACGGAAGGCAGAGTGTTACAAGGAGATAGCTGGAGATAGAGAGGCTGAGAAAATAACCTCAGGGCATCTGCCTGTGAGCAGGCATGTAAAAATACTAATTTTTGAACTTTTGACTTCAAATGGTTTGTGTAAAAATGTTTAAGTATTTTTTTCCTCTCAGATTTGATCTTTTTGAGTCACAAGACCTTTTTGTGGTTGGCAGGGCTCCTGTAGCATATTTCTTTTTAAATGATCTCTGAAGTTGTTGAGTACACGGGTATGAAAGTGTCTGATGGAAAGCTGTACAATTTGTTCAGGCAGGAGCATAGAATGAGTTTCTTTTCAGTGGAAACTGAGTTGGTTTTTTGAAGCTCCTCTCACTGTTCGAGGAGAGATTTTCTGTGTGAGAGCTCAGCTGCTGCTTTGTGGCTCTTCCCAGTGAGCCTGTGAACAGCCCCGTGTGGAAGTACCCTGGGGGTGTGCACTGTCAGGTACAATTTGGGGCAGCCTGGTTTCCTGAAACTGGAAAGTTTCCTAGAGTAAAAAAAGAATGAAAAATATAGGGGTGTGAGCCTGGTTGGAGATGTTTCCATGTCAACTCCAATGTTCTGTCTGTGCCCCATCTGCCGTCATCGTGACGGGAGAGTTCCTTGGCTCTTGGCTCTCCACTTGTTTTGGCTGAGTAGGAGCATCCTGACACGCGGCTCCGTCCAGACTGCAGCTGAGTCACCAACTCAGCTCCTTCCCCGGCACTTCCTGCACACACACTCGGAAATAGTCCCCAGATCCCAGTAACATGAACTTCCACTGGGGAGGGAGAGCTCTGAAGGCCTTTAGGTAAGTGTGTAAACAAATTAAAAAACTAAATCCCTGACCATGATGGCAGAGAGCTGCAGTCCCCCCTGCCCCAGCCTGAGCAGGTGTCCCTGGGGGTGACCTTGTGAACCTGCTGTGGGTGGCAGAGGTTGTGTTTCCTGCGTGTTGAAGGTGACTTCGGTGTCTGTGTTCCTCAGAGTCTGACTCTGACCCTACTTGAGGTAGGGGCTGGAACATCAGTGTGCCATGCCTGTGTCCTTCACCAGCATTAACCATTTCAGTGTAAGTGACTTGGAGCTAAGAAACACAACAGAATGTGTTACCCTGAAATTAAGCCTTCTAATTGGGAGTCAGACCTGTTCGGTTGTTTTGAAAAGTTACTCTCGAGTTCCCACGAAATCCTGCACAAACAAGATGTGTTTTTCTAACTGTCTTTCTTGTTTTTCGTTCCATCCATGATAAACAAGGTTTTGATGGACTTCTGTCCGAACCAATGGAGATGGATAGGAGAAGATCTCCTTAATCCAATCCACGGGGTCTCAAAGAATTGTATAAAAGCTGTGAAAAATAAAACTTCCTTCTTCTTCTTCCGACACCTCAACCTGTGTGTGTGTGTGTCTGTCCGTTCGTGCTCTCGAGCGACAAGAATGCTCCTGGCGTGTTTCATAAATCTCTGAAAGTTGCGTTTCAGTCTTGGGCTCATTCTCTGGGAAATAATAACATGCACCGAAGGATTTTTTGCTAGTCTTGACTCTGATTTTGAACTAATACAGCAAAAGGACTAGGACAAGAGAGCAGAAAAATGAAATGGAAAATTGAAAAGAAGGTGTCTTGTTTGCACGTGGTAGTGGGCAGGCTCCCCTTCGTGGCAGGGGTCTCATCCCCCTGTGCCTGCAGCTCTCCTGGCTCTCCCAGTTACAGCTGAGCACATGGCAGAACATTTTGCTGAGTCTAGGACTTAATGAGGGGCCATGTTGGGAATAGAGTTGTGCTCCCAGACTGGAGTTCATGGTGGAGTGTACCTTTAATGTGAAGTGACACTTGTCAAAACAAATGAGCGAGATTTTTATTGCATGTTCACTCGCTTGTAAAATTCGCTAGTCTGCAGTGGCTCTTAATCACCGCCACAAATTAGCCAGGTCCTCCTGCAGTTCAATTACTGGTGTGTCATGTTTAAATTCTCCCTTGATGAACTGATGGTGAGATTATACGCACGGTTTCATAATAGGTAACGGGCAAAATACAAACACAGGAGGGGAGCGCAGATGGTGCAAAGTGCTTAATCCGCAGCAGGGCGAGGTGTGGTGGCTGCTGGAGCGGGGCTGGGGAGCTCTGGGTCACCACAGCTGCTTGTGCCTCAGATGAGGGCAGGATCTGTCCTAGACCAGGGTGTGGGAACTGCATGTTGGCGTGACAAAAGGGGCAGGCAGTGCTGGCCTTGCCAGAACCTCATTCCTTCAGGTTGTCTCTGTGTTCCAGTAGCATCATCACTGGCGTTGGGCTCTTCTTGCTGGTGGCATCATGCCGTGCTATGTTGGTTTTTGACAGTGGCCATGGCCAGTTTCATATAAAATCACAGAGTGGTTTATGTTGGCAGGGATCTTAAAGATGATCCAGTCCCACCCCTTGCCCTGGGCAGAGACACCTTCCACTCTCCCAGGGTGCTCCAAGCCCTGTCCAACCTGGCCTTGGACACTTCCAAGGATGGAGCAGCCACAGCTTCTTTGTCTCAGAGCCTCACCACCCTCACAGTTAACACCTCCTGCCTTACATCTAACCCAAATTTCTCTTTTTTCAGTTTGAACCCATTACTCCTCATCCTGTCACTCCAGTTCCTGGTTCAATCCCTTTGACAGGCGAAAGCAGGAGTGTTTGTGCTGTTTGTTCCCAGGGGATGAACAAGGGAAGGGGCAGAGGACTGGCTGGAGGTGCAGACCATGGCAGGCTGGTTTCTCTCTGTGCTGTTGCTTGCAGCTCTGCGATACCCGAGCTGTGCAGTGCCAGGAGCTGCTCGTGCTGATGGTTCCAGGCAGTGCTGAGGCACTGCCCGAGCCCCACGGCGCCCAGAGAGAGCAGCAGGGTGGCAGTGGATGGTGGATTGTCCTGCCTGGGACGCGGTGCTGCCTTCCCCCGGGGCCGGGGAGCTGCAGGCTCGCCCGTCTGGTGGTGCCTCCCTTGCCTTGACCTCTTGCTCAAAATGAAATTCTTAATTACCGGGGAGCCGATGACTGAGTCATGCCGTGTGTTGTCAAGGAGACAAATAAAGCGCGTTGAACTCGCAGAGGTTGTGCTGGAGCAACTGGCGCGGTTCCTCCTGGTTCTAGAAGCACTCTGAGGCAGTGCAGGCTTCCAGATGTTGTGTACAGCTGCTGCCTTTACAGTATAGATTTCAAAATTACGCACAAAAAAGCAAACTCATTCCCTCGTCTCTTATCTGTGCTTTGGAAATTCCCTGCTTACCTTGATAATGTGGTTTTCTAAGGAGCCACCTTGATAATGACCAGAGGAGATGAGAAGAGATGCAAGAAGTTGTAATTGGAGAGGAAATAACATTTAAGAAGTGGGAAATTGAAGATGCTTTCCTGATGCTGAACGGGTCTAACTGATCTCCGTAAAGTTTCCGTAGAAAATTGAAATTAAAGGTGTTAAGTCCAGGGCTTTAAACGTCACACCGAGCTGTTAGAGCAAGGCGAAGCTGGGGATGGAATGAGTGTTGCCACATCTCTGAGCAAAGGATGATCCATACCCTGAAAGCTTGGCCCCTCTGCTGCAGTTTGATTTCCCAGGAGATGCCTTCCTGTGCCTGTACCCCACTCAGGGCTTGGAAGGATCCAGATGCGTGTGCCCGTCAGCCTGGCTGCTGAAATTAGAGGTAACAAATTGTTGATAATTAGGGCTGTTTTTTGTTTTACCATTGCAAAAAGTGAATTTATAAAAGCCAATTTATTTTTATCTCTGGCCTCGGGAACTCCAAAGCAGTTGTACTTATTGTTAATTGTTTGTTTTATGGGCGAAAATGAAGCTGGGATGTAAACGGCGGCACGGGGGGGCTGGGATAGAGCTGCTGCCACACTCAAACCACGAGGAGGAAAACTGGCACCGAGGTTTGCCTAATACTCCACAAATTCCAATTTTTATTAAGTTTAACAATGCAACCGTTTCCAACCATTCTAGAACTAAATATAGTAATGAAATTTTATTTGAAGTCAGGAACATTATCGAGATATGACTCGATGTGTGTAAGATACTGCACATCACCGGAGTGGTACAGATTGTGTTAAATGGGCCTGAAATAATCTTCAGGAAAGAAAATCGTTTTCTATTCTCCTTGACACAAAGTGTTTGTCACAGATACGCGTTCTTATCCACGTCTTGTTAGTGAAATCATTATACTTTTCATTACAACTTTTATGCAAATATGCTGGTTTTCCTTGATTAGGTTTACATGAATAAGCTGTAATTGTAGGCTGAGGTGATATTAATGCGCAACAATTAAATACGTAATTACTGTGTGTAATTGCGGTGTGAGGGATGGGCGGCAGCAGCCTGGGCACTGTGCTGGCTTGGTCTGGGGTTTGGGGTTTGCTGCAGGTTGGGGTCTGGGCTGGGGTCCTGCCCGTGGGGCTGCTGTAACATAGCCAATATCCAAAATATATCAAGGAGGAGAGCGTGAGACCATGGGGATGTGCTCGCAGCATCCTGCCCAGTGTAAAGAGTTGGATAATTTTCAGTTGTCCCACTTGCATTCCTCCTTTTGCCCACCTGAACACTGGAACCTCAGAAGTATTATATTTAAGGAAACTGTTTTTTCCCGGGCAGCTGCCTGTGTTGCTGTAATTCCTGTTGATCTCTGTGTGCCCATGGCTCTGTGCAGCAGCGAGTGGTTTCCCTCTCGGTCACACTTGGCTGCGTTTGCAGTTGGTGCTGCAGAGGAAATACAAAAAAAAAACCACCAAAAAAACCAAAATCTCAAAAGGAGAAAGACTGACCTATGGGTGCCTGCCAGAATTGTCCTTTTGGTGAGCAGTCAAAGGTGCCTCTCTAATGGAGGTGGCACTGAGGCACTGAGCCCTTTCCGATGCTGGTGGTACCCAAGTGCTGCCCTCGAAGGATCTCTTACTGCTCGTGGAGTCCCCGTGCTGGGAGGAGGTTTCAGTGCCAGAGCCACAGGGCTGTGCTTCTGGAGGTGACCGTGAGCAGTGAAAAGATGTGTTGCCAAAATGCCTTTCCTTTTTTTTTTTGCAGTCAGGAGTTCCCACAACTCTAATTCCTTTATTTTTGGTTTCCAATGGATTTTTTTCTGTTGTTTTTTTGTGATAAGGCAGCGAGGCTCCTCTGGTGGCCCCTTTCTGGGGGGTGCAGCCCCCCTTCCCTGTGTGTGGGACCCAGCACACCAGAGCACAGCTCGCTGTCTGCAGCCTGAAGAATGAGTTATTGTGCCGCCAAGAATTGTTTGAAGAATTAAAATTGACCCATTTCCTTCAGGCACGGGCAAGTTAATACTCCGGAGTGTTAACATCGTAGGAGTGATTTGAGAAGTATTATTCGTCAAATCCCTGTGCTCATATGTATGTAGGTATAAATAAAAAGGCCTCAAAGGTTGTTTCAGCATTTATTAACCTCTCCTCCTCTTCAGGGACTTTACTTGGTCAAGGCTTTGTCTGGTTGGGCGTCTTTTTCTGAATTTGTGGAACTGAAGGAGCAGCTGTCAACACCTCCCTGGGTTGAAACTTGTCTTTGTCCAGGGTTTTATATCCAAATTGCTACATTTGTGCTAATTTTGTTTTCCTGGCTTTTTTTAGGTAAGTGAACACACTCAGAGGTGGGATTTGAGCGCTGGTGTTTGGCACGGGACAGGTACCAGGCTTGGACAGCGGATCAGGCAGTTGTCAGCCAGGAGATGCTTCATTAGTAAGTCTAGAAATGATGGGTGATGCTATGTAAAAGAAATATTAAAAAATGCTTCAATGGCTTTTGGAGGTTTTCTGGGATTCTCCTGTTTGGGTGAGGAAAGGAGGACTCAGAACTTTTCCTCTCACAGCACTGTAGGGAAAATGCAAACAGCCTTTCCCATCTTGTGATTTCTGTTTCTGATTTTCTGTAGTATATTTAGGAGTGTAACTCTTCAAGGAGTAATTTTTAAATACAGCTGGATTCCTGGGCTTGGGAGTTTTCTCCAGCCTCGTGTTGAAAGGGAGCGTAAGGAGGTAGGAGGCAGCAGGGGTGGTTTGTTGTTTTTTAAAATAATGCTTAATCTAGAATTAAATTCAGAGCAGTGCCTGGAGAAAATGAGATCTCTCTGATCAGATTCTCAGAATACTTTTTGTCTTCTCTAATAAGCAAGAAAAGCTAGTAGAGGGAATTACATGCTGGAAGAGGAATTTTAATAGCAACAGATATGCAAAAAGGGAGGTATCTCAGGTGAATGGGAAATGCAGGCTGGTGAGCGGGAGATCATTTCCTGGCTCCAAGAGCATGAATTTTTATGGCACAGACACAAACCTGGTCCTCCCCAGCAAAGCCAGAGGAGGGGAACCGGCTCCCTTTGGTTTTCAGTCCCTGCCTGCTGTGTCCCACCAAGGGTGAGCAGGGGGAAGCAGCATCCCCAGGAGCAGCCTGGCTCTGCCTGGGCAGGGCTCCTCGCAGAGTTTGTTTGCAGCTCCTCTTCCAAGTGTCCCACTCTGGCTGAAGGAGGGAGTTTGACCTTGGAGAGTGTCCTGTGGGACATCCCTCCCTGGCTTTAGCTCCTTGTCTGAGCTGCGTTCTACCAGACGTGCCACCACCCCCAGCCAG
Source organism: Erpornis zantholeuca (assembly GCA_013400515.1). Lineage (NCBI taxonomy): Eukaryota > Metazoa > Chordata > Aves > Passeriformes > Timaliidae > Erpornis > Erpornis zantholeuca. The sequence goes on from VZTN01009325.1 coordinate 230,230, forward strand.
CTGAGTGCAGAGGGGAAGATCCTCCTTCTCCTGGGGCGTGGGCACACTGCAGGAAAACAGGAGCTTCTCACAGTGGGCTCCCAGTATTTTTTTGCCTGTGAATCTGGTTAAATAACACAGGATTTTGCTGCAGGTGCCATTCGAGGTTGGTTATTCGGTGGCGCTGTAACTAATTCCAATTAAAGCAGAAAGCTTTTCCCATTTTATAGAAAGAAAGACTTAAAAGCTTTAATTTTCTGCAGTGAGCTGCAGCTCATGGCCTGGACAGAGTGGTCTGGACATGCAGGAGATGTTCCTTGCTCCAGTAATGCCCTCCTGGGCTTGGGAACCCAGTGCTGGCAGCCAGGCTGCATCTCCCAGCCTCAGCATTCCAGAGGAACGGGGATGGTGGCTTCTTCCTATCTCGGGAGAATCCAGACCTGTGGAGAGGTCTGTAGAGGGGGAGAAGGGAAAAAGAGGAATGGGAGTAGGATAAATTGCTTTCCCAAGTAGGACTCTGTTAGCCCAAAAGCCGTGTGTGGTGTGGGAATCCCGCGTGGTTGTGTTCAAACACGGAGATAAATGCATCCATCTAAATTCATGATTTTTGGGTTTTTTCATGGAGTTGCTAATTATTGAACATAACTGCTTATTCATAATTTCTCTTCTCCTGCCTGATAGCCCTAATCCCGTATTTGTGCGGCTGTCATTCCCATGGCAACAGACTGGTGTCTGAGGCAGAAGATTATTAAATACCGAGCAGCACATTAAAATAATGGGCAGGTTCTGACTTAGAGACTTTCACATGGGGGCAAACTTCAAAAAAAGAGAACACTTTCACAAAAAGCAATTTACTTTGCCAGTAATGTTCTCTATTCCCACGGCTCTCAGTGGAGAGAGCTGTTTGAGGAGCAGCCCGCTCCTCGCAGCCCATCTCCCGCTCCTCCCGCTTTGCGGAGAAATCCTCAGCTTATGTTTATGTCATCAGTCTGTTGCCATGGAAACTTTGTCACAAATGTATCGTGACCTCACAACGGGATGGCAAAGGAGGAGAATGTGGGCTGGAAGACGACATGAGGAATGATCAGCAGCAGGGGAGAAGCAGCCCCGGTCCTTGGGAGAACAACATGAGCCAGAGGGAAGGAGCAGGCGCCAGGGCGCATTTACCTGATGGGCAGTGCGGGCACCTGTCCCACCCTGAGCCTGGTGTGCAGCAACTCTGCTCCAGAGCCATTTGAAGCTCTAACTTTGCTGTTGCCCCTTCGCTCCCCAGCACTGTCAGGTGTCTGTGGTGCAGCTCACGGCGAAGGAGGAGCAGACCCTTCCCTTCAGCCTGTGGTTCAAATAGCGACAGATTTGCTATTTACAGCTAACAAATAGCAGGGCTGGGAGCTGGGGCCACTCGACCTCTTTATAGCATCAGGTATTTGTCTTTTTGGGATTTCAGCTCCGTGTCAGATGGGGACAAGGGAACAGCAGAGCCCTGGGTTTGCTGCAGCACTGCTGCTCTGTGGAAGGTGTGTTTGCGGGGGTCTGGAGTGACAGGTGTCAAGGTGATTCTTTTTCATGCCTTTCAGAAATCAGACTTTCCCTAATGAAAGCTGCAGCTAAAATTTGAAAGAGGATTAAGCAAGGATTAATAAAGGAAAGGTAGACAAGAGATGTGATTATCTGTCACAGAGATGCTGGCTGGGTAACGTGCCATGGCAGTGAGCTGGAACAGAAAATTCTGCACACCTGGGGTATCTGTCAGTGGGTGTTGCAATTTATGGTGCTTTTGCCCATTTGTGCTGACCCTAGACTGATGCAATACACTTTGCAGAGCAGAGGGTTTCCCCTGGAAGGGCTGGTGCTCCTTCCTGGGAGCTGTGGGGTGGGAGCTGCCTCAGGACTCCTCGTTGCCAGGTCCAGCAGCAGCAGAGCTCGGAGCAGGTGCTGGTGTGACACCGCCTCGAGCTCAGCCACCTCCTGAACATCAAACCCAGATGATAAAAACAGGTACAGATAAAGGCTGGTACAGAGAGCTGGTGCTGCTCCAATGTTATCTCCCTGTGCAGGTGCTCCAGGCAGCAGAGCCACATCCAGAAGTGCCATTCTCTGCATATTTCATGTATTTTTAATACAATCCTTTAGAGCGCTAATAAGATCTTTGTGCAGCTCGAGCTTCAGCAAGGGCCAGTGGCTGTAGCAGCACACTGAGGGATGTGTGTGGGGTGTGTGTGTCCTGCACAGCTCTGGCACACCCTGGGGAAAGGCTGCCTTGGCTCGTGGCTTCCCCCTCACCAGGGCTCGCAGGGCAGGTGGGAAACTGAGGACAGGACCCTGCTTTGGAGCCAGCCAGCTCAACAAGGGCAGGGCGGACTTGCCTGCCTTGGAAAACCCTNACAGGGCAGGTGAGAAACTGGGGACAGGACCCTGCTTTGGATCCAGCCAGCTCAGACTTGCCTGCCTTGGAAAACCCTCTGGAGGGGATTTCTCGTGGTGTGCTGAGACAGAGTCAGAGGAACAGCATCTCCTTGCTGTTTATCCCTTAGGTTTCCTGCAGGGAATAAAAGGAGGGCTGGACTGATTTGTAGAGCGTGTGCTTCAGCACTCCCTTTTTCTCTTAAGCAATTTCCCTGTCCTCTGGCTTCTTAAGAGCTTAAGGATCATTTTCCTCTTGCAGTTGGTAATACAGGAGGAGATGAGTAAGTACAGATCTCTGCGACCCATAAACCGTAAAGTCCTGCCTGCAACTTAAACCTCCACAGCTTTATTTGCTTTGTCGTGGCTTCTCACATGTGTTGGGGTTTAACAAACACGAGTTTTCCCTCTGGAGATAGACTTAAAAAGAGGCTGTAAGGAGCCGTATTGTTCTCGGAGCATCTTGTCTCTGCTCTGCCTTGAGAAGTGTGTGACTTCAAAGGGGAGCAGCAGCAGCTCTGCTCGGCTCTTTGCTCCTCCTGGGCTCGTTCGCAGCATGTGCTGCCTGAGTTTGTTTTTGGCTGCAGCCTGCAGCGCCCTGGGGACAGCTCTGTGCGAGGATAGTGCCCTCACACTTCCCTGCAGACTGTTGGGCTGTTGGTTCCTGCTGCTGGAAGAGTTTTTTGGTGCTGGCAGAGGCGGCGGCAGGTGCGGTGCAGGCAGGGGAAGGAGCGAGCTGGCAGCGCAGGATCCTGTGAAAGTAGGGCATCCCGGGGCTGTTGTGTAAGAGCAGCTTCCCTCCCCTCCCCAGCCAGCCCTCTGCCTCCTGGGGAATTTATGACCGAGTTCACTGCGATTCTATATTTGGCTGAAATATTGAAAAATGCATTTGCTGTCAATGGGTTCCTTTAATATAAAAGGAAGGAGATTTATGGGAATAGGAGCACTAGCATCACAAGTGCCCTTTGTCTTTACTTCTTTACTCAGTTCCCTCTTACCCTGTACCTGTTTGAGCCAGGTGTGTTGGTGGGGAGGGTGAGGATGTGAAGCCATCAGGATAACTCTGATTTCCACCTCCTGGGAGATCCCGAGGACGTGGGGCAGCAGGTACAGAAGACTTTGAGGCTTGTTCCTTTTAGTTCTCTGCCCATTTTTAATCCTGAGCTTTTTCAGTTGAAGATAGAGGGGTAAAACCAGGGAAGTGTGACCTGGGAAGCAGCAATTCTTAGCTTTAACTCGTCTCTTTTCCTGCTTGTGTCCAAATATGTGAGGGTGCTTTAAAAAGATGCAGTAACTACCTCTGAAGGATGCAATCCAAAGTTAGTCAAGTTAGCAGCTACCACCTCTGAATAGAAAGTGTTGTTAGCAGTCAGGTCAGCTCTGCAGTGTGTGGGTGTGTGCGAGCTGTTGTGACAAACAGAGGCTGAACACGAGGCACTGGAGGTATGGAATGGTGTGGAACGGAGCAGGCTGGGCACAGCCACCCAAACTGAGCCACAGCCATGGGCTGAACACCTCTTGGCATAACAATCCCCCTGCTTCTCCTTGCAGCTGAGTGGCTTTGCCAGCATGCTGATCCCTGGGCTCCAGGAAAAGCCAGGGAACTCCGGAGCTGTGAGGAAGGGCAAAATTAATTTGACTTCTAGAACCAGTGAGTTGTAGGTAAAGATCTTTCTAGAAAAAAAGGTGTAGAGAAGCACTGAGGTTTGCAGCAGAGCATTCAGTGTAAAATCACTGTTGTGGGTTCCATGGGAGCATGCAGCAGGAGCCAGAGGGTGACACAGCTCTGGGAAGGGCAGGGGAGCCTCAGTGCTCAGCGCCAGACACCACTGATCCTTGCCATCCCACGCTGATGGAGATCGTGGGCACATCAAAGGCTCAGTGAGACGCAGGGCTGCAGTGGGGCAGCGTGCTCTGGAAAGGAGCTAAGGAATTCAGTGGGAAGTGTCTTTGTTTTTGTTCTTTCTGATGAATTCTCTGAGCTGTGTATCTAATTGCCCTCAATTGCTCCCGCCCGGCGCAGGTGGGTTCACGGTTTCCAGGCAGGGATGTACATTGATTTCTTTTGCAGACCTGGAGACAAAAGTCATTCATAAAGGATGAGGAACTTTGCTCTGCTGTCAGTGTGGGGGGGTTTGCATTTCTGCCTCTGCATTGTTGGCAGCTTTTACATTGATTCAGTTTGAAAACTGAATGAGAAATTAGCGTGTTCTCGTGTGGACACATTTCGGCTAAATTATTAAATGGAGTGGTCGACTCTTCTCTCTGCATTAAAGCAGGAGAAAAACTATAATTAACTATTTCATTGACTGAGGAGGAGTGGCAAAATTGATGTGAGACATTGACCTCATAGATTTTTCTTGCCTGTGCTGTGAAAGTGAGGGTAAGCTTTTAGGAATGAGAGTGGTGGGTCAGCTTTGTTCCCAGAAATACAAATTGTTTCAGTTCATTATTGCAGCTCTTCTGCTTTATCTCTTCTTCTCCTGGGAAGGACCTGCCTGCCTTACTCTGCCAGGATTTAGGAATCCCATCACTGTGGGACTTTCTGGGATCCCTGTTCTCCTGCTGGTCCTTGCTGTGGAAGGGAAGAGGCACAGCACAGCCTCTGGTTGGGATGTTTGTCCTACAAAACACCTGTTCCACTTATTCAGCATAACCAGCTTCTCCAGGAAAAATCCAGCAAGTCTCGGGCACCAGCAAAGGTCATTTGCAGTCAGTCCCTGGGATGCTGGCAGGTGTCCTGGCTGTGCTGGGCACCATCCAGCAGCCATCTGCTGCCAGGTGTGCTAAGGGTGACAGGGAGAGGCTTCCTTGGCACCGCTGCCTGCTCCTGCTGGAGCGCTGGGACTGGCAGGGTGCGAGTGTGGGAACTCACAGGTGGGGAGTGGCTGGTGAGGACCCACGGGGCAGCCAAGCAGGCTCAGGGTCAGGGATGGAGAAGCACTGCCCTGAGAGATGGAGAGTGAGAGGTTTGTGGCAGAAAGCAGACCTGCACCTTTTGTGTGTTGCAGCCTGTTGAGCAGATGGTCAGCCATGCTGGGAGCAGGGCAGCAGTGACCCTGGCTGACCTCTCCTATCCCCCAGGGCTGTAATCTCTGGGGTTTGGGCACAGGGTGGGGCTGGGATTAAGCAGAGATTATGTAGAAAATCCATGGGGTGTGGAGTGCCGCCAGCTGTTTGCTCCAGAGGACGATGCTGTGGTTGGAAGAGCAGGCAGTTTTCTGTGCAGTATGGAATGATGTGCTTTTGTAAAATCTGGGAACACAGGGCTCCGCAGAGCAGTGCACAATGAGAACTGCAGGATTGCATTCCCCTTGTTGTGTGTGCTGCCATGATGCAGTACTCCAAGCCCCTTGGAGACAGGGAAATACAGGCATTTTATCCAGAATACCCAAGATGGTCTTCTAATACAGAATTTTATTGGCTACATTGAAGTGCCTTTCTCGCAGTGTGTGGCATCAGTAATGGATTCTGTTGGTTCCAGTGTGATCCCTTTAAATATCCCAACTGTGCATCTCACTACGTAAAGCACAGAAGCCCACAGTGATTCAGGCTGGACGGGACATGAAAGCTCATCACATTCCACACCCCCCACCCTGGGCAGGGACACCTCTCCCTGTTCCAGTCTGCTCCAAGCCCTGTCCAGGCTGGCCTTGGACGCTCCCAGGGATGGGGCAGCCTGTGCCAGAGCCTCACCACGCTCACAGTTATAACAGGGCATAGGTAGGAATAGCAGAGTTATTACCTCTGCTGGTTGCATGCTTTAAGTTCCATTAGGAATTGCTTGGGACTTCATGGGGCATGTCCTATTTTGGTATGAGGCAAGTGTGGGAGGTTTAACAAACACGAGTTTTCCCAAATTTGTAATTGCCTGATATGAGGAGTAAACAGGAGATGCTTTTTGCCTGTGATTTATTTTTGTCCCCTTTTCACCTCTATGCTGGGGAGCTGCTGAAGGTCCCTCACTCTAATGACCACCACTGCCAGGACCGAGGGGTGCCCGAGGGAGCCATGGGTTGGGTTCTGCAGCCTGGAACTGGTGAAAGTCTTGTATGGCACTGGGGGTGTGTTCACATATCTCTGTCTTACATGTGGCAGCTTCTTGAACCTTATCAATTTTTAATGGTACTCTACTGTAATAAGAATATATGATCACTCACTGGGCAGGAGAGGCTGAAATCCCTGTGAATGCAGGTTTTCTGTGAGGTTTCTGAGAGCAATATAGCAGGAGGCATTTAAGGCGTGCTGGTGGAAGAAGGTGAGCTATCCATCAACTGCACAATCTTGGATTCGAGTCTTCTATTTAGATTAAACATGTTAAGAAAGATGGATGGTAAACGTATTTCAGCAGCATTGTCCCCAAACCAGAGCAAAATACAAAGAGTCTGGGAGAAGGATTCAATTACACTGGCAAATAGCTCGAGCAGGAGCTGGGTAGGAAGGTAGGGCAGTGGGACGCGGATTTATGGAGTTCTGCGATAAAAACATCGCTTTCATTAAACCCTCCCCACTCACATCACATTTGTACTGCGCAGAGATGGACCTGGGAGTTGCTTTAGGTGGGCCTGTGCAGTGTTGATGTGTGTGGTAGTTTATGCACATGGATGGCATCCCAAACTCAGGCTCCTTCCAGCACAGGGATTTGGTGTTTCAGTGTTCTTGTTGGGAAACACTCGGGGTGTGCGGTGACTGAGAGGTGATGCTGGCATTCCCTGCCTTGGGTACACGGAATTGGGAGAGGGAGAGACCTGCCCCAGCCCTTTGGTAATCTCAGTGTTGGCTCACAGGGTGTGTTCTGGAGCTGCTTCAGTGCAGGCAGGACGGGAAGGGTCAGTGTGCTGGTTATGCCCAGAAAGAAATGAGTTGTATTCTTGACGTGTAAAGGATGTGCTTGAAAAGGCCAAGGCGTCAAGGTGGCTCTGTTACAGGGCTTCCTTGTACAATTAATTGGTGCCCAAGACAAATGTGAACAGTTAACTGAATATTCTGCCTCAGTGTGAGGTTCAGAGGAGCAGGAGTGGCACTCACCACTGCCATTATAAACCCCTTTTCCTACAGCGTTCCTTGAGGTGTGCAATTACCTGGTGCTTGAGGCAAGGTGTTTTCTTATCTTGAGCTGAAACTTTGTTCTCTTCCTCCCAGTCTGGCACTTGGCAATTAAGGAACCATATGATGCCTGTACTTTGATCTTTACCTGCTTCTGCAGTCCCTGGTGCTGCTGTGATTCAGAGAAGGGAAAGTGTTGGCCATTGCTGAGACCAATGGCTCCTGTGGCATTTTGCTGCTAGTGTTTCACTGGTGGCGTGTGCTCATTGTGCTCCTTCTGTGGAAAATAAACCCCCAAAACCTGCTGGGGTGAAACTCCTCAAAAGACTAGATTCTCTGCTAATGCTTCTCTTGGGTGGAATTACAGTGCAGGGGAGAGTTAAGGTGTTTGTGTTCTCTGCTGTGGTTCTTCTCATTGAAAATAGGTGATTTTTCTTCCAGAATTCGTGTTGCTGTTCTTTGTTCCATTGATTTGCCCTTGCTTGGACGGGTATGAAGATGCAGGTAACTGCCCAGGCTGGGTGAGATCAGGATTAAGTTAAGATGCAGGGAATGGGTGAATGGTGGATGTAGCTGTGATTCATCCCAGGAGTCAGCAGAGCAGGGTTTTGTGCTGGAGTCCTCCCTGCAGTACAAACATCTCATATCAGCTCATGGGCTGTAGGACAAGAGGCCCCAGTAGGTTGCTGAGGCTTGTGAGCTCATTCTGCTTTCTCTGGGGCTTTTTCACTTGGCTGTTTAACAAAAAACAACACAGAAGCTGAAAAACCCCAACCCACACACACGTTCGCCTGGGATTTGTCCCCTCCTGGAATTTGTCTGGATGCATGGCCTCTCTAGGATAACTTGGCTCCGTGTCTTGCTCTCTTTCTGTGTTTTAGGCAGGGTTTGTGCAGGTGTTTTTTTCATGGAGGTGGTGGCTTGTGTTTAATTTCCTTATAGCTGTGGCTGACCTGGGTGCCCAGCAGAGCCAACTCTGTGTCTGTGTTTCCAGCACCTTCCCTTGATCCCTGGCATCGTGGGGGTTTCCCAAGGTGGCAACATCGGGATAAGCTCTCTCGAGCGAAATTTTTAATTGGGCTCTGTGTATTTCCAGTATCATTTTCCAACCCATTTTGGGTCCTTGTTGCTGTGCAATCCCAGAGTCACTGAGGTAGGAGTGCAGTGCAGGGCAGTGCAGCCCCCCCAGCTTGGGACAGAGTTGGAGCCGTTCAGGACAATGTGACTTGGGTGATTTTGTAGCCACGGGAACTACCAAAAGTCTTTCTGCATTTTCTGTTGTGTCTGTGGCCTGTCAGCCATTCAGGTTTTTCTTCTTTCAGATTTGGTGGCCAGCCAACATTTAGGATGTTTTTTCACTTCGTTGCCCAAGCGTTTTCATTTCACACCATACCCGTGTGATTTGGGAGTGTTTGAGCGTGTGCCACACTTGTGCTGTCGAGCCACAGTCACCGTGCTGTGAGCCAGGTCCCAAGCCTTCCCTCCAGTTCCTGGAGGTGGTGGAGAAAGTTGTGTAGGTCAGCTTGGAATCATCATGCTTGCAAGGAAAAAAATTAAAACTGACTTCAAAGGACAACTCTGACACGGTCAATTAATAATTAAAACAGTTTTTTAATGAGCTATGCAATTACCTGTGTGTCCCTGGAGATGATAGTTTATGGTATTATTGCTCGGTGCCCTTTCTTTAGTCATGGCAGATGACATCTGTAATTTAAAGCAGGCGAGACATTAAAGTGACAGAACTTTCATTAACCTTGTCTAAAGTTTGTTAATGACAAATGTCTCGTAAAAAAAAAAGCTATTGTCAAAACAGCAGCCTGGAGTCAGGAGGAGCCTCAGATGGCCTGGGGGCTTCTCTTGGGCCAGTGAGAGTTTGTGGGTCCTCCTGATGTGATGTTTGGGGCTGCTGTGTGCCCATGGTGTGCAGGCACTGAGGAGATGTTTGGAAGATACTGCGGGGAGCAAAACATTTTGTTTGGCATTTTTGTGGTTTCTAATATGGAACAGGTAGGAAGTGCCTTGTTAAGTTATTGATTACCTTCAGATGAACTTCCAGGAGTTCATAACAGCACACTGTGCCCTCGGACTTTGTTAAACTGGATTAATTTTGGTTCTGATCCCGTGAGGCTCCCAAACCTATTAATACTGACTGCAGCGTTTGGGAAGCGTCCTTCTGGCAGAACAGCTCGCGCTTCAGATCACGAGACCTCGGCTTCATCTGCCTGGGAGAAATGTGGTTTCCCTTTTCAAATTAACAACAAGGAATGTAAATGCCTGTGTGAGGGTTACACAGCATTTCATGCCTTTGTTTGTTGTGGCAAATTGGATTTAAAACACTTGCTCCTGCGAGAGGTTTTTATGTGCCCTGAAGAAAGGATTTGCTGTAGTTGCTGGGGTACTCCACAGCTCCAGTGACCGTGTGTGTACACACAAACACGGACAGACACACATATATTGTGTTTGTGTCTGTGGGTAGAGAAGGCAGATGCAAGATCTGCTTGTTCTAATGTCCCAGCTTTGTCAGAATTTGGGATGCAGATTGCTCCAGCAGGAATAGTCCCCAGTCCCAGTGTCTCCTGATTTCAGTGTAGAGTTCCTGTTGGTCATTCAGACCAACAGTTGGCATCAGATCCATATCTCATTTGGGAAGGAAACAGAACATGGTGATGTTTACGGTGTAGTTATAACCCGAGATGGACTCTGCCTTCCATGTTCCCTTCAGTTTCACTGTAATTGTCCAATAGGGAAAGTTTCTTGGATGAAGGGCACTCCCTGTGTGGCTTCTTACCAGTGTCAGTGTTCTAATGGAATCGAGGCATTTTGGTTTCCCATAGAAATGCCCCTTGCTCCTGTTTTGATAAAGACAGGGCAAAACACAACAGACCAGTGGATTACTGTCATCGAGAGAGAAAGGGCAGTGGGGATGCTGCGGGCAGCATCATTATCAGTGGATTTTGAAGGCAACTTAGCTTATTTAAAGCCTTGTCTGCGTGTCTGGTGATCCCAGAAATGCTGCTGAAGCCTCCCTGCACTTCCAAGATGAAACACCAGGTCCCTCGTGGCTCCTCTGACCTTCATCCCTGTGCAGGTAGCAACCCTTTATGGGTATTACTCCATTCAAGTGGTAGCAGAGGTGCTGAAAAGAGACAGGGAATAGCTATTATGTCTGTTTATCTAAGTAAGACATAATGTGTATTCCCCAGGTGAGTGTATCGTGTTGCCAAACTTTTGTCTACAAATTGCTAAAACCAGTTAAGCAAGCACGTTTTCAAATGCACACGGCTCTAGGGAACACACTTTTGTGTGAAATAGCCCATTAATTTGAACAAAATGTTTTAAATAGTTTTAGATGATTCTTTCTGAAAGCTCCGTTGCTCGAGCGGCAGATGAGGAGATGTGCTGGTGCTGCTCCTCGCGGATGGGGCTGGGCTGGGGAGGGCAAACCTGGGTGAATGGGCACTGAGCTCAGGGCTGGGGCCCCCAGCGTGCCTGATCTGCTCCTGGCACAGCCAGCAGTGCCCTTTCAAACAGCCCTGACTGCCCCGAGCTGTCTGTTTTGGTGTTTAACTTCTCTGGACCTGCAGAAACATTCTGTGCTGTGGTCTCACCTGTTGCAGCTTGCCAGGCCCGTGCTGTCTGTGCAGAGGGATGTGTTTTCCCAGCTCCACAGCTGCCTCTCAGGTGTTTGAAGAGCTTTCTCTTTTCCACTCAGCTCAGTCTCTCTGCACAGGTTGTGTCTTTCAGGGAGCCCACAGCGCCCAGCCCGGGCAGTGCTCCAGCTGGAAACAGCTCCTGCCTGTGCCTGCTCTGCCAGGTTCCTTCCCAGCCCACAGTGTCCTCCCTGTCCCACCGGTGCTGGGATCCAGGAGCAAGCAGGAGAGATGGGGGACCATGTCTCAGCTGATCCCCCAGCCTGTGGTGAAGTCCAGCACCCCTTGTTTAACCAGGGTAACTTTGTTTGAGGTGTGAGGAGGTGGCTGGGATGCTCACCAGGTGCCTCCTTTGATTTGTGGCTGGCTCTGGCGTGATTTCTTGGCAGATGGTTCAGCTTCACCAGTCTGGAGGAAGGCTAAAATAGGAACAGGTTTGTTTTTAAAGACAGTGAAACAACCGGTGCATGGCAAACTTGTGATTATTGTGGCGTTTCTTGGTGGTTTACAACACAAAAATACCAAATGCTGTACAGTTCAGGACTGAGGGTGCTGGGGGGAAGCAAGGTTAAGCAGCATCTCACACCTTCCACTTCACATCTCATTATTCATTGCTAATAGAAGCCTGGACCATCTGTCTCTGCAGAGAACATTTGGATGTGACAGGCATAGGAGATGTTACAAAACTTTCTCTGTGAGATGTTTATTTCTGGCTTGTTCTGCTCGTGTTGTCCCTGTGCCTCCCGCCGTGGATGAGGAGCTCGCGCTGGGCAGCTGCAGGGAGCTGGCTGGGATGCTCTGAGGGCTCTGAGTGCTGCTGCCTCGCCTCTTAAATTCTCTTAACTTGCAAACTACCTCCCAGAAACCCTCTGAGTTTTTTCTGTGTCTTAGCAGCAGTGCTGAGTGTCCGTCTGAGGCTGCGAGGTGGAAAGTATCCCATCAGGATTGCAGGGTGGGAAGCACAGTATCCCATCAGGATTGCAGGGCAGGAAGCACAGTATCCCATCAGGATTGTAGGGTGGGAAGCAGAGTATCCCATCAGGATTGCAGGGCAGGAAGCACAGTATCCCATCAGGATTGCAGGGCAGGAAGCACAGTATCCCATCAGGATTGCAGTAGTGTCCACTGAGGACTTGCTGCAGGTCCTGCCCCTGTCCCATCCCTCCCTCTCCGTTGGTACTGTGCCATCCCGATGCCTCGATGTGCTCAGCCCAGGGTGTTTCCCTCTGTTTGGTTTTACACACAGCACCCCTGAGAACACTGCCTTCTTCTTTTCCTACAGTTCTGCCGTAGGGAGACTTAGAATATCAAATACCCACCTCCCCTTGGAGGAAAGGAGCTGCTGTGGGATTTTGAAATTCTTTTATGTTTTCTTTCAGCAGCGCTGAGGAAAAATATCTTCTTGGTTCCCTCAGTTAAATTGATGCTTGTGAAAGACTTAGCAAATATCTTCTTTCCATCTGTGTATTAGGCCTCTGAATTTAAGCAGTAATCAGAAAACCAAACAGAAAGGATCATGTTAAGTATAGTCCCTCCTGGTTAGGTTTCGGTCATCTTGGTGCCATTCAGAGCATGTTTCCTCTCCTGAGAAGAAAATCAGATGGAGCAAAGTTGGCTTTTTGGGGGGCTGTGTTATTTACTGCAGTTCTGGCTGTTGAGCACCACTGGCACCAATGTCCCAGAGCCCAAAGGAAGCCCTTGGGCTGCGCAGCCCCGGCTGGAGCAGGACCGTGTGCCACTTGTCAGAGAGGACAGGATCCATTTAAATGCTGAATAATTGAGGGCCAGGAGTGCAGCCGGCGAGACGTTAAGGCTGGCTACTTAAGGAGGAGATGATGGATTCCTGCAGAATCCTTTTTTCTCACTTTTTGAAGGCATTTTAGGGAGAGATTCTTCCTAAGGGGATTGAGGTCATCACTCTTTCCTGTTTAAGACCTGGTGAATTGCCTCTCGGACACTTTATCTCGTGAATGACACGGTGTTCAGTCAGGGGGTTCTGCTGACAGCGTGAACCACACCAGCACAGCTCAGTTTGTGAACATCAGCAGAATCACAGATGGAAATACCTCCGTGGCGTTGGTGATTTAGTCATGGAATGTAAAGAATTTTCAACAGTAAATGCACCGGCTTTTGAAGTTTCTTTATCCTCTGCAGAGTTTTAACTTAGATGGCAATGGGATATCAGTATTCATTTCATAGAATTTTTTCCAGAAGATATTTTTCTTATTTTTGCCAGCCTGACATCGTTTGCATTCAGTTCCTCCGTTATCAATAACTCTAGAAGCAATCCGAGCAGAGTTTGCAGAAATTGCTTTGTCTGTGCTTTGCTCCTCCAGTATTTATTGGCTGACACTCTAATGTGATTATTTCTCTGTGTCCCTGCTAAAGACACAGCTTGGAAAGATGCTACCCTGAGATGCCAAATCTGCACTTTTCTTCGTATGAATTTGTGAGAGAACAACTGTTTATTACAGGCATCTGATTTGAAAATTATTCCTCTGGAAGATGAAGATTAAGCAGCGTTGAATTTATATTTGTGATAGATAGGTCTCAGCTCCGTGGTGAAACACAGAGTGTTGAAATTCTGGAATGATTTCATGTGGTTATGCTGACAGGGATGGTAGGAGAGAAAAGTTTTTACAGGACAAGAAACAAGTTGCTGAACTTGCCATCTGCAGTAATCTCGATTGGCAATACATGCCTTGGAGCAGAATATTTGGCCACTGAGCTGGAAAATTGTTATCAGTTGTGGCAAGGCTATTTTTAGGCAGTAACATCTGTGGAACACCATTTCCTCAAACTTTCGCTATCTTTTGACAAGTCAGCCAGATGTGACTCACTTGAGCATATTGGGTGGAGAGGAAAAAACAAAGTGTTGTGTTTACCAGAAATGCAAACATGACCTTTTCGGGATGAAGGCAATCTTAATTCCCAGCCCATGGAAGAGGCAATGAGAAAAGATGGATTTTCATCATCGGTATTAAACCTCTTTACAGTGCACCATTGTGGTCCAATGCTCTCACAGAACTCATGTTGAAGAGACATCTGCAAAAACAGAGTTTTCTCTCCTTATTTCAGAGCAGAAAGGGGAGGGAGCCAGTGATGGTGTCCTGATTCTCATGTCACCTTTCGTCCCAAGGCTTGGGTTTGGCCGTGCCTTGAGAAGCTGTTGTCACCTGGATATGGATATGTCACCTGGATATGGCCCTGGGAGGAGTTTGTTTCTGCCCAACTTGGAGTCGCCAAGATCCCCTTGGTTAAATGAGATAGTTTGGTTTTCTGCCTGTGTCAGGAACACAGTGCCAAGGAGAGCCCCCTCTCCTTGCAAGCTCCCAAGCAGGGAAGCTGTGGAGCAGTTTTGGCTTCTCCTGGAGGATGCACATGTCTCGTGTTGGCTGTTTGGATGTCTCCAGCATGGAGGTTGCCTCAGTGTCAGAGCTGCATTCCCGTTGCTTGCTGGAGCTGGGGCTTGGCTGGGGACTGCAGCTCTTCACCTCCGTGCCCTGCTGGAGCGCGGGAGGCTCTGCTCTCACCGTGGGAGCAGCCAGCTCCTGTCACCCACTCTGCTGCCTGGGAGCCTGACTGGAGGGCTCACAGACAGGTCTGGCTTCAAATCCCTTGCTGACTGCTGTCATCATAAGCAGATTTGTTTAAGTAACTTCCAAAATTTGCTGGGATAAGTTAACTCGGAGCGCTGTACTCTTGGCTTGCTCCTGCCTCGGTGCGGGAGCCCAAAGAGGAGAGTGGCCCCGGGGCGAGCAGTGGCACTCTGGGGAGGTTTGGGGTGGTTTTTGTAGCCCAGATACCATGTTTGCTCCATGCAAGCTGCGGTGGAATTGCCATGGGAGACTGTGGGAAGCCAGCAGTGCATTTTACTGCACGAGGAACCTGCAGAATTAAGGGCATCTCATCCTCTAACATGGCTTAGTCAAAGCAAATAAGCCCCAAGGAGGTATTACCTGCCAGGCTCCGGCTGGGGCGTTAGAACAGGAGTCAGACCTTGACATTTGATGTCTCTGAAACAGGTTTTGGCTTAAATTCAGTTGTTTACTACCACAGTCGGGAGCAGATTTGTTAGACAGGGCTAATTACATGTGCTTGTTCCAAAATCATTTGGAAACTGTAACATTTGTTGCTTTTCAAGCGCTTTAAAATATGCAAATATTTCATGCAATGAAGAGAGCTGATTTTTGCAAGAAGCCACAAATGGTGTTACAGCCAAATGTGATTTTAGAGGTGGCCCAAAGCAAATCCATTGGGTCCCCTGAAAGGAGCGGGGAGGAGGAGGACGGGGAGGGTTCCATGGTTGGTGCCAGTGTCTAATCACAGGTGAGAACTGAGCAGGTGCAGAGTTTATTTGCTCTCTTCGTCTGGCATTTGTTACACAAGTAGTGGGAAGATGACCAGGAAACATTCCCAGCTGCAGATAAGGGAAGTGCAGGGAGATTCTCAGGGGCCTGTTTCTCCTGGTGCTCCTGGTTCTCCATCAGCCAGGAGGGGCTGGCACTGCCTTCAGCAGCATTAGAGGCTCTGACTCCCCAGATCTGAGGATTCCTGGGATCACAGTGTTTTAAATATTGCTGTGTTTCTGATTATGAAGTGTTTGGCTTGTGCTGCTCAAATGTTCTCTTGTGTTGATGGGATCCAAGACTCCCTTCCCCAGTGAATGGCAGCTCTGCCTGGCCCTCTCTGCTCTTGTCTTGTACAATTGTACAGAAAAACAGTGGATTTGGGGCTTTTCAGTGTTCTGCTGAAGGTCTACCCTCCCCAAACCACATAACTAGACAAGACTGATTATATATCAAGGGAGCAGGGATTGGAAAGTGTTTCCTTTAGGAAAGTCCGACCACCCAAAAGCTGTTGGAGCATCCAGAGTCACTGATTCCTCCCATATTTTAAGTCTGGATAATTTTATGAAAGTCCTCTTACTTTGTTTGTTTCTTTGCTGGAAACCATGTCTATCTGCCAACCCTTTGGAAATGTCATGATGTAATTATTTTAACAGGCAGTCTGTGCTCCTTTATTTGGGGGATATTAACCTTTCTAAACAAAAGAAATGTTAATATACATGGGAGACGCAGCTAATGGGATTTCATTTTTCTTATTAGAACAGACTGGAGTTCTCTTTTTAAATTATTGTAAAAGAATTCAGCAAGTCGAGTAATTGCCTTCAGCTAATCCACGATGGCAAATTTGAATGTGAATATCCAGATCATTCTGTGTGGATGGGAAAAAGTAATGTGATTTTCTTGTTTTTTATTTGCTTTGGCTAAACAGTGTTGAAGGATGATATAAATTCATTGAATTCGAAACAAAGAACATGCTAATTATTAATGCGCCGAGTTGTGATGCGCTGTGAACATGCTGTTTAATTTGCAAGGCCTGTGGTGGCCTGCTTATATTTCATTGCATATTGATTCAAAGTTCGTATGTGGTTTGGTGGTTTTCCTTGATAGCCAGGGAATTTCAGCTGGATTTATGGGCTTTTCCCCCTGGTGAGGACACTGTCATCAGATCCACGCGCTGCCTGTGCGGGTCTGGACACAAATGGATATTATTTTATAGGGCTTGGCGCAGGTTGACTGGATTAATCCAGAGTTTCCTTATGTGCAGCCTGTCCTCAAGGCTGCCTCCTCCTCACTGAACAGCCCCTGGGCTCACCATGGCTTTTCTGGGGCAAATACTGTTGCTTTTATGAGCTGATGCTGCGTTGAAAGTCGTTCCTTCCCCAGCGTGCCTTGTGGTTGGAACGCGGCAGGATAAATATCCCAGACTCTGCAGGATTCATCTTCCAGTCTTCATTTTAAAGGGATATTTCCAAGCACTCCAATCACTGGCTTTCTCTGCAGCCAACTGGTGTGGTTTGCGGGGTTCTGCTGCTGCCTGGGCTCGGGGGAGCCGTGCTTGCAGTCAACAGATAGGGAGGGGAATTCGCTGTGACCCCCCAGTGTATGAAGGAGGACGAGTGGAAAGCCGAGTTGATTGCATGTCTGGAAGAATATTTGTGCCTGATTTATGTTCTAATTTTAGTATTGGGCTTTCTTCACGGTAGTAAAATGTCACATTAGCATGGAACTTTCCATCTAATACACTGAGAAGAGCTGCCGGTGCTGAGGGCATCGCTTGGGCCTCCCTGAACGTCAGGATCCGATGGCTTTGCTGCAGCAGAGTCTTGGTTAAAGCTGTGCCTCTATGTGCAGTTTTGTAGGAAATCCTCGGGTAGTAGTTGCCTTCCCTTTTCCTCAGAAGTGCTCGGGGAGGTCTGCCTGAGGTAGTTAATCCTGGTGTTACAGTGCTGGGATACTCGTTAGGGGCTGGAGTAAAACAGCCTCCAGAGCCTGGTGACGTCCAAACCCTTGTTGGCAGTGTTGAAGCACACAGGTGGAGGAATTCCTTCTTGGCACTTCATGTTTGCCTTGGATGTTGGCTATAAATCCAAGTGAAATTTTCATCCAGTGAAAATTGGTGTCAGAGACCCTTCAGTGCCACAATGTCAGACCCCAGGCTCACCAAAATGTCATCTGCAGTGACCACCCCCGAGTGCTGCTGGTGGGAAGCTTCCAAGATCTCATCTTCTGCAGTGTTGGAGGCTGCTCCTCAACCAGCGATATGAAGGAATTAATAATTCATCTTGTGTCTGTAGGAGGAAAATGAGTCTTAAATTTGATTAGTAAATGACAGGTTTCAAGCTGGTAATTTGCAGCCTTTATTAACAAACTTGTAAAATTTATCAATAACGCTGGAAGCCTCTTCATGTTGGGCACCTTTATTGTAGCTGGTGTCATTTTTCCCAGGAAAGAAGTGCTGGTATTCCTATCTTGAGTCAAGCTCATTAAGGCTCCAGGATTGTTTCACTCGTACATGGTGCCTCTCGCCAGTTATATGCCACAGATGAGTCACGAGCTTGTTTTGATTCCTGGTGGTTCTCCGCCTGCTTTGCCAAATCCCCCAAGACTTCTTTTTGAGATGATCCTCAGTGGTTAACCACGACTTAGAGCCTGTCCACAGATTTTATGTGGGATTTTTGGGTTTCTCTCAAGCAGTGGTATGAGACACGCTGAGGAGAAAATAGTAGCCATATGTAGTCTAGTCTTGTGGAAAGTTGGGAGAAGCTGTGGAGTGAAACTTCACTGAGTCTTGTTGGAGTTTCCTTGGCTCCACAGTGCTGATGTGCTGGAAGCACTGCAGTGAGAAAGTGACAGGGACTTAAAAGTCTCTTGAATTTCGTAAAAGTCCCAAGACAACTTGAGGAACAGTTTGTTTTCTTGTGTTTATTTTAGTGCCTTTGCACCGTACTGGGAGGTCACAAAGCAAACCCTGCTCAGATGGGGAATTGCTTTGGTTAAACAGGGCTGCACTGTGGGTGTCAGGAGGATTCCACTGAGGAGGAGGAGGGTTCTGTGGGTGTCTGGGGGGCTGTGGGCTGTGGACATGCTGGCAGAGCCTCTCTCCAGGCTGGTTTGCTATGCAAATTGGCAGTGGAGTGTTGCGTCTCGCTCGCTTGGGATGATGCTCTTAAAAGTTGTGCTGCTTTTGTAGATAAACACGAAGACATCCGCTTTCAACTTCACATTCTTTAACCTTGTTTTATTCCTTGCCGAGTGCTGACACTTTCAAGGCAGATGAAAATCAGACTAAATTTAGCAGGGAGCAGAGCCCCCATCCCTCCTTCCCCCCCACCCTACCCATTCCACACATAGCATCCGTATCCTTTTGATTAGTTTTGCCCTTGGTTTCTGCTTCAGATGTGAAGTTTTGCAAAGTGATGCTGAAGAGAAGCCTGGGTTTTTTATGAAGTGAGCCCTTGGCGTGGCATGTCTTGAGGTCCTTTGTAGAAGTGAATGTGGAGGCTCTGTTTCCCTTTGTTGGGCTGTGCCCTGCTCTCTTCCTGTCTTGGCACTTGTGCCCTATTTGTGCTTCAGAGAGGTGGATTTTCTGTGTCCCTTGCTGCAGGATGGAGCCACTGATCTGGGGAAATTTCATAGCTAGTACTGGCGATCATCAGTGTTGACAGACTGTGCGTGCTGCTCCTCCGAGAACCCTCCTCAGACATTCCCCAACTCGTTTAGTCCCACAGTCTCATTTAGTCCCTGTTTGAGCAGAGATTAATTATTTTGCTGTGTTGTGATGGCTGTTCGAAGCCGAGCCCTCGGGGGAAGGAATTTTTTAAGGCAGTTGAGCCTCAAGATTTAATTTGAACTCCTGTCTCTGCATTTGGACAAGCAGATTAATTGACCCTTGATAGGTGTGGGCTCTGCTCCAAATGAACAAATCTCAGCTGCTTCCACTGCGCCTGGACGTGGGCAGATGAACGTGTGGGATGTGTGAGGTGGGACACTCTAACCCCCCCTGTCCTGCTGAGAAGGGGAACTGAGTGTCTGGAGATGATGAGTGTGGCTCTCACCTCGTTCATGGGACACACTGGCCACAGCTGGCCACAGCTGGTCAACCTCCGTCACAGCTGGCTCCTCCTTCCCAAAGAGGCCCCAGTGAGCTCTGCCCCAGCTGCCTGGGGGCTCTGTCTGGCAAACCCCTGGCATCTCCCTCAGCTCCTCCCGTCTCTGCTGCCTGCTTGTTCTCCAGCCCTTCATCCTGCATCAGTTGGTGTGCATATCTAATGAGGAGAAATTGGTGACATCTCAGGATTAGCTCACCCCCATCGCTTGTGAAATTAAGCCCTCTTGAGTGTTGAAATGCTGCTTTGATGGCAGATGAGCATTGCTGGTATTAGGCTTGAACATGCAGCTGAAGAATGGGGCTGGCTGTCCCGTTATCTCCTCCTGTAGCCACTTGAACTTGCCCACGTGTGTCTGGGACCCAAACACATCTGTGCAGATGCCGTGAGTCTCACACGGTGCAGTGTGGGCACAGCTGAGCTGAGCTGCCCACAGGGAAATGTGGCCCTTCTGCTGTGGGCTGGGATGTGCTAGATGCCAGCAGGTTCTCTGGGTGAGCAAAAATGCTCCCAGCAATTTCCTTCTTAAATAAGAGCACTTTCCATATTCCCTTCCACTTTTTACTGATGAAAAACAACTACCTGTGCCCTTTACTTTTGAAACCAAAGGGATGTGTGTGCTGTTGCCAATTGGGAATGAAACTCGAGTTTCCCCAACCCAAATCTCATTTCCTCAGGGCTGTTTAGATGAAAATTACAAGTTCTGCAAGTTCTCTTACGCAGTTGATGTGTTTTTTAGCTACACACTGATAACGTTCATGAGCCAAACATAACAGTGACTCTGCGGTATGATAAATTGGCCCTGGTTTGTAGGTCCTCTACTACCTTTGTTCTGAGCAATCAAATTAAAGTAATCTCTTATTACAGCATGGCAGAACCTGCACATGCAGCTGTTTTTTATGGTAGCTGCAGTTCTTAAGGTAAGTTAAAGTTATTTCAGTTGTTACTTATCTTTGGAATGACGGTCGTGACAAATGGCCAGTGTAATTTCTTTCCTTAGTAGATGGATAGAAAGGGAAGATATTGCACAGGCTGCTCACTGAATTCATAAATTTTTAGACTGGAAACACTGAGTTTGGATATTGAAACACTTAATGTGACAAGAAGACAGAGAATTGTTTTGTGATCTTGTTGGTGCCATAAAGTGAAACTCAGCTGGTGAACTTTGCCGGCAGCTTTTTGTTGCTGTGTCATTTAGATGGGAGGAGAAATAATGACTGAGATAAAGATCACTGGTGTTTGTTTTGCTTTTCCTGCCTTGAGAATGGAGCTGTGGGCTGCAGCAGGTGTGTGGATCTCGCAGGGTGACCCTGAAGGGAGGACAGGTGCTTGGGACAGGGAGTGCAGTGGCCAGTCTGACGGGATGCTCCATCAGGGATGCTGCCTCTCACCCAGGAAGGGGCATCCCGTGTGTTCTGGGTAGGTGAGGGCATTGGTAACGCTCTGAATGGTTCTGGGGCAGGGCACACACGCTGAGACATCACCAAGCCAGGCTCTGGGGAGGCTGTGTTGTATCAAGCAAATAGCAGAGTGCTATTTGAGTCTTCTCTCCAGCAATATCTCTTTTAGCTGCGTGTCTCTGGTTCAAAAGGATGATGATGTTTGGTTTAAGGTACAGATCATGCAGAGAAGGGCCTTCCTTCGCCGTCTCTTGGCTAACAGGTACGGACAGGAGCCACAGAAAGGACATCCAGAAACCAGAGCGACTTGGCACGAAGCTGCAGAGCGATGTCTTAAGGATTGCCAGCAGTGCTGATGGGAATAAGCTCCTTCCCTCAGTCCTGAGCTGGCCCCATGCTCTCCTGCCTGGCTCTTCTTTGCCAGAGTGCTGGTGGATGTGGTCAGCACAGAGCTCAGGGTTCAGATCCAGCTTCTCCCACAGCGTTCCTGCCTATGTTCTGCCTTGATTGTGAGCCAGGCAGTGCTGGTGTGAGGTCCACGGGTTTGCTGATGTGCCCATTTTTCTGCATGAAAGGAAGTTTTATTTAGCGTGATGTTAATTGGGTGTTGCCCTTCAAAATGTGTCGTGTGATCCTTTAGGTTTGCGAGCTGGATGGGAGAGGAGCAGCTCCCTGACTGCATCTGCAGCACTTGCATTTGTAAGAGGGAAGGAAATTTGGCTTCACATTTTGCCAGCTATAAAGAAAATATTTTGATACAAGCTCGTGAGTCATCGGAGGTAAAAGGGAGGAAGTCTGAGCTCTAGAGCTGCCTGTGGCTTCCCAAGCAGCCGAGTCTGAAATACAGGACTGTGGTCTGAGGAGCAGCTCGGTCACACTGTGCTGCCAGTGCCCCCAGACCAGGGGACATGGGGTACCCATGGGGTTCCCCTTGTCTTTCCAGTGAGTGGGGCTGCACTATCAGCTGTGGACCAACACTGAGCGCTCTGGATCGATGCTGAGCATCTCTTGGTCATACCTGGGGCAGGCTCCTTCCCTGTGCAATAACAGCACGCTCTCCCTGAGCACGAGTGACCGCCTTGCAGCCCCCTCCTGCTCTGTGCAGGTCTTCAGGACACATGGCCTGTGGGGTTCTTCCATCGTCACTTGTCACCACGTGAGCTGAAGGGAAGTTGCCACGGGTGGGCTCCAGCGAAGGGCGTGGGCTCGGGTAACCCTGCTGGGTTTCTGTTCAGTGTCTGTGCTCCTCGGGGAATGCTCCTCACTGGTGCCTGGAGCGAGACACAGAAGTGTCAGGGGAAGTGCCTTGGCCACTAATAGCAGGGTTTTTGTGCCAGCTAGGGAATATTGACCTCCAGGAGAACCCGGGCAGGGGCTCAGGCACTGGAGAGCTCGGCCTGTATGTGAAGCCTCTTCCAGTTGTCCTCCTTGATGTACCAGTGTTTAAACGATGCTAATTTTCTGTTCTCCTTTCATTTGTTGGATGGCTGCTCAGAAAAGATAATTTTTTCATTTTCCCTGGGCTTCTGGATGGTTAAAAAGAAGCTGTGTGTCGTGCAAGATGGTTGCAGAAAAAGTGGCTCTTGGAATAAATAAACAGCACGCCTGTAAATCTGAGGCAGTTCAGTAGGAAAGGAGAAAAGGCGAGGCTATCACACGGGAACCAGGTGGTTCCATCTCTGACTGCCTCCCTTCAAGGTTCCATCTGACAGAAAAGCAAACTCACCCGCGCCTGTAACACCACTTATTTCCCTCAGCACAGAATTCTGATTATTAATTTGAAACCGTATCAGTGTGCGAGTGATGTGGTGACGTGCAGACAAACAGAATACTTTGGTCTTCTAGGGACTGGCTGCTCGGTATAATTGCGGCTTTAAACAAATTCAGTGGCCGGAAAGCTGTAAAACATTTGCAGGCGAGAGCACGCTTTGAATATTCATCTTCTGTGAGTGTCACCGAGTGACATCTAAGAGTAACTGGGCAGATATGGGTGCCAGGCAAAATAGAGAGTGGGGAGTCTTGCTTGCTGATTTGTATTCTAGATGTAAATCTTAAATTAGTTTGAGATTTTAAAATGGATTTTTAAATGCCAGGCACATAAGAGGCGGAATTGATATTAATATTAATAGGCTTAAAAAGATATTTAATAAAATATTTGTGTAATTTAATTTCTTCATCATCAAGTCAGAAAAGTATCAGCTCTGACCACAGGGCTCAGGGACCTCCATTGTGCCATCCATCTGAAGGGCCTCGATGTGTGGAGCATGACCTCACGTACCTGGATCTGCCCTCGGGTTTGGGCTGACCCACACCCCAGTTCTGCCACCACAAATGTCACTTATTTGGCAGTAATGTGATGATCCATATGGTGGCAGAGGCACCACGTTGGTCCCCTGGCCTCGGGGCTGGAGCTCTCCCCGTGCCAGAACACGGAGGCAGTGCCGGGAAGGCGCAGTCCCTCAGCAGGGAGCCTTTCTCCAAGCAAACAAGAACTTGGAAGAAGTAAGAGTGGTATCCTGCAGATATAAATAAAACGAGGCCAGTTGCAGGAGGAGGAGGAGATGGGAGAGACTGAAATATTAATGAAGATATAAAGCGCTGCACCTACACTGAGAGCAGTGTGATGTTCTTGCTCATCTATTCATGTTGAGCTGGCTGAAGCTTTAAATTTTAAAGCCTGGGTGGAGAAGAGGCACAAGGTTAGGCAGCTCGTTAGAGGCCATGGTGGTGCTCACAGCCAGCTGAATGGCTCTGAGGGAAGGAGCCTCCATCCCGGGGGTTTGGCAATACCCAAAATCGGCTGAGCCTGCTTTGTTGGGCATCCCTCCCTTACGCTGAGTGCTGAGGATCTGGTGCAGCTGGAGCACGGGATGTCTCTGCTGCTGCTGCAGACCTGTCTGTGCCCGTGGGCAGGCAGCTAGGGCACGACACCCCTGAACAGACAGGGCAGCTTGAAAATCTCGGGGAGGCGAAAGATGGGCGAGTTAATGACACCTGTCCCGGCGCCGCGGTGATCCTCGGGCTGGCAGAAACAGCACTCAGGGTGTTCTGCAGAGAGTGCTGCGGGGACAGGCTGGGGCTGTTGCACCATGGCTGGGGCTGCACAAGTGCCTGAGCTGGGAGCTGTTTTTGGGGGCGGGTGGTGTGGTGAGGGTGCTCCTCTGCAGGAGCCATCACACTGCAGGAGAGATGTGCAGGCTCTTCTCTGGCAGCTGCTGCAGGTACCTCTCGGCTGTTTTCCCGTCTGTCTTCTTTTCAGCAAGGAGTTTGCCTCCACCTACAGGAAGCAGAAAGCAAGAAAACCCCCCATAATCACACAATACTCTGTGTTAGCCCTCGTCTTTCAGAGGAGCATCTCATCCCTCTCCATGCAGCACACAGCCCTGCTCCTGGAGGTGCTCTGGCAGCCTGAAGGCTTCCAGAAACCTCTCAGACAGGTTTTAATTCCCCGTTCCTCGTACCCAGGCCTCGACAAGGAAACGTGTGAAAGCTGACAAGCCAATAATTGAATTTTGGTTGCATTAGCGAGGCTTCTGCTGGGGTTTGTGCTGAAAGACAAAGCAGATCTTTCCGAGGAGAGCAGTAATGGTGCAGGAAGGTTTGGGGAATCACAGCTTTGGGGAGAGCAGAGCTTTGAGTGCAGTCAGTGGCCACCGAGCAGCACAGGAAAACAGGACTAGGATCGATATCCATGCTGGCACACCAGGCAGGCTGGGCAGGGGCCTCAGGAGAGGGAAAGGGCTGCAACTTCTCCTTCATATGGAGCTGACTGGCAGGGGGGCACTGGCGGTGCCTGCAGTGGGTCTGGGGCTGGGTATTGCCATACCCATTCAGTCACGTTCCATATTCAGTTTGGTTTACCTTTTCTCTACATGTGAATGCAGAGGAGAAGAAAAACAGAGCTTGGGTGACTCCTCCATGGCCTCCCCACAGGGAGAACCTTTCAGTTCCCGTTTCACTTCCAAAATGACGAGTGGCTCTGTCACTTTCCCCCATCCCTTGGAGCCGTCACTCCTGTTTGGGTGCTCAGTGTTTGGTTCTCATTTGAGTATTGGGATGGTTTTCCAGTGTAAGAGACCTCTGTCTGGGACATCCCAGTATGGAGGGCACAGAGAGGTGCTGGGCACTTCCAAGTATCAGTGTTGCCATTGTGGGCACTTCATGGGACAACAGGGCAGAAAAAAGCTTTTATCAGGATCTTGTGGATAAGCACAGTCCTTGGTGCTGGTGTTCCAGCTCTGCAGAGTGTGTTCTCCAGGTGCTCAGGGCCAGAAGGAGGAGGGGTCTGGATGGCAGGGAGGGGGTGCCCAGCCTGGCCTGGTCCATCCTGGCAGCAGCCTTGTGCTGAAGGAGGGAGCTGTGTCCATCCGGCCTGGCTGTCAGCCCGCCAGCCACACATCAATCCATTGTCACACTGCTGGAGTTATGTTTGTGTGAGTTGGGTGCATGGTGCCACATTTGAGTGATGTCTGGGTGAGAGAAATTCCAACCTCTGCATTTTCTGTACAGGATACCTGACGGTAAAGCTGTGGGATGACCTTTATCTTTATGAGCCTGGAGAATTAAGGAGTTCTGTATTTTAGTTTAATTAAGCTATAAGGCATAACAGATGGTGCTTTTCTGGGTGATTATTGAATGTCTCTGCTTTGACTGAGAAGTGCAGTAACACCGTGGTCATAAATGTATTGTGATTTGAAATATTTGAGCTCTTAAAGAGCACGTGTTGGTGGCTGTGTGTCCGCACTGCCCCTGGGCCCCTCTGCGCTTGGTGCAGCATTTCACCCTGTGGGTGCTGATATTTTCTGTTCTGTTCAGCCAAGGTGCTTGGGTGGCATTGGCCAAGCTGCCACCTCGTGTGGCTCGGCTGCTGGGTGTGAGGGCAGTCACCTGCTCCCCCTCTGCATCTATCAGCAGTTTCCAAGTACGAGATCCTGCAGGGAAATGTTCTTGTCGTACCAACTGCCCTGAGCAGAGGCGGGTCTGTGCTCTGCTCTTCTAATAAAATTGACAAACAAATAACCCTGGAATTTCCAAAATTACCCTAGAATTTCCAAAATTACATGGATTCAAAAAACCCCCAAGCCCTGGCGTTCAATCTGCAGAAACATCTCTCTGTAGGGATCACCAGCCCGATGAGCTGGCACTGGCAGCAGCACAGCAAGGAGGGACTGGGAGCAATGGGCTGGAAAGCCAAGGCAGCAGCCAGCTCCTGTGGCTGCAGATCAGGTACACCCTGAGTGCTGGAGATGGTGCTGTTCCAATATTTACATATACATAACCAGGTCAGGCATTAAAGATGCATTGTAGCATGGCTGGTGTGTAGGACTCAGGAAGCCGAGAGGAGCTGAGGTCATGGCAGGTTGATTTGCTGTTTGATTTTTTTTTTCCCCCCTCTATTACATGAAAACTTTGCATGAATTTGTCTGTGCTGGGTGTTTCTCTGCACGCTGGCAGCTGCCACAGTTTCTTCAGATGTTAGAAAGCAGCAGAAGCAAGGAAGAGTGTGGAATTAATGGAGCAAATCTGACCAGTCCAAGGCTTTTGCAACAGGGTTCAGGCAGTGAACCACAGAAAGGATTAGGTTGGAAGGGATTTGAGAAGTCATCTCATTCCAACCATGTGCCACAGGCAGGGACACCTCCCACTGTCCCAGGCTGCTCCCAGCCCCAGTGTCCAGCCTGGCCTTGGGCACTGCCAGGGATCCAGGGGCAGCCACAGCTGCTCTGGGCACCCTGTGCCAGGGCCTGCCCACCCTCACAGGGAAGAATTTCTTCCCAATATTCCATCTAATCCTGCCCTCTGGCAGTTTAAAACACTCAAATTGCAGTTTCTCCCACTAGTGCATCCTCATCATCCCCTTTTCTCTCCCCCAACTCGTCAGACATGGGAATTGCTCACAGCCTCGCCCTGAATTTGTGCTTCCTCAGTATTTCAGATCACTGACTAATATGCCTCGATTTTTCTCATTAATGGAGTATTTGAAATTATCAAAATGAAATAGATTCACTTCCTGGCTGTAAAGTTGTTACAAGGATGATCTATGAGAAGTTTTTAACAAAGCTGTAGTCTTTTTTGGAGAAAACCTCCCATTTGTCTTGCTCTTGTGCTGTTACAAGATGATCTGGGATTGTCCATTAAATGGTGAACTTTGAAAACCAAATTGTGCAGGAGAGCTCCAAGGTTTCAAAGGGCTTTGTCCCTTCTTGACCTTTCTTCCCTCTGGTGTCATGAGCCAGCTCCTCGTTCCCCCTCATCGCAGGGTGGTCACACTCTGTCCCCCCACACCCAGGGTCCCACACCGAGCCTGGACCCCCAGGGGCAGCGTTTCCCCTGCCCAGAGCTGCCATCCTGGGCTGCTCCATTTGGGCACTGCACAATGAGAACCCCGGGCTGTAGCTGAGCTGGCTCTGTGCCATTTTCGGAGACAATGCCCCGCTTAAATAGCCTGGATTGGGCTGAGAAGAATAATTGCTGCTATGAAATAATTTTGCAATTACCGCTGTAATTAAGGGCAGTTTGTTAATGAAAGCGCTCGGTGAGTAATGGCCGCAGGGCGCAGCATCCCGCGGCCGGGAGGGGACGGCTGGGGACACGGGGACACAGCTGTCGCTCGCAGGATGGATGCGAGCAGCCGCCGCTGCTGGTGATGGAGTGCCGTCATTACCCCCCTGCCCTGCGGGAGCTGGTCAGACAAGGAAAAATAAACTTAAAATATGCCGGGGAGCGCCGTGGCTGCCGAGGGCCCCTTCTCCCGGCCGCGCTAATGGGATATGCAGATGCCCTCACCCGGCTGATCCATCCTGCGGTTCCGAACCTTGGAAGCCATTTGTCAGGAATATGAACTTCGGGCTGCGTTTTTGTCACTTCACTTGTTTTGGGCTTATTTTTCCATGTAATGTTTTCTTTTAGAACACAAATCCGCACAGATTTTTCCTTTGTATAGCTCTAAAAAAATTGCTATTAGGAAATGTTGCCCTGGGTGCAGAGGGAGTGCTGGCTGTAGACCCTGGCACAGTGTGCTTGCAGGGAAGCAGTCTTGGAAATACTTTGGTGTGTTCAGGGCAGGAGTTAAACTAACAGAGCATTTTAAATTGCTGGAGGAGGCAGCTGGCAGTGGTCACTTTATCCACGGGCTGAGGATCTGTGAGGGCTTCCTGAAGCCAGTATCATAGAATCGTATGGGATCGTTTAGGTTGGAAAAGACCTGTAGGATCATTGACTCCAGCAATTTCCCCAGCTCTGCCAAGTCCACCAGTAGCCTGTGTAATGATACCAGGGCTGGCATTCTCAGGGAAGTCACTTTCAGGAGCGTCCCTCGTTTTCTGTGTGACCCTCGGGGTTTATGGCTCTTGGCTCTTTGTGGGGCTCGTGAGCAGATTTTCCAGCATGGGAGATGGGGCATGGGCCTCTCACTGCTCCTAAGAGGAGAGTGTCTTTCCCAAGGTACCAAGTCACCGTGCTGGTGTCTGGGTGCTAGGCTGGCACTGAGCAAGCCAAATTCCCAGCAAACTTCAATTCCAGCTGCTGAAGGGCTCTCCCCAGGAGATCAGAGCCATTGACTTACACCAGTGGTAGCAGAGGTGAGGGAGTTTGTGGGAAGATGGGAACGGGGCAGGTTTCAAATGTGCTGGCAGTACCATATAGCACCATCACCGCACTCGGGGATGTTTTGAGTTGGGCTGCAGCTGTGGAGGAGGAGTGGTGTCCCATCCCTTTGCTCCACAGCCACGGGGCAGGACGGGGCTGCCATGGCAGCAGCCAGCCTTCTGCAGAGCAAGGAACAGCTTTCACTGGTGCAGCTTGTTAGAGGTGGAAGGATGTTTCTGTGCCCAGCACATCGCTGGATAGCTGTGCCTCTTGTTTTAATTGGATTTGCAGCCCGCTGAAGAGCCGTGATTTACAACAGCTGCTCAAATATGCACAGCGAGGTCTTGGGGACTGCTGAGGTGTTCATCTGACCATCAGCGGAAAATAATTCCGGCCCCGAGCATTCCGTTTGCTCAAACTGAGCTCCATGAAGTGTGCAGGGAGAGAGGGAGAGCTCCGAGGCTGCGTTCCTGGAGCCGCCGTTCCTGGAGCCGCCGTTCCTGGAGCCGCCGCCTGTGTGGGAGCGCCGGTGTGGATGCGAGGAAGCAGCCTGTCTGCCTCTACACGAGGCTTGTCAAAGGTTTTATAGATCTCCATAATGAAGATGGATCAGGTTCATTCTCGTTGCCAGTTGCTCTATCAAAATAGCACTAATTACCGCAGCCGCACGTGCCGCGCGCTGCCATCTTCCTCCTTGGAGCCTAAAGCACGTCTTGTGCCGCTCACAATAGATAAAATGAGGCAACTTTTCCCCTTCTATTTTTGGAAAAGTAGTTAGTAAAGGAGAAGGAAATTGATTTTGGTGTCAGAAAGGACATTTCTGACAGGAGCGTACTTTGAAATGATTCAAGGCATCTGTTTCTGTTGCAGACACCCAACGCTGCTGAGAGCGGTACCTAAATTAAACTGTTTAAGATGTCAGCTCTGGGTACGAAGGCAATTTACATCCCGGTAGCACGGTTGGAATTTTTATCATGTAATGAACTTTCTCGCTCAGTTTACGAACAAAGCCTCTCCCACAGTAACTGTTTGTGTAGAAGGTAGGGATCCTGAGGTGCGGGATTGATGCTGGTGCTGGCAGCGGATGGGGCAGGGTGTGAAGGCATGAGCAGGCTTGCAGGAGCTTTGGGCATGCTGCCTTCATGGTGGCTGGCTTTGGGACATCAATTTGGTGGCCTTTCTCTTATAATCTTGATTATCACGTGGTTAAACTCTGGGGAGAAGCATTCCTCCTTGCTGCCAGTGGTCTCCCCCATCCTCCGTGCTCTGCGGAGGGTCTGCAGAGAGATCACCTTTCAAGGTGAACGTTAAATTAATATGGAAGACTTCTAGAGCTCTACAATTAAAAGGTCTTTTACTTTCCCCACTTCAGAACAGATCTGGCAGTTTATTGCTGGAGCCTTGGCTCCCAGCCTGGCTGACCTTGGATCTGTGCCTTTTAACTATCAGTGGGGTTTCTTGTGCGCTGTTGTGGCCTTTTATGCAAAGAACAAGCCCCTATTGTGGCCACCAGCTTTGCTAAAGTATTTGTGATGCTCGGAGGATGCCAGCAAAGGTGGGAGGCTTGATTTTCCCTTTCACATGCATCTCTCAGCTGGTGCTTATTGTGCCCGTGAGGTGGTTGGGAATGTAGAGACCTTTTTTGGTATAGATATTTACCTTTTAAGGCTTTCCTGATGAATTGAGACAGATGAGGAGCCCAAGGAAGCGCAGGCTGCGTTTGCCTCTCACAGTGTGGTACTTCAGGGTCTGGTTGCTTCAGCACCTTTCATATTCCCAGTTCTGTCGCCTTTGGCAAATGGTCCAGAAATGACAGCAAGGTTGATGTGATCCCCTCAGATTCAGCTTTGTGTCCCTTCTTTATGTGCTTGAGTTCCAGCCTTGGCTGCTCAAGCAAAGCATCTGTTGGCATTGAAAATCCAGTGTATAATCTCAGAAAGGGGCATTGCACGTGGTGCTGCTGTTCAGGGTGTGTCAGCAGCTCTGCACTGACACAATTTAGGTATTCCTTGGCCCAGAGTTAATTTTCACTCAGATTGAGTTGTCTGCTTAAGGGGAGAATCAACACTCAACTGCCAACATGAGGAGCATATTGAAGGGGTCATGGGTGCCATGTCATTATCATTTGTATTAGTTTATATTGGCTGAAAGGATGAAAGGGGAAACAAGAATATTGACTTATGTTACTTCATATTGAATTAGCATCCTTTTGCAAAGGGCTTCTGGCTTAACTTGGAGCTGTGAATAGTTTCTGTTCAGCAGAGAAGGGGAAGGATGCATCCCTTGGAGCAGGGATGTATCTGTCCCTTCCCAGTGCCTCTTCCTGCCTTTCTCTGGGTATCTTGAGCTCAGTGAGACCTCTCCGCGCTGTAACTGAGTGGAGTTTGTTTAAGCTGTGACTTCAAACAGTGGATTACCTTTTATCACATTATATAATGAATTATTGATCCACTGATTGTGAATATTCCGGGGAAGGCGCGCCAGTGGAGGCTGCCACCGGCAGATCCAGCCCTGCCCTCGCTCTGCCCTCGGCTGAGCTGAGTCTCGCGGGTGCCAGGCTCACACTGCCACGTCTCAGACCAAATGCAGCTCCTTGGGCATCGTCCTTGGAACGTGGCTCCAAGGGCACAGATCCTCAACCACCCTTCGGGCTGCCACAGCTCTCCCTGAAGTCAGCACCGCTGCTGCTGCTGGGCAGGGAGAGGTGGGATGTGAAACCCTGCAGCTGGTGAAGGTGTCGGTGGGCAGGATTTCGGTCTGGATGGGGAGGTCTCCCTGCAGAATGGCACCCTAGGCCAGCCCTGCAGCTTCCATGGGCCTTTACTCCTTGGAAATGCAGATTTTGTCTGTGTTTGCTGATGGCAAAGGAGCCGTAATTTGTGTATATTGAGTTGCTGGCATTGAGGTGATAGGTTGTGCTGACACTGTGTGCTGTTCTGAATCTCAGCCTCATCAGGCTTCTGTAGGTGAGCAGACCTCTGGAGGGACCAGTTCTGACTTCGGGACCTGTTCCCTGGGGCACTGAGGGAGCGGGCAGAGAGTGGAACACACATTTCCATTGTCCTCCCTGTGTGGAGGACAGAGATAAAGCACAAACATGGGTACTGCAGGCTGCCCGGACAAGGTGTCGAGGAGCTGTTTGCAGCGAGCGAGACGTACGGCGCATGAAGAAGAGCGCTGGGGTCTGCTCACCGTCTGTGAGTGCAGCAGATACCATCGCTGGGAACAGAAAGGGTTTTGGGTCTGTGAGATGAGTTTCTGATTGTTTTGCTCCGTGCACACTCGGCGGGGCCGCTGGCAGTCTTTGGCATTCCGGCGGCGTGGCCCCGGCTGCATCAATCGATCCCCGCCTGCCGTATTGACAGGCAGCTCCAATAGTTCTCATCTGAAGAAGTGCAGCATGGATAATTAAGCAATGCACTCTGCAAGTTGGTGATCAGCTTCTCGTGGAGGACCAGTAATGAATAAAAAGTACATTAAGTAAATTAAACTCTTGATGCCTGTAGGTCTGTAACTGCAGAGTTGCCTTTCTGAAATTCATTACAGTTTATAGGAGTTCTGTTAATCAAGAGACTCCTGCAGAAAACATTCTAGGAATTAAAGTTTATTTTATTTCTGTGTTGTTTAGGACAGAGACAAGCAATGTTGCTGCTGCTCTCTCTGAATACTGAGCTGGGCTCTGAACCTGGGCCCATTCAATGTAGAAAAATCAAATGTAAGCAATTAAATGGCCTTGCCCACCACCCAAATATATATATATAACTATGTACAATGGGACTTTGTGGTGTTTGTTGGCAATGTCTTGTCTTTGGACAGACACCCAGGCTGATGGGCTGTAAGACAGCCACCCTGGTGTTTCTTGGTGTGTGCATGGAGTATGCAAGCAGTGCCCAGGATCTGTCCCGTGCTGGATGGCCACGTGTATTTTGGTGTATTTAGATTTCTTCCTCTGGAGCACTGAATCTTTGTTATGTTCTGTAAACTAAGAGAGCGCCCGGCCGAGCAGGTGCCCTTCGTACTGTCCAGATGTAGGAACGTTCTCCAGCGACACAAACACGCTGCACAAACCATGTTTGCTCTCTAAACTTTTTTTTGCGAGCGGCTGCCAACTGCACGCTTGGATGGGAGCCATTTATTTGTAGCACAGTCAATCTTCCCTTAAAGAAAACCACCAGTGAATTAGCTTTTGCATAGTGTTTCAATCAAAGCATTTGATCCTTGTTTCTGCGAGATAATCCTAAGAACTTCTTATTTGGAGAATAGAAGACCGTGATGGATTTAATTCATAAAGGGAAGCAGCTGTAAGGAATGTAAATGTAAGAGGCTGATAAGGTAGGATTTCCTAGTTGCTATGACAACCCCTGGGTCATGAGCCTGAGAAAATATAAAGTAAGTCCTGGAGCTGTGAAGATGATTATAAAATTTAACTGTCATTCTTCATTTGGAGTTGATGGCAAACATTATTTACTTAAGTTTATCTCCAGGCAGGCGAGGATCCTTTCTTCCTCCCTTAAATCGGAGCCTCGGATCACAAATGAACGTGTTGTGCGCGGCCGACATTATGAGGCAAAGCCACTATTTATTATTCTAACCAGACAATTTGCAGGGAATATCCCTGTAGATTCGGTCACTGTCGTACAGCAGCGGAGCTTTTATCCAGCCTATCCCCGATAAAAGCTCCCTGACGCCGCTCGGTGCAGGGGGATGTTCCCAGCGGGGGCTGCCGTGCTGAGGACGGTTCCCCCACCCCAGGGATGCCCTGATCCCTGTTTTCTTACCCTGGAGTCCCGTGTTTGGCTTCCACAGGGGAAGGGATGCTCAGACCTGGTTATTCGCTGAGCACTGCCCTGTCCCGCTGCCCGGTGGGCTCTCCCCTGCCTGCGGGAGGGAGCAGGGAGCAGAGCAGCCTCCGCCTTCCCCTCGCGCCTCTCTGGAGCTCTCAGCATCCGCTCCTGCCTCAGCCCTGGCAGCTTGGCTTCTCCTTCTGTCCTTTGTTGTTGCTGTCCTCCAGTTTCAGCGCAGCAGATGAATCCTTTTCCAGCCCGTAAACATTTTGTGGTCTTGAGGGCTGCAAGAGCAGTCCCAGCTGGGATAGAGTGAAGCATAAAACATCCCTGCGCGAGCTGCTGACGTTCCTGGGATTAACAGCTCCAGGAGTTGGGCATGTGGGGGTGTGGCAGAGCCCGCAGCTGCCAGTCTCCCACTGTCCCAGATACCCAACTGCTGCAGAAAGGTGGATTAGTTCTTCAACAGCCTGTCTTAGAGCTCTGCTCCAGATGGAAACCAGGGAGCTCCTGGCTTTCAACAGCACCTTCTGTACTGATGGGTTCTCTACACACTTGTAATGGGTTTCAGCCATTCCTGGTGCCATATAATTAAAAAAAGACATATGTGGTGAGCAGCTGTGTGTGTGCTCTAAGGGATCAGCCATGCCCCTCAGCAGTGGCCTCTGGCCTTTGAGGGAAGGCAGGAGAAAAAATTCTTAAAATTACTTAAAGGATGTTCCAGCTCCAGTATTGTAATGTCTGCCTAAAAATCATTCAGCACCTCCTTCTGAACTTTATTTTACTGTGTTTGGAAGACTTTTCTCTTGCTGCTCAGTGTACTCGAGGGGATGAAAAGGGAAGTCACTGGATTCAAAGAGTCCACGTGCAGCAAATGCCTTTTGAGGCTTTTCACTGGCTGCAGGATTTAGTGTGATGCTATTTTCGAGGCTGCTCTCACAATTTCAGTTGGGAAACTCTTTCACCTTTGCAGCTTTCATCCTGAAATGATGGTGGTGCGGGCGAGCCAGCGGATTGTGGTAAGGATCAGAGTTTGTAGCCATTACTGGAGAGAAGTAGCTCTTGTGCAAATGGAACAGAGCATT
Source organism: Erpornis zantholeuca (assembly GCA_013400515.1). NCBI lineage: Eukaryota > Metazoa > Chordata > Aves > Passeriformes > Timaliidae > Erpornis > Erpornis zantholeuca. The sequence continues at coordinate 264,619 of VZTN01009325.1, forward strand.
ATCACTGTACTGGGAAAATCAGAGTCTGTTACTTTTCCTGGGGTGGGAACTCTGTGAAATTGCATCAACCCCAAGTTCTACCGGCAGTGCCTGTGTTACTCGTGAGCTGCATGACCTCTCTCCTTGTGCACGTGAGGGGATGGACTTTGAAACGTCTCTTTTGTTCATGACCCTGTGTTTGCTCCGTGGGATGTGGCAGTGGCTGTTGGTACCTCCAGGGCAGTGTCCTGGGCACTGGTGCTCAGCTGAGCCATCCCAGGGCTGCCGTGCTCCATGTCCCCAGCTCCTGCTCCAGGAGGTACCACAGCTGGGAATGGGCTTTGAAAAGCATGAGGCATCCATGTGCAGGAGTCCCTCCAAACAGGAGCTGACACTGGGCCCTGCAGGGCCACCTGTGATCCGTGGAACCTGCTCAGGTGGGCACAGGTTGTGATGGGTCTGTAAAGTAGGGAGCTTAGTCCTGAGAGAAGCTTTTCCTGGTTTGGTAACACAAGTGTCTCAGCCAGGTATGAATCCTTCTGCACACTTTGCACATGCTTAAACATAAAAACAAGTTTTCCCTCTGCCTGTTTTAAAAGTGTTTCCAATTGCAGGCAGGAGTCTGTTTCTATTTTCAGAAGAGAGTCATTCTGGGAAGGTGGTGGTAAGCATATCACAGTGCTGGACATCAGAAAGGCTGGTTCCCAAATCTTCAGCGTTTTCCCATTTTTATTTTTGGTAGCCAGAGTAGGCTGAGCCTCAGCAGCAGCTGAGCACTGTCTGGGGAAGGTGTTCATCCTTGTAGCTTCCCTGAGCAGGCACTGGGGTGTGGTTGTGTTTCTCCATACAGTATTTAGTCATTCAAGGCCACATTTCAGGAAGGTACATCAAAAGATCTGGTCCAAAAGGCTTCCCCGGGACAGACTGCTGTGCTGGAGCTCTGAAGCACAACAGAGGATGAAACATTGGAGCGTAACAGGGCTGATCAACACAAAAGAGCATTTTTATTTGGTTTCTCATCAGTTCTTCGTAAGCGTTGCAGTGTCTGTACATCGATTGGAGATTTAGTCCTACTGCCCTTGTTAGCCCTAGTTTAAGATGTAAAATGCTTTTTTTGCAAGTGTGGAGGCAAAAGGCTTTTGAGTTAATTAAATCTATGAAGAAATGAGCTGTGAGCTGAGCATTGTAGTCAGCCCTTTCCAGCCTGAGCCTGGACCCCACGGTGCTGGCCGCTCGCTGTCAGCGTGCCGATACCTGCCAGCATTCAGGTAGCATCAGATCCCTCTATAAAATGGAGATTTCAAGCAGCTTGCAGGAGGCTGTGCATGTAAACCTAAGCTAGAAATAGCTGCTCTGACAAAGACTGACAGGTACGTGCCATTCTCTTCATCTGGCACATGCTGTCGGCGGTGCCGCTACGGGAGCTGGCAGCAGCCTTGCAGTGGTGGGTGGCAAACAAAGGCTGCTCTCAGAAATATTTTCCAGACAAAGTTAGGATTAAAAGCACAGAGCTGATATAAAATACCAGTGATAACGATATGGATGAAGGGAGTTGCTGGCAACACACAACTAAACTGAAATCTGTAAAATGAAGCTTTTCCTTTTGTACTGAGTTTTCCAGCATTGCTTTCGCACAGGGTGCATTGCCTGTGATCTCCTCTGCCTCCTGCAATTGATAGGGCGACTGGGATCAATAATTCATGGACATATGGAATGGCATTAGCTCTGGAGACGAGGCAGCTCAATGACTTGGGGAAGATGCTGAAGTTGCTGGTCGCCCTCAGCCGAGCGTGGTCGTTACGTGCTCACCTCTGCCCGCAGCCCTTGACTCATCTTTGACTCACCTCCAGAGGACTGGGGGTGGAGAGAATCACAGTCATCTGCCAGATCCCCTTCAAGAGCTCCCACAACTCGATGCAAATGTAGTTGTTCCCCTCCCACAGCTCCTTACGCGCTGCCTTGGGCTGTAACCGCGTCGCTCATCAGCACTCGGATGGTGTTGGTCCTGATGGCTCAGCAGAACCCACTCACCGCCCTCCTCCGCCAGCAGAGCCGAGGGAGGGCTGCTACTACCTTCCCATTTTTGGTGATAGGAGGAATACGGGGTATTTTTACGGAATCTGCTTGTTAGCACCACCTGGGTGAATCGGGATGGTCTTCTCTTCACTCTGCCCTACACGTGCAAGGTGAACAGCTGCAACTTCAGGTGCTCGCCCTCTGTCCAGCCTGGCATGCACTGACAGGATAAAGTTTTCCGGGAGATGGTGGTGGTTAACTCATGCCTCGGGAGCCTTGGTCATCTCCAGGCTGAAGGATGGTTGCCAGGACAGTGTGAGCCCCTTCCCAAGGTGATCTGTCAGGCAGGAGGAGCTGTCGGGCTGGCTGGAGATGTGGGAGCGTTTCTGGCCAAAATGAAGTTGGGCAGCGATGGGTGTGGGTGGAATCCCATGCTGACATTTCAGATACCTTCAGCATCAGAATGCTGAGATAATTGAAATCAGAGATAATTGCAGAGCAGCCATGGTAAATGTCGTGGGCTCTGCTCCTGTAAGAGCTGAAGCTGTGCAGGCGAGTGGGCAAAGAGGATACGAGCACTGAAAGTTCTTATAAGTACAGGAGTTGAAGATCAACCTCTCCTCCATTTCTGCCAAAATGTAACGATTGTGTTACATACGTGGCTTTTCTAGCAAATCCTGTTAAACCTCTTTGTGGGTGCGTACTGTGTTGTAGGAGGTGATAACTCTGTTCCTTTGCCTCCTTGGGTGGGAGCACAGGTCAGCACCCCCAGCCCTAAAGTTGCTTTTTTGGGTGCTTCTGGTTTGGGTTTGGCAGTCTGGAGTAGTTTAAAACAGACAAGGATTGAAAAAAAGCACTCTGTGATCTGCCCTGAGGGCTCCAAAAGTCCTCCAGGTTGTACTCAGCTCCACTCACACATGTCTTCCAACTTGACTCCAGTTTTGATTTTTTGGGTTTTTTTGCAGGTGTTGAGAAATGGAAAGGTTTGGAGAGGACAGGTCATATTCTTATTGTCAAGTTTCCTTGCTTTGTATTGTCTTCATATTTACCAGGTACCATTAAAAATTCACATTGGAGAGGCCAGTATCACACTGATAAAGTGTTGGGAAAGTTGGGGATTGGACTGGCCTCCAGCACTCCTGTGGTGGCAGACACCATTTTTCAGTGAAGTTTTGTTTCTCCCTGTTTGCCCATTGAGTGGGCTCCAGACCCTCAGCAGGACCAAAACCAGAACAGCTGTGGCAGCTTTAGGGGACTGCTGGAAAAGCCTGTTAGGAGGTACAAAGGCTGTGTTTAATTTATGGAAAAGAAGGGAGGGTAACGCACGAGAGTCAGAAATTGGCTGTTCTCTTTGTAAGTGAAAGGTCACGTTACCGAGCACGGCAGGGTGGATTTGTGAAAAACGAGCTCCTGTTTGCGAGGAATTAGAATGAGTAGCTGATTTTTTATTTTTTTCCCCACTTGTGACCTTTAAAGATGCTGCTCGTAGATTGATAAGCAGGCTGATGCTTTTAGCAACCCGATCCTCCATTTCCCTCTCACAGAAGGACAATCTGTCAAACGCCATGGGTGTCACTCGCAGAAAACCTTCCTCTCTGTAGCCCCCCAGGGGAAGGAGGGATGTGGCAGCTGAACTGACAAACAAGGAAAATTCAGCTTTGTCCTCAATGAGTAAAGGCCTGCGTTTCCTGTGGTCTGGAGCCTCTGGCTAAGGACTTTCGCTTTGTCATTTTCCCAGTCAATTCTACTTTCTCCTTTTCCCCTGTCCTTGGCAGGGCTGCAGTGCTCCTGCCTGGTGGGACAGTGGGATGGTTTGGGAAAGTTGGCTTTGCCCCCTGAGCCAGGAGAGCAGCTTTCCCTCCTCCGCTGCTGAGGAGGTGCATTTTGGGCTGGGAAGTGTTGGTTTGGAGAGCCCCGTGTGCATCACAGGTGGCACACAGTACCTGTGATGCATCAGCACATCTTACGTATGTTGTGTTTGGTGACAGAAGTAATGGCAGCAGAAGATGTGCTGAACTCAGAAAAATCCTTTTCTTAGTGGTGGACAGCAGTTCTGTGTCTCCAGGTGTGCCAGAGCATCCTGGGGACGCAGAGGAAGCTCCTGGTGCTGCACAGAGGGCTGGCGGGCTGAGCTTGGCAGTCTCCCTGAGAGGCTTCACTCTGTTTGTGTTCCTGGAGTGCTGCTGGCACCGAAGCGCTGCGGCTGCAGACACTGGGGTGGTGCAGCTCCTGTGGCAGCACTCTGCTCTGCTCTGCTGGGTGGATGACACAGTCCCTGTTTGGCTGTCCTGGCAGGAGCAGGATTCCTACAGGGTGACGATTTGCTGCAGAGAAATCACTGCTTTTCTGGTGATACTGCCTCCCATTGCCCTCGGTCATCTCTTCCAGTGCAGGCAGAAACTGGAACATGTGGCTTTGGTCCAAGCCCTGCTCTGAGTGCTCTGAGCCACATGAGAGCTGTTAACGTGGATAATTCCACCGTGTCATTTGGTCGCCTGTTACTGGGGGAGTGTTGGTGCACAAGTAATTCTCTTGCCACAGTTCTGAGGCTGTTTCTGACCTGTTTCTCTGTTCCAGGAAGCTTGTTGTCCCTTTGCCTCTGTGATGCTGAAAAGCTTGCCCATAAGGTGTTTTTCCTTGCTGTAACGTGTGTTAGTCTCCTGTGAGGAACAGCTGACAGGCTGCCCCATGACTCTGACCATTCACACTGCCCAAATTGCCCTGAGTTTGGCACATCCTGGCCACTACCCTGGCAGGCAGCAGGGCATTTAACAGCCCTGTCCTGTTCTAAGATGTTCTGACTGCTCATTCCCGTGGGCAGAAGATGCCTTCATGGTTTCACTGGAGCAAAACTTAAGTGCAGATGCTGAGTTTCTTTCTTGGTCCTGTGTGGGGCACGAAAGGTAAGAGGTGCTGCTGAGAGTGGAAGCTCGTTCCCTGTGAGGGGAGCTGGCCCAAGGCAGCGGTGACGGCGTCTCTGTTTTACAGTGTCCCTTTGTGAGTGCCGCCCTTACATAAGCACGATGCCGCAGCAGCACGATGGAAATCTCGTCAGGCCGGCCAAGTTCCCTGGTTCGGAGCCAGACATCTGGGATTAGGGTTTTCATGGCATTCTTCAGTAGCATGAGGAGCCTCATAAAGCAGCTTCTCTGGGGTATTGTGCCGAGAGCCGCATTCCCAAGCAATTACAGCCGGGGCTGCAGCAGTAATGAGCCCTCGCTTTGGGAAGGGACAGGAAGACAAAAGGGAAACGTTCAATGGAAGCTGCGAAGCCTTTGAACGTGAATAGCTGCGGGCTCGTTAATTGGGATCACCATTGGGAACGGTCCCTGTTCCCTCCGGCTCTGGCAGAGTGACCGGGCTCCGGCCAGGGGAGCGGGGTGGCAGCAAGGGAAGAGGGCTGAGAAGCTGCAGCTCTTTGGGGTTTCACCATTAATGATTTCTGGCGATGGGGACGAGGCGCGATTGAGCCTTTTTTGGACCAGAGAAGTGCTGCAAGCGCTGTTCTCAGCTGAGCGAGTCTCAGTGTAGCAAAGTGCTCGCCTGCTGCTTCGGAAGTTTTGCTTCTTCGGCTGCCAGCACCATCCTGGGTTGCTGTGGGGTGGCAGGAGATGGAGGAGCTGCTGTGACTGAGCTGCTTGTTCCCGAAGGTGCCTGCCCCAGAGGGTCTTTGGGAAGCAGCAGTGGGATAGTGGGTGCAGGCTGGTGCTGTGACAGACACCGTGTCACATAGATGGGTAGCTGTCCTCACGTCCTCTTGGCCAAGCTCCCATTTATTTACAAACCTGGGATTTGCATTGGAGTGTTTCAAAGCTTCCCCATTTTCAAGGTTTCTCTAGAGCGAAACACTTGTCCCTGGGATTTGGAGTAAGACAGCAGGTACAGTGTGGACCAGTGCAGTGCCCATAATCACCTTGTATGTCCTCGTGTCTCCACAAGGCTCTGCAGTTTGGGGTAAATTATGGCAAACTTGCAATTTCCCCAGGAAAATAGTTGGTGCAAGGTTCAGGGAACCAGTGCTTCCCATCCTGCGCTCCCAAATGTTCCAGTCCACAGTGCCAGGACAGATTCCTGGGCTCACTGGTGCCAGAGGCAACCGCACGTGGTTCCACTCTGTCGTGTGGTTTGCAGTTGAGAATGACAAGTTTAATTCCTTGTATTGCATTTCGGATGGAAAGGAAGAGTACGGCAGATGAATTTCCTTCTTTTCTGATTCCCTCCCCCCGTTTGATTGCGCTATTGTTTCTTTGGGCACATTAAAATAGAATTTGACTGGAGTCGTTATCCGCTGTCCCCGCGTGTAATCCGCTTGCAGAGCCCTCCGCTTTGTGCAGCGGCGTTTGCTAATGAGCAGAATGTAATTCGTTTTTTTGGGAAATTACATGAAACGGCATACCCATAAAACCTTCAGACTGAAGATGGCTTGTTTTGTTCTCAGAAGCAGCCCAAACTCCAGAGCCGTTCCTGACCCTGCGCGGCTGCCGCGGGGCTCCCACGGCGAGGATCCGGCCCCGGGTGGGGAAGGTCCTGCTCTGCTCCACCAAGCACTCCATGCACGCTGCTCGCATCCCTGTGCTCAGGGTGTGAGAGCAGGACGAGCTGCTCCCAAATTAAGTACAGGCAGAAGGAAAAGGAAATTTTGCTGGTTGAGGTGACCTGCCTCCTTGTGGGTGTTGAGCATATGGTGTCTGTGTCAAAGCATTTTTCCACAAAACTTGAGTGTTTCATCCCGTCAGCTGAGTTTCATACATTCCATTCAGGGGATGGTTATCCCAGGGTAGTGACTCCGAGGCGCAGCCTGAGGAGGTGAGCTGGGGGAGGAGTGTTGCTCATGGGGAGGATGCTGGGGCTCGAGCCTGGGCGAGTTGTTGGTGTAACTTCGGAGGTGGAACCTGGTGACTGATGGCACCCGTGCTCCAGTGTGTACTGCAAACCCTTCGGTAACACGCAGCCCTGGCAGGTTTAGCGAAAAAAATAACCCCCAACAAAAAAAGCACCTTCACTACAGGATCTGCCCAAGTAGCAAAAATCCTTTTAACGTTTATAAACCACTTCTAAAAGCCAGCCTGAGCCAGGCTGTCATTTCAGTGCCTTGCTAGGAAAATTCCCGTGAGGAATTGTCCTCCATTTGTAGCTCCAAAATGTGGCATGTCATCCAGTTTGGTGAGAGCAGTGTTTACTGCACGGTTGGGGTTGCTGGGGCTTAAGGAAGGGTGTTCTGGACAGACTGTGCCCTGAGTTAGAGCAGGTTTTATAAAGTGGTTTTAAATGCAAGTGATTAAGGGGAGGATTTCTCTTGCTCTCGGGTGCAAATGCAGCTCCTGATTAAAAGTCAACTGCTGAAATCTGAAATTTTCACAACGGCACTGCTGAGTTATTTATTGTGGAGCATTTCCATTGAAAATGAGCCTTGTTTTAAATATCCTACCCTTGATGTGCTGAGTGCGAGGGGGCCAGGCTTACAGTTCGTGAAAACTTGGCAAAAACAAGCAGATCTCTTCAAACTGTTGGGGTTTGAGAAGAGAACTGTGAAGAATGTGTCTAATTGAAACTGTTCTTTCAAGAAATGCTAAGCAAATGTCTGGTAGATTTTCAGCTGCTGTTGGCAACATCTGTAAAAGGTCTCATGTCTCCTGTGACATGGCAGCAGGAGGGTTGGAGCCTGCCTGGCTTTGATGGTTGGAGTGTGTTTTTGTTTGAAATACACTTACTGTGTGTACAAATAGGAAGAAGGGAGGTTGTGTGTGTGTGATGGGCTGCTCTGCCAGTGCCAGCTTCGTGCTGGGGCTGAGCACCCTGGCCTGGGGAGTCCCCAGCCCTGTGCTGCCCAGCTGCTCCCTCGTGGGCATGGCAGAGCAGCTTTGTCCAAAATTGCAGCAAAAAAGTGGCGTACCAGATTTTTCTGGGGCCTCCCCATACTGCCCAGGTTTCTGCCCGGGGGGACAGGGAAGAGCAGGGTGGAAAAAGCCGGAGTTGGGATGCGAGCAGTGACCCCCCAGCCCCAAATCCCTCCCATGTGCCCACACTGGGCTGCTCAGAATGTTCCAGAGAGTGCTCTGCAGCACTGTGGGTGGCACCGAGGGGGTGGTGGCAGCTTGGCACCTTGAGGAACTTTGTCACTGGCCACTGCAGTCGGTCTAATCCTGGCTAAAAGCAGTAAAGCCACCGTGGGCCAGGCGTGGTGAGAGCCTGCGGGGGTTTGAGGTGGTTTGTAATCCTGGGCACATCGAGAGGGAGAGGCTTTATTTAATTCTAATAATGGCAGAGATAATGTTGGCTTTGTGATAGTCCCGGGCACAGCTGTTCTGCAATATCCACGGCGGCGCATGCTGTGAATGGCTAGCAAGGTATCGAGCCCCCAGGATGTTTTCCTTGCTTTTCAGTGCTTGGATGGATTGCATTGGTTTATTGGAAGAGCGCTGACTTTGTGCTTGCAGTAATTAATTCCCTTTTCCGGGCTGGGGGAAGGTTGGCTATAATTTCCTGCATTCTTTTATCATAAGGCCAAAGGAGAAGCTCAGAATAGCGAGCAGAGAGGAACACTGCATACATGCATTTTAAATTTAGTTTCAAGCAGTTAAGAAGACAGATTTTTGGTGGAGTGGCCTCTCTGTATTTGCAGTTTTCAAACAAGGTGACCTGGAGGATTGGTGCTGGATGAAGTGTCCATTTCCAAAATCCCTGGCTGTACCACTCACTCCAGCTCACCTGTAAATCCATACTCTCTTCTCCTTCAGGGCACTGCAGTGGGCTGGAGCTCAGGAGTTTGTTTTCCTCGCAGTGCCTGTGGACAGGAGGAGGGTTGTTGAGGGGGAGTACAGGTGTGTGCTGACCGAAATTAATTTGTCTCTGAGCCTGGAAACGTGGCAGAGGAGCAGCAGAAAGTGTGCCCTCCTGCTGTCCCTGGTGCAGGCTGCCAGTGAGGGCACAGGTGTGAGAGAGCATAAGAGATGGAAAAAGCTTGAGAACAAGAAGGGGAAAAAAAAACAGGGGAAGAATGAGTTTCTTGGGTATTTTCTTGGGTATTTTCCCCTCTTATGGAGGGGTTTTCCATAAGATGACAAGCACTGCATGGCTCTCTCATGCCTGGTATTGCCTTTGCTTTGTAGCCACTGCTGTTCCCAGTGTGTGTCCCATTGGAACAGGTGTCTGCAGACAGGCAGCGAGGGCAAACTCCTAAGGGCTGGGGTGGGAATTGCTCGAGTTGTGGCCAAGCCCTGGCAGTAACACTTGCCCGGGTTCCAGAGGGAGCCGCAGGCAGCCTCCCACGGCCGAATGGTCCCGGCAGATCTGCCAGCCCCGCGGCGGGAGCAGCCCGGGGCCGATCCCGAGGGGTGCGGTGTGGAGCGGGCAGGGTGTGGGCACTGCCGGGGCTGCGGCGCTCCCCGAGCCCTGCGCTGCTGTTGCCTTGCCAACACGGAGCGAGAGATGTCGGAGCAGAGAGCGGCTGCGGCAGAGCCGCGGTGCGGGGGGCACGGAGAGGAGGAGGAGGAGGAGGAGAGAACCTCGCCGCCCAAAAACACCCCTCTGCACCACGGCGGGGAGGGAGAATTAATAACACTTGCAGAGGCATTCGACGTTCACTCCTTGCTACTTCTGAGATTGTACAACAGCATAATTTTTTAATGATGGGTAATGATGAAACATCAATTTCAAATCTGTTTTTCTGCCTGGTGCCTGGAGCTGCAGCGCCAGGCTCGGCACAGGCGACTGGGTGCCTGCATCCCCACGGATGGAGCCGGTGCCTGCTGGTGTTCGCCGGGTGGGTATCAAGGAGGAGCAGTAAATTCAAAATTGCTTCTAAATGGGCTCAGTTTGACTGTTTTAATGCTTCTCAGGAGAACACAAGGAATGTTGAAATGTTGAAACAGCAGCGGCACGGCGGTGCCTGGCAGTGTGCGCTGCTGGTGTTTGTCTTTCTTTACAGTTCAGGTCCCTTTGGTGGCGGCTCGGAGGCACCTCACTCGAAAGCAGGAATGAAATGCTGTGTATCTCAGCCCTCCCACCTGCAGCACCCTGTGGGGCTGTGGGCACAGGTGTGCCCTGCAGTGCTGTGACAGGGACACTGTGCCCAGGGAGGAGCGGTGGCACCGTCCTGTCCCCACCATGGATTCCCTTTGGCCTTACCTCGCTCTCCGTTCTACCTGGGGTTGCTCGTCCCAGCCCTGCCTTCAGGGCTCTCCAGGACATCCTTCCCAAATGCTGGTGCGTGGTGGTTACACACCACCCATCCTGCCACGTGTGGGAACGTGGCAGAAAATGAACATTTCAGCCCAAAAGATAAAAATATGTAATGGGAAGGCAATTCTTGCTGCAGCTCTCCCTCGGAGCAGACGCTTCAAAGGCAGCAGCGAATGGAAGTCACTCTCTGGAGCTGTCTCGTTCTTTCTCGAGGCAGTGTTTTGATAAATGTTGATGAGTTTCACTGTAAAACTAAATGACATTTATAGCACGATGTATGCTTTACCCATTGCTTAATTATACCTAATGGTGTTGGATGGAAAAGGCATTTACCATTTTACTTTTGTTTAAAATGACAATCTAAACCTCAAAGCCTGTGGGGTTTTGTAGAACGATGACGATTTAATTAAGAACTAAATACAATCTAATTTTAAAAGGCAATTGCAACTTTAAGAAATAAGTGATAAAATTTACAAAGAGCTTGCTGAGAGAGGAGTGCTGTGCTCGGTGTGCCTGCTGTGGGATGGGGCAGGCATCTGAGGGGGGTTTGGGTGCAGATATGAGGAAGGTGGGATGAGAACCATATCCAGACTTGTTTTCTGTCTCATCATTATTGTATTTTTTGGTCATATGCTTTACGGTCCTGTTGCTGCACCTGCAGAGGCAGCGAGAGGGATTGGGCTAATGCAGTTTTTAAACCCAAGGGTTTATTTTCGTGTGCAGAACACGGTTTCTCTTCCCTTCCTCCCAGCTCTGCCTTTGTCCTGGCAGCCAGCAAAGAGAACAGAGTCTCTATTGAAAACAAGGCGTGAGGAATGAGCGTGGATCAGGCAAGCTGCATCTTTAAAAATAAACACTGGAGCAGAGCTTTGTGCCTTCCACTCAGCTGGCAAAGCACTGACAGCAGGCAGGAATGTGTTCAGGAGCATCTGCCCTTTCTCTTCTTTTCATGGGTTTAGTCAAAACAAATCCCATAGATGAAGGGGGAAAAAAACCAAAATGCATTTTATTTCTCCAAGCCTGGATGAGCCACTGGGTGGAGGCTGAAGGGGGACGTGCAGGATCTGCAATGAGGAGATTAATGTTTAAAGATATTAGCACTGGTCCTATACTAACATTTATAAATCCGACGGGTGGCAGATTGAGGGTTGATTCCACGTTTTTTCTTCCTCCTCTGTAAAATAATAAATATGGTAAAATAGCTCTCGGAGCTGCCTTTATCGTGGGGATGAATCAGGACAGTTGATGTTGCAAGAGACTTAAAACTTACAAATATGTTGCCCTTTAGGTGAGCATTCATCATTATGTCTGATCTGGGATCTAGACTAAAGACTTCTCTTATACCTTTTTATCCTTCCTGGGAAGCAGAAATTGGAAGGAGTCCTCACTTTGATCATGATGTTGCTGCTGAGATTCTTTCACCCCTTTTTGGGGGGAGTGTCTGTTGCTGATGAGGGTCTATTGTTCTTTGAGAAAAGATCTTGTCTGTGGTCTCTAAAACAATTTAAAGGGTGGGGGGCATACTTGAGAGAAAAGAAAGTGAAGGAAAAGACTCCTAAAGACAGTGCTCTTCTTCATGGCACAGTGTCCCTACAGGTGATGGGACAGGGAGGTGACTGTGGGCACAGCAGGGCTCCAAAATCCAGCACTGTGACATTCTCATCTGCACTCCACCCAGGGAGGCAACACCTCTGAGCAAAGCTGCTCCAAAGGCCGGGAATTCGTGGGAAACGAGATCAGCTTTCCTCCCCTGATGGCAAACTGGAAATTAATTTCAAAGGGCAAAAGAAACTCAGCTTAATCCGTGGAGCAGGGCTCATCCTCCAGCGTTCAGCGTTCGATGGCTGCTAGCAAACAGGTCACTCCCATGTACAAGCTCTTGGTCATTCCATTCAGCTGGGAAATGTTTCACCTTCTGCTTTTTACTTCACAGTCTTGGGAGAACAGCTGGGCAGGTGTTTTGGGGAAGGGTCACATAGTCCCTCCTGTGTATAACATGGCAAGGACAGCACTGGGGTTTAAGGCTGGCTGCATGCTGAGCCAAAGGGTGGGAATAGGCCAGGACACCCCAAGAAAACACGGTATTGCAGTGTATTCTTTGATGGTTGTTTGCTTTGAGGACATTTTCTACAGGTTTCCACATTTGTTACTAATTTTGTTATTTATTCCTTGCTTATTTCATTGGCAAACTAAAGATTTCAGACTTAAATATGCAGGCAGTTGAAAGGAGGTCCTTTTTATAGGGAAGAGACCAGGCTGATGTTGATCAGAATTCATCGTGGCTGCTTTATGGAAATACAGATTTCTTGGGTTTAAAATAGATTATTAAGCCGCACGTTGTGACAGATGCTACTGACAGTAAAAAATAAAAAGGATGTGAAAAAGTCTGCAAGAAATGGGTTACAGGTATGGATATAAGACATATCTGCTCATTAGAGTAAAACGAAACCCATCATCTGACTCGAAACAGGATTCCTTGTTATTGGCAGTGCCGCCGCTCTGACTCGTGGCAGTCGCTGTTCTGGGCGCACCTGGGGCAGGGGCTGTCGGATCCAGGAGCTGAGCGTGTACCAAAGCAGACCTCAGCAGCAGTGCCATCATCCCAGAGGGCTTGGATGGGCAGAGGTTGGGGTGGTGGGGTCTGTGGAAGGGCTCTGTGCTGCTGTCCCCGCGTTGTGTCGGGCGGCAGTCCCCGGCTGACCCCGGGAGCACAGCCCTGTGCGGAGGGGAAGGGGGCAGAGAGCAGATGGGGAGCTCCCTGCGCTGATCCCTGTGCCAGCTCGGGGTGTGAGCAGTGCCGTGCTCCGTGCGAGGCAGGTGGCAGCTGCCTGCCACCACAGGGCAAAAGCAGAGGTGACAATGGTGGTGACAAACCTGCAAACATGTAAATTCTCTCCTCCTGTGCTCGGTTTTGGCAGGGGCTGCTGCAGCTTTACCCCTGTGGCAGAGACAGAAAGGAGTGTGAGGCAGCAGGTGTTGTTCTGGTCAGGGAAATGCACAGAACATGTTCTTTGACTGTGAAAACTGAATATTTCATCTGTGCTTCCTCCTCTTACCTGCAGCGACCTGCTCCTCATCAGGGTTTAGCTCCCCATGGAGCCCGTCAAGGCAGGGAAAGGAAATTCCACCTGTGTTTGAAACTCGGGTTTAATCAAGGTCTCCTTCCCTGGATCTGGGCTGTGGGTGTCCTTGGTAGCGATGTAGCTGGAAGATAAATGCAGATAAGGAGTTCTGTATTAGGGCTCCATTAATAATAAACGTGTGTTGATGCTAACTGAGTGTTATTTAAACACACTGAGTGGAGGCAGCAGCCTGCTGGGACCATCTCGTGTTGTCAAACCTTCTCCCTTGCTGATGCTGCTTCCAGGCGGTGCTGGGGCATGGCAGCCATGGATTTGAGGTGTTGTCCTTGGCGGGTGTTGGCTGCTGGTGAGGGCTGAGTGTCAGGGGGTGCGTGAGGGAAGGTACCTGGCTGTATTTCTGCTGGGGGGCCACTCGCAGCTTTGCCCTTTCCTGCCCTTTTGGTCTTCCTCCCTTCTGTCCCTCAGTGTCCCCCAAGAGCCCCCTCAGAGTCCTCAGCAGCCTCAGAAGATCTTCTGTCTCCATGGTGCAGCCAAGGAGCTCACACCGCTGTCCTTGGGGGACGCTCGGATAAATCTCTGACCTTATGGGAGGAGGACAGTCTTTAGTAAGTGACCTTTTGCTGTCTAGGCAGTGGACCATCAACTGCTGGAACCAAAGCATGAGACCAGCTGCCTCTGTTTCTTAGAAACATATTAGAAATGTGGACTGAAACCCTGAGATATGCAGAGAACAGACCTCTGCTGCCATTCCCAATTCTGCCTCGCCGGGCTCCCGGCGCTGCGCTTGCCGCGTCCCTCTGGTCAGTGGCACAGCAGATGGATATTGATCCTCAGTGTCCGCCAGCAGTAACCTTTGAAGGGACAGGCGACGAATGGCCAGGGAGTTTGATCTATCAATATCTGGGTAATAGAAAGACAAGGGTGACATCTAATCCCAGCACAGGTGACAGATCATAAATCTGCGCAGACAGGGAGATTGGCGGCAGCAGGAGTGTGAGGGGAGGGCGAAGGAGCTGCTTTGGTCTGAAGCACCTTTCGGCCACAGGTGCAGGGGTTTTCATGGCAGAAAAAAAGAATTATGTTCATAAGATCCAAGTAAATATTTTAATTTGGGCATAACACAGGATTTTTGTCCCTGTACCGTTTTGGTTTCAAGCAGTGGAAAGAATTCCCTGATGCCATTGCATCACACAGATATTCACTATGTTTAAAGTCAGTGCAGCCTCCAGTGTAATTTCAGAGCTATTGTCATCTTTTATTCTTACCTTTTAAGCCAGAAAAGCCATAAAGGTGGCAATGGCATTTTTTTTCTCCACAAATTTAATATCTGTGCACAACTCGCTTGAATTTGCCGTATATTTCTCTGAAGTGGCTGTTTCATAGCATAAACTTGCTCCTCACAGTAAGTAATTTTTAGCACCATCTTGCACGTTCCCTCTGAGTGTGGAGAGTAATTCAGGGGAAGTGTGACTGCGGCGGAAAGGTGCCGAAAGTGCTCGCTTGTGAAAATCTGTGCTGAGAAGGATGGGCAGAGTCAGTGCCTGTGGCTGCTGGGGCCGAGCACAGCCTGCCACGAGGGAGGAGGTGCTGGCGGCTCTGTCCCCGCAGACAGCGTCAGGGAGACTCGAGGAAACCGTTTTGGGAACAGTTTCTGTGAATGCTCATTCCTCCCACCCCTCCTTTCTTCCCTCCTAAATGGGAAATGGGGCTGTGAGCATCACCAGGGGATCCCAGACCTGGCACAGCAAAGTCATCTGTTGGCAGTGCCCTTCCTCAGAGCAGCTCTCTTAAACCTGGCTGCAGCACAAATACAGGGTAACATGCATTTAATCTGAAGGTAAAAATCCAAGTACCAGGTGAGCATTACCATATCAATTTACTGCAGTCCCTGCCTCAGAGGGAGACAAGGAGCTGCCATAGCCCATTCCTGTCATTACTGCCCACTTTGGTTCAGCTGCACCTTGCAGGAAAGTCCCTGTCCCTCTTTGTGCTCAGCAAGGGATTTTCATGGGCCAGACTCCCCAGTGCTGTATTGCAGCTGACAGACCTGTGCAGGACTAACTCAAAAGGGAGATTTTTCTAGAATTCTATTTGTTTGCCACCATCACTTTTTTTTGAAGAGCTCTTTGCCTGGGAATTGGAGTTGCTGAGTCTGTTGCTGGCCATGGAGAAGATGCTGAAGAGGGAATAAGAGCTACTTGAATGCAGGAAAATCTCAGAGAGGCTTGACTCAGGGTCACAGAGCTGGTAATTACATCTTATTAGAAGAGAAGGTTGCTGTTTCAAAAGGTTAGTAGTGAGTCTTGCTGGAAAACAACATTTTCCTCTGGGGGTGAGGGCCACACTGACAGAAGGATTTTTGCTCGGAGGTTCCATGTCTGGCCCCAGGCTCTGTGGCCTTGGAGGGTTTCCCTTAGGGGCTGTGCATGAGGGGAAGGAGCAGCAGCTCTGCTCCCCTGCCCTCCCTGCACCCCAGCCTCTCTCAGCAGCCTTTATTGGGTGGGTGAGAACACCTCTGTCTCTCTGTGCTTCCAGCACCCGGGAGGAGCCCAGGCTGGCTCTGGTGAGGCTGCAGGAGTGTTGCATTCTGTCCCAGCCTCTTCCCTCCTGGCACAGGACCCTTCCCTGCAGCCCTGCCCTCCCACAGCCACGCATGTCCCTGAGCTCTGGGGCACCCTGGTCTCCAGCTGTTCTCTCGCCCATGAAGAGATGCCATGAAATTAACTCCACGGGCAGTGACTGCCTTTCCTTGCCAGCACAATCAGGGTGGATTCTCCGTTCCTTTCCACAGTTCAAGTGTGACAACTGCAGCTTTTTAGAAGTCTCTCAAGACCTGGAGCCTGGATGCACGGAGCTCCAGCAGCTTCTCCCAGCACTGCCTTGGCAGCTCTCCTCTCCCTCCCAGAAGCAAATCTGCAGAGTAGTTAAATGGTCATTGGGTTCCCTCCTTTTTCCTGTGTCTGATCCATGACCTAGAGTCTCTCTGGTTCCCGTTCTCTTCCTGAAAAGCCAATTGTGATGTTTGTGTTAAAGGGAGGAGATGAAGCTCTCAGTGATGGATGAGAAAGCAGAGGAGCTGCTCAGCTCAGAGAGAAGGAACACAAAGGAAACAAAGCTTCTGGGGAGGTGGATGCTCAGTGTTTATAAACCCGCTTGTCTCAGCTCTGGATGGTTCTTTAACCACCACGTTCCTTTTAGGTACTTGAAACTGATAGATGAATGTTGACATTCAAATTGTGTTAATTCTGGGGATGGAGCATTGTGTTGCTTTTTTCCTCAAGCACGTGGACAGTTTGTGTATCTGTGTGAGTTGTTTCTTCTGACTCAATCTATTAAGAGGAATTTTGTTTAGGTTTACGGGCTTACATAGTTCAGGTGTAATGAAAACCCCTCTTCCTTGGAAAGCATTTGTGTCGGGATCCTGCAGACTGAGCCAGCAGTGCTGCGGCTCATGCTGGGGCACCTGTGATTAGAAATTCCCTAGAAATTGAAAAACCACACTCCCCAGCACGTACTTTTAATCTTTCCCTCTTCTCTCCCTGACGCTTCCCTCTAGCCTGGTGTCCTACAAGCGGAGAAAGAATTGATTTTAAATGTGACCGCTACATGTGAGCCAAGGTCCCTGGGCTGTGTCCAGCTGAGGGGAACTTGTTTGAAACACAATTTACTCGTCTGTGTCTGTCTGCAGCCTTAAGAGGAGAGACTGCAGTAGTCTAAGACAGGAAGACAAGTGCAAAAATTAATTGTACAGGTTGCAGCCAAAGCGTCCCTCCAGCGTTGTGTGCCCCCCTCGCTCCCCCTTCCAGGAAGGATAAAACACGGTGTCGTTTTTCACCCTGCAAAGGGAGATTCAGTAAATGAGGCTGGAGAATTGCTGTGGGTAATGAAGGGAGCACACATTGTATTTTCCCTCCTCGTGGCACTGCAGACACCCGTTTTGGTGTTTCCCTTGCTTGTTAACACCAGTGCACATGTTGCCTATAGACAGGAGACCCCCACCAGAAAGTGGCTTCCTTTCTGTTCCTGTTCACTCCCTCTGGAGCAATGCCTTGTACTCCAGGTCAAGATTTTGGAGTCTGTCTGTCCTGGAATCTGTCCAGCCAGTCACACCCTGGGATGAGGATTTGTCCCTCGTGTTGGAGTCCCAACAGGAAGCTTTGGTCTGATACATGGACCCTGTGCTGTCACAGTCCCTTCATGTGTAATAGATGAAAAATCTGTCTCCTGTCATTCTCTTGGGATTTTCTGTTGGATCTGCTTGTGCTGTGCCCCTCCAAAGCATTGCCAGGGATTTAACACTGGTTCTCAACAGTAATTTTCCTTTGCTTCTCCTGAGATTCCCTGTTGGGTCCATAAATTTCATATCCCCTCCCCAGCCTGTCCTTTTCTGTTCCAAAATACTGTCATGCTGTGTGTGTACTTTAATGCTCCTCAAAATACATATACACTGACAGTAAATGTTTACTGAGAAACTTCCCGAGGTGTTGACAATGAGGATGGGTCTAAAGAGTTCTTGCTTTGTGTTGCATTTTTATTTAATTTACTGTTTGTAATTGATGCTCCTCATGGAAATAGCTTTCCTGCCTTGGTAAGCTGGAGCAGATAGGAATAGGTGCCCCAAAATCTGGAGGGGTGCCTGTGGTGAGGCACACTGAGGTCAGCAGATGCAGAAGGATTCAGAAGGAAGAGGCAAAGCCCAGGAGGCTGTGGAGGGGCTCAGCCTATCCTTGTGTGCTCCCTGCCCGTCATTAACCCGGATAAAAGCCTGGTTCAGAGGGATCTGGTGCCAGCCCAGACCGAGGTGCTGCACTCTGCAGCCATCCATCGGCAGGTTTAATGCAGCAGCGTCCCTGCCTGAAAAGCTTCAGCGGCTTGAACTTCAAATAATTTATTTCTAAATTACTTCTACTGTAATTCTTATTAATTCAAATAGTCTTCTAAGCTGATGTAAAATTCAGTAAACGCAAGGAACAGTTTAATGAATTGAAAATAGGATTGAGTCTTTTAAAGTAAATGTAAAAAAATATGCTGGCAATAATTGCTTAGATGGAAATCGAATCTTAATAGCTTTGTTAATGATTTGTAGGGAATATTGCGTTTATGAGAACATATCAAGCTGATCCTTGTGCAAGAACCTTGTTTTGAATGGGTTTGATAAAATTATTCCCCAGAAGCAGTTAGTAATGTTTAATATTTTTGCTTGAACCACTTTTGAGATGTTTGATTTCATTGATGCCAGGGCCTGGCTGTGGCTCTGCAGGCTGCTCTGGCACCTCCACAGCAGGGTGTGCCACAGGCAGGGTGGGCTCTGTGATGGCCTTCGGGGTCTGCACCCTGGTTTGGGATTTGAGAATAGAATCATTTAGGTTGGAAAAGCCCTCTAAGATTGTCGAGTCCAACCATTAACCCATCCCTGCCAAAACTACCATTAATGTGTGTCCCCAAGGTTGGAGAGCACCACGTTAAGGGTGCTGAGAGCGTGGTGGGGTGGCTGAATGCTCATCTTCTGATCACAGGGCTTTGAGCAGGAGCAGCTTCATCCTGATCCACAGAATGCAGAGCAGGAGCCAGGCAGATGTCTGGGACAGGCTCTTTGCCCCTCTTGGACAGGGCTCCAGGTCTGTGCTCCAGTGGGATGTTACTGTTTGGTAGTAAATCTTCTTGTTGCTCCTCAAAGTTCATCAATCTGGAGAATCTGTCTAAAATTTATACTGAGAGGGCAGAAAAATGTGCCCAGACTTCAGCTCACTTGCCCGTCAGGCGTGGAGAGGAGGCTGATGGTTTATCAATCTTTCTCTTTGCAAACGATGCACCTTTTTGTCAAACATTAGTTTCCAAGGGATGTCAAATAATAAAGGCAAGTTGGAAAGAAAGAAAAATAAAGAAGATGCAGGGTGAGAGAAAAACTGGGGTTTGAATACCATCCCCAGATTTCCTGTGTGCAAACTAAATCCTACATTTTTGGGTTTCTCGTGGCTAAGGCAGCTGTGGCCTGTGGCCAAGTGCCCAGGTATCCTGGCTTCATTTGGAACATTGCCAATCAAAGTCTCAACATTTCTCCCACTTTGATTCCCGATAGTTATGGAAGAATTGGGATGCAGGGTGCTGCTCCTGCTCCCTGCCCTGCGTCCCTGGCAGTCCCAGCGTGCGGGGAATGATGCCATGCTTCCATTCATGCTTCCATTCATTAGGAGGAGAGTTTTCAGGGTGGTGACCTGTAAATGATTACAAGGCTCCCACGGCATAATTGCATGGGATCCTTTTTTTCCCTGCCCCTGGACATTAATAGCAGCTCCTGATTATACAGAGTGAGTAACGACTGCTTCCCTGAAGTCTGTCTGCTCCAGTCAGAGCATGAGTGCTTCTTACAGTGAGTTGCTCTTTCAGAGTAATTTAACAAGATTTGTCTGTTGGGAGAGGAAGGGAATTTTTTGTGTTTCTGTGTGGGGCAGTAGTCCTTGTTCCTCTATTTCCATCACAGAGCTCCTTTCCCTTTGCTGCTCTGCCAGCTGGTTGAGGGGCCCAGAGTCGATGGCTCACTGGCCGATGTTCCTCCTGTGGTGGCAGTGGAGGTTTTCATTCCAGAATGAAGCTCACTGGTGTCATTCCTGACCTCGAGTCCCACCTTTGCTCTGTCCTGCAGGTGATGGCCAGAACTTGGTGACGGAGGACGTGACAGTGGTGGAGGGGGACGTGGCCACCATCAGCTGCCGCGTCAAGAACAGCGATGACTCGGTGATCCAGCTCCTGAACCCCAACAGGCAGACCATCTATTTCAGAGATTTCAGGCGTAAGTTTGTGGTTCCTCATTTGGTCACAGCTCCTCCTGTGCCTCACTTGCGCTCAGGACACAGCATTTGCTGAGATCTCTCCTGTTTATGTAATGCTGGGCACTTACAGTTCACTTGGTTCTGTGGAGGTAGGTGAGATAGGCAATCATAATCTTCTCCTTAATGGAAAACTTCACAGCCCCCTCTAAAAGTCAGAGCATCTTACTTTGCAATGGGAATTGATTGTTGTAATTCAGGGTGAATTGCAATCGAGTGCCAAATATTTAGCTGACACAAACAAATTGAACAGGGCGGCACCGAGGCAGCGCAGTGTTCTCAGAGGTAATCTCTTCAGACCAAAGACTGAAAATTTCAGGAAAATCTGTGCTGCTTTATACCCAAACTGAAATCTCTCATCCCTTGCATGTCCAGTGGGTAAGTCTGTCCTGTGGTGACAGTGCCACGGTGGCTGCAGTGAGAACTTTAAATGGTCTGTGTTAGTGTCACTGTGGGGACACAGCCGTGCTCTGTGCCAGGACAGGAAACGAACCTTAAATTCTGCTTTTCCCCATTCCTTCCTCATTCAGGGTCTCCCTGAGTGCCTGCAGTCAGTGATGGGGCTGTGTACACACCATAAGCATTTTACCTACACATCCCTAAGCCACCTGGTAATAAAACCACATCCAAAGATTTGATGCTGTGCTGTGGTTTTCTCATGTTGATTAATTGAAATTATCTGAGAACCAAAAGATTTTATAGGTCCATCTTCAAGGAGGGAAGCAGGATGGGAGCTAATCAGGAGCCCAGGGGTGCTTGCCTCGCTGTGCTGCTGTCTGTAGGGATCTCTGGGGTTGTGATGTGGTGGGAAGGGGATGTTGCCTCTCCATGCAGTCACCCAGGCTGTGCTTGCCCCACAGCACTCAAGGACAGCAGGTTCCAGCTGGTGAACTTCTCCAACAGCGAGCTCCGGGTGTCCCTGACCAACGTGTCCATCTCTGATGAAGGGAGGTACTTCTGCCAGCTCTACACCGACCCCCCCCAGGAAATCTACACCACGATCACGGTGCTCGGTAAGGACTGTGGGCACACAGGGTCGGTGGGATGGGGGTTCTGTGGCTCTGGGAGAGCTCCAGCCCCCTGGACAGGGATTTGAATGGAGGATTTGAGCTCTGAGTGCTGGTGGCCGGGCACGTGTGGCCACGGGGCCGACGTGCTGGCAGTGACAGCAGCTCCTCTATTAGAGTGGTTCCTGCCAATTAGCAGCAGCTTTTAAGGCTCTATTAATGGGAGAACCTGAATCAGGCAGGGTGACTTAATGTAAGATCTTACTTGCTGATTAGTTTAAATCTTCCTTCTTTTGCTTAATGAGATTTGGGTCTTAGGTTTTTATACGTTGTTAAGTAATGTTTATAAGCAGTTTTACTCCAGCTATTACAGTTATCAACACCTTCAAAGTTTCTGTGCACTTTCCAGCGCTCACAGGCACGGGAAGCTCTTGCAGCTCCTGCCTCTAATCGTGCACAGGCAAAAACAGTTCGTTGGATTTAATTTCACTGTTGGCAATGCTGAGAAGGTGTTTGAAATCAGAATACTCATTTCGCTCACCTGTAAGCCAGCACTGTGTGTCTTTCAAGTGGGAGACATAATGCAGGTTTTTTGTTGGGTTTTTTTAAGCATGAATTGTTGTTCAGAACTGAGGGAAAAAGTCTGTTTTCTTGCCTTGTACTTCAGTTGTTTCTGAGAAGCCTTTGTGGCATGCCCAGTGTGTGTGCTGCCTTTCCCCCATGCCCATAAAGGAGGTGGATTCGTGTCACCTCCATCGTGTACTCAGGTCAAACCTCAGCTCAGGAAGCAGGCAAGGGTGAGGGAGATTTATTATTAGAAGATGAAGGAGGGGTCTTAGTACTTGCTCAGAGAGATTGGGCACTGCTACAGCAGGGGTAGCTTGTCTTGCCTGTCTTTTCTATTATTGTTTCTCTAATTAGGAGAACAAATGAGCCGGGGCTGAGGAGTGGCTCTCCGTGTTGGTGTTGGCTGGTCCTCCCAGGAACTTGTTCCCCACTAAAAATCAGATAGATCTGAAGTTGTATCAAAGACTGGTTTTTATGGTCTGCTTCTAGTGCTGCCAGCTCAGGAGAGCAGAGGGAGATGTCGAGGTGTCCCCTCTGCAGCCAGGGTGCTGAGGGAGCTGCACATTTGCTTCAGCACTTTCATGTCTTCTGTGACATGATATGTAGATTTATTCATGCTTAATTGGAACATGAGAAAGTCTCAAATATGTAGCCCATTCTGTTCTTTTTAGAGAGAAGCCACAAGTGACTAATTAGTCCATTTGATCATCTGGATGGTATTTATACATATTTGTTCTTCATTAGCTCAAAGACCTGTGAGTCACATCTGAACTGTGCAGTTGCTTAATCACATTGATCAGAGCAAAGATGAGTTTCCTTTGGAAGTTCTGGGATTTTCTGAAGCCGTGACTCTGCCATAAGAACTCTCACTGTTCACTTTTTCCTGGGTTTTGCTTTGATGGGGAAGAGATTCCCTCGTTCCCATGTCTTAATTTTTAAGCTCATTTGTCCCATTTCTGGGCTGTGCCTCAGTGGTTGTTACAGCCTGTTTCTCAGTATTACTGGATGATTTTTCATTGGATGCAGTCTTCCAGCTTTGTGTTTTGGGAGTCTCCTGATCCAGGGAAGATGTGTGCCTGGCCAGAGCAGCAGGTCTCCACCCCAAAGGATGTGGCACTTGTGGCTGGGTGCAGAGCTGGCTCCCTCCTCTCTTTGGGATGGTTTCAGGGTGCTTTGTGGGGGCGTGATGGGAGGCAGGGCTGTTCCCAAGGGATGGTGTTCCACTCCAGGCTTGTGCTCAGTGGCTTTAAGAGCGTCTTAAATGAGGTTGATGTTTGCTGGCCTGCTTCCACGCTCATGGCTGAGCCTCGGAGCTGAACAGCAGGAGAGAAAAATTGCCGTGGAGGTTAGAGGCTTGGTAAGTAATGCAGTGCCAAGTGTCAGCTTTTGTGTTTCCTCTCCTTGTCAGAGAAGTCAGGAAATGTGCACGGAGTCAAGCTGGATTTTTAAATAGCAGCACACACCCGAGAGCGCAGGAGGCTGCGGCTCTCCCTGGAACCATGCCTGCTTGGGAGAGGGAACAGAAAGTTACAACCCTGATAAGTAATAATTTGTGAGACTGCGGTGATTATTAGGTGGAGAGTGAAAGTGCTCACTCCAATTACTGCAAAACCACCTATCAAAGGGTTTGATTGATTGAAAGATCAAATAAATGCTGGTTGCTTGTTTCCTTCAGTAGATTTTACAGGTTTTCCTCGAGGTCTTATCTTGTGTTAGTGATCAAAACGTGTTTTTTTCATCTGGTATGTGTTGTGTTGTGTTTCCCATTCCAGTCCCACCACGCAATCTGGTAATTGATATCGAGAAGGAAACGGCCGTGGAGGGAGAGGAGATCGAGCTGAACTGCACCGCCATGGCCAGCAGACCAGCCACCACCATCAGATGGTTCAAAGGCAACAAGGAGCTAACTGGTAGATGTGTCCTCTCAGTCCCTTGCTTTGTTCAGGGAGCTGAAGTGATTTATGTAACGCTGGGTGTTTGTTCTCTGCTGCCAGTTTAAGGGGAAAAAAAAGAAAGAAAGTAGAGCGAGCTCCTTTGAGCGCCAGCTGAGGAACAAAGCACTGTGTGGGCAGACAGATTATTCCCTAACGCAGGGGGCTGAACTCCATTTGGTCCTCTGCCTACCTGCCAGCCTCGAGTGCCGGGTTCTGGAGTCCTGCTGTAGCTGCAGGTGACCTTGAGGAGCCCAGAGCTGTGCACTGAATTCATTTCTGTGTGGCTTGTGTAGCTTTCTGCCCTGTTTTAGGTACGAGAGGGATCGTCTGCGCTTTGGGCTGTAAAGATTTGCAATTCACCTTCACGTCTAGCTCCCTTGTTTGTAGAGCGTTTTCCCTGTGTTCAGTTGAATATTCATCTAAGATGGGTTTCTCCGACTCCCTGAAGTCTGGTTGCTCCCAGTACTTGCACATTCAAGTCACTGACTCTGATTGCATGTGACACGCTGTTAGTTTAAGTCTGCATGTGGATGTGAGCTTGGTTGACAACACCTTTGTGCTTTACCCAGTCTGAGACACTGACGGACTCTCTGCAGAAGTCCAGACTCATTACTTCAAACCCACCCCCCTGCAAGGACAGGATAAAATCCTCTCCTTAAGCCAAACACTTCAGAGCATTTGAGCAGGCCACATGCTGGGAGGATGCTGATACAGGTGGGATGCGAAGTGGTGCCCCGCTGAGCCGCAGCGCCGTGGCGTGCAGGGAGTTAACGATGCTGTTCTGGTTCCCTTCCCCATCCCAGTGGGCAGCAGGACAAAGTGTTTGTCCCTTTCTGCCTGACCTGTCCAGCTTCTTGATTGAGTTTTCCTGTGTTAGCAGTCGAATCCCAGCTTTGTGTTCTCTGGGAAGAGTGCAGAGCGTCATGTAATACCACCTCACTGCTCAGTCTTCAGATTATTTTTTAACAGAGTAGAGACTGAAACACTTGGCTGTGAGTTTGTGAATCACAGGAAGTGTGGCTTTGCCCATGGGAAAGCTTTTCCTCCAAATATCAAGGGGTGTCTGCATGTATCACCTGTTTCACTCTCATATATTATACAGCAATATTTGGTGTCTGGAAGAGCTCTGCTACAGAAGTTACTCTTAGCATTTTGCCTGTGAATTCTTAAATAAAAAGGCACAGATCAGAGCAGAGCTGCGCTGTCAGCGGGCGCTTGCTGAGTTCCTGGGAAAAATCCTTTTTCTCCTGTCTTGTCTTGTCTCGTTCTGTCTTGACGAAACGCTCGTTTCCGTCACGGCAGCCCTCAGGCAGGCAGTCCGGAGCCGGGCTCCCTCCCTCAGACTGAGCACTGCCGGGTGCTCCCACCCATCCACACTGCTTTTAATTAATTTAATCTGTTAAATCACTTTTGTAGCTAGTTGTGGATTGAGGAGGGGGAGGGGATTTGTAGCTGATTGATTTAAGAGTTGGGGTGTTTGGGGATGGTTAATCATTGCTGTAACGTCGGCTGGGATTTACTCAGCCTGAACCTGGTGGAGAGGGGGACGGGATGGGTGTCCAGAGGGAGCATGGACAAGAGGGAGGTGGCCTGGCTGCAGGGGTGCTCATCCTGTGGTCACCCTGCTCTCTCTGCTCCTGCCCCAGGCAAGTCGGAGGTGGAGCGGTGGTCGGACATGTACACGGTGACCAGCCAGCTCCTGCTGAAGGTGGGCCGGGAGGACGATGGGGTCCCTGTCATCTGCCTGGTGGATCACCCTGCGGTCAAAGACTTGCAGACACAGCGTTACCTGGAAGTCATGTGTGAGTAGCAGAACCTTTAATTCTCTTAATGTATAGAACTGTGTGCTTGCGAGTTCAGGAAGCGTTCGCTACACGTTAAAATTCCAACGATGAGGATTATATCCTGTTATGTAGAAATCATAATCACAGTGTAAGGTAACACTTCATGGGTGAAGCCACGATTTTCCCAGCCCTCTGTGATACCATAAATACTTACCTTTGTTCTCTGATGAAATAACTCTCTGTACATAGAATTTGCATCAAAGGTTTCTGTCTGGGCTTTTTAATTGTCAGAGCAGATTAAATCTGAGTATTTTTCTTCTAGCAACCTACTTATCTCTTTGAAAAGTGCTTCTCTACTCCCCTTTCAAAGCAACTGGCCACCGTGGCGAGTTTACTGGCAAAAACTGGGTATTGTGAACATACAGCGTGGACTGATTTTGTACATCAGAGTATGGAGTTCTGTGGAATCTGTACTAGCAGCACTGATTGAAGCCAGCCTATTTCCTGTACTGTTGCTGACATGTTCTTTGTTAATAATGCATCTCACTTCCCTTAGGAGCTGCTCCACTGTACAAGACAGCAGCAAGCAGCTACCTGGAAATATCTGTGGTCCCAAATGCGCCTGGTGGAGATTTTGGAGCTGTGTACATGCTCCCAAAAGCAGAGTGGGATGGTCCCTACAGCGAGGCCGTGTGCGTGGAAAACCAGGCCCTGAGACAATTCAAAGTCCTTGTTTTTGTAGGGTCCCTTCAACTACATCACACTGAAAGGAGAAGAGGAAGTTTTGTATTAATTTATTTCATCTGCTTCATTATGTAGTTTCATTATGAACATCTTGGTCACAATTCTCGTATCTCCCAAACTAGCGGGAAGTAATGTTCCTGTAATGAGGAAAACAGGAATGATCAGATACTGCCTAAATTGACAGATACGAGATTTCTTGCGACTGTGCTAATGTGTAATTCATTTATGCAAACTTAATGTCCATTAACATTTCTTGTAGAGCTCCATTAGCTTTAATAATACATTAGCACCTTTGTGAGGCTTGATCAAATACTTAACGGGGAAGAGCAGAAAATCCCATCTACGCTGTTGTGTGAGGGGATTGGAGCTCGCTGGGTTGAAAGGGCGTTGGACAACCTTGAGGCTTCCTTTCACAAATCTCTCTGGAATCCTGGTGATTTCGTGGAATAGGAGAGGGCCACTGTTTAGAGGGGGAAAAAGCTAACATTTTTTTCTGTTCTTCCTCAAATAAATCCCTTCTTGGCCACTTTGGTTTGCAGCCTGAGGGATTGCCCATGCAGTAGGGGCAAAGCACCCCTGAAGCACAGTTCTTTGTTGAGCTCCTGCCCTGGGGGCCCTGCTGCATCCTATGCACAGGTTTCTGCCCTTATCGCTGCTTTTAGCATCTCCTTGGGCTGTTCCAGAGCTGTTTGTGGGAATGAGGCACGGAGCCTCCTTGGGAGGGAATGGGGATGAGCAGGACAAGGGAGTTCAGACTGATTTGGTTTTATGTTCTGAGTTAAACTCTGAGCTTGTTATAAGTAATTGTGTTTCAGTGTAGGGACTTGACCTCGTTAGCCTAGTCTGTTCCTTGGGTGGGCAGCAGCAGATGGCCAGAGAGGAGCCCCAGCCCAAGAACTTGTCCTGTGATGTGACCTTGTGGCTCCAGGACTTAGCGGGCTGGAGCATGGCCAGACACCTGCATTTCATACCTGCTGCAGGGCTTCAGCTTGAAGAAAAGGCAGTTTCAGAGCAAACTCTTACCCTTGGGTTTCTCCTGTCTCAGGATGGTGATTTGCTGGCCAGTGGGAGAGCATGGGCAGGAGGTGGAGGCTCTTGTCTGTGTGCTCAGGCGTTTCCATCAGTGCTCCCATGGAGCTCGGCCGTGGGGGCAGCTGGGGCTCCTGCACTGATGCCTTCGCAGGTGATTTTAGGTGTGGAATGTGCAGGTTCAGCAGAAGACACTTTCCCTGCCCCTGTCCATGGTGTTACCTTGCAGGTACCCAGCCACCAGGTCTCCCTGGAACTCGTGCTCACCCCGTGTGGGTGTTGCTGCTTTCCTTGCAGCAGGTCACTTACTCTGCTCTGACATTCTCTCCCCACAAATCCTGCCCGCTCCCCTCACGGGCGCAGCGGATCCACCCCTTCAGAACATCAGCAGGGCACAAGAAAATGTTTTTCTCAGCAGATGTCCTATTTCTCTGCACTTAATGTATCCAACCGGAGCATGAAATGTGTTGGGGAAGGACAGGAGGATGATGGATGGAGCCTGCTCGGATAATGAGGTATTTTTTGTCTGACTAAATTTCAGAGTAAGGAGATATTTTTTTTGAGATGCAACTCAAAAGTCATGGCGTTTGTTTTCCAAGAAAAAAGCAGGAAACAGCAGTTCTGGGTGTTAACTTGTCCTGCTCATGGGCTAAGCCGTTTGTTGTGTGTCTGCCCTGGCACATCGTGGCCCTCAGTGAAGTTTGAGGTGAATGCTTTTGCGTGGCTGCAGGGTGTGTTACTGAGCAGAAATCTCTGCAAACAAGCAGCGTGATGTGCGTGAAACCCTCCCCTAACACCCCTCAAAAGCAAAGCAGGGCTGGACCGAGAGTGCCGTGCACTCAGAGTGCCCATAACGCTGGCATGCCCCAGGAGCATCCTCAGCTGTGCCTCGGCAGCCACAGGCAGTGGCACTGGAGGGGAATCGTCCCCAGCTCTGCTGCAGTCGCTCTGCTCCTGGGGCTCGGATCCGTCACTGAGCGATGGGAGACCGGCGCGTTGGGTGTAATTTTAGAAAGGAAATGAAGCAACAAAATGCATTAAAATATCATTAAGGAACTGAATGGCACCAGATATTCTGGGAGACGTGCGAGCTGAGCCCTTGTGGTGCGTTTGCTGCTCCCATTACGTGGTACTGGAAGTGAGTGTGGAAGCCTGGATTTGGCCTTTCCTCTGGGCTGCCTTTTGTCCTTTTCTGAAGTTAAAATTAACTGTGCATTCTTTTTTGTAATATCTGCACGTGTACCTTTAAAGTCTGCCCCAGTGGAGTCTTACTGCAGCCTCTGCTGTTGCGATAGGAGAACTTTTTGTGCCCAATTATGTTCAAAATCAGCCACATACGTTTGCTGCCGCATCTCCAGTAATCCTTACGTTTCCGTCCAGTACAAATATTAATTGCATAGTTTGCAGTGAAGTGATTAACATCAATGTAATTTATCATCTGGAGATCGCTAAAAGCGAATAAATGAGTTGTTTTGTTCAGCGAGGTGTTGACCCCTTCAGAAACTTTGATTTAAAGCTATTTTTTTTCTTTTAGTGAATATGAAAAGCACCACAATCAGCCAAGTGTTCAGTTATTTGATTTTCTGGGGCATTAGCCACTCTTGTTTGTGACATTTCCCAGTTGGGTGCTCGTTTTTGAGCTCATTAATAAGGTTTTCTTGAAGGAATGTTGTTGGGAGCACAGAGCGTGTGGGGCGGCCGGGGCTCTGCCGTTTGCAGGCATTAAGCATCAGAGTGTGCTTAAATATTAAAAGAGAAGTGTTTATCCCCAAAATGCCTGTCGGGCTCTGGCATTCCTTTTCCTGCAACAAGCAAAATGATTAAATTGCTTTTGTTAAGGGTGAATTTTGCAGAGTCGTGTTTGGGGTTGACAGGCTCTTCCAGACAAGCTGTGATCTGCCAGTCCTGCTCATTCCTTATTTTAGACACGGGGTCTATTTATTGAATAGATTTCTGTATTTTGGCTGAAAATCAGCAGTGCAGCCTCTCGTCCTTGTCAGAGGTGAGGAGCAGGCAGGGGATTGCCAGTCTGGGCTGGCTCTGATGCAGAGCGCATTCCTGATGAGCAGCCCCGCTGGATTTTGGAATAAAGGTGGCTGTTGTTTACATCTGAGGATCAGTGTTAACTTTGCTGACTTCTTTTAATATTGAAGAACACATTTTTCCTGTTGTTTCCCGGCTGAGATCAGAGACTGCCACAAGTCAGGTTTTTGAGCAGCTCTCTCGGGCACAGACCAGAGCAGGGATGAGGAGCTGGATGAAGCAATGCCCACCTGAAGGGAGATGTGCAAAGCATTATCTGGGAAATGCTGAGGCTGGATTTACCTGCAGCGGGCAGGAGCACGGCTTGGCCTGCGGATCCTGCTCCCAGGGATGCCATCTGGCGTCAGGTTTGCCTGCATCAGCGATTCCTGCAGGGATCAGAAAATGGATTTTAGACGTGGACCCGGCCCCTCCTCGCCTGGCAGAGGCCAGAGCCTGCTCAGCGCAATCCCTGGCAGGGTCCATTTTGCCAGCTCCTCTGTTGGCCGGGGTCTGGCGCTGCCAAAAACACCACGTGCTGGTTTCCCAGCACTTGGGAAGAAGCCTTTTGGCTGTTGTCAGCCTCAGCAGGGAGCTCAGGGAACGTCTCCTGCGGGCAGGGGGGGCTGGGTTGTTGCTGGGGGTGGTCAGCGAGGGTCCCACGGACCCTGGAGCATCACAGCACCCTTGGGTGCAGGAGGAGCCAGGCTGGCCAAGGCTGCCTGGTGCCGAGCTGTGGGGCAGCGAGCTCGCCTGCCTTGGGGATCGTGGGCTGCCCTGATGAAGGGAAATGGGTGGAAATAATAGGCTTAGACTTTTGTAAGGCCCCGAACTCGGTGTAATGTTTTATCTCGGCTGATTAATGACATCTAAGCATTATCGATGAAGTGCATGTTTAAATGGATTAAGAAATCACTAACTGGCAGATCTCAAAGGATAGTCATTAGGGAGTAATCAGCAGCGTGGGTATTTTTAGAGGGAACGCAAGGGCCTGGGTGCTTGGCCTGATGCTGTTCAGTTGAAGCATTTGAAGTTCTTAAAAAGTCACTGTTAATAATCTTTGCTGATGGCACAAAAATGGGGCGAGCAGCTAAAATAGGAAGAACTGGGACAAATGCAGAATAACTGGAGTGGTTTGGTAAGTTCCCAAGCACGGAGCTCGAGAGCTGTGAAATGGATGCAGGCTTCAGTGGCCAGTGGCATCCTGGGGGGAGGTGGGGAGCGTTTTGGGGTGCCTGGTCCCTCTGGGGCAGACCCCAGCACGCAGGCACGCGCCTGTTGTGAGAGAAATCTCATCAAACGCACAATGGCTTTGTAATAAGTTTTTCAAATTGGCTGCTGCTAGAGTGTAACCTTTAGACTGGTATTTAACCTTGTATATCACTATGAGCTTTTGAATGAATTTAGCTTAATAAAGGTGCCTTATTAAATTACGAGGCTGGGGTTTTTTTTGAGCCGCTAGAAAGAGGCGTAGTAGGAAATAGCTGTGGGTTGTTGGGTCTAATTGGCTGCCACGGAGCACGCAGAGCCTCAGGTGCACAGATGCAAGTGTTTATTTTTATGTAACAATCCAGTGGTGTGATGTTATGAAGTTCCAGGTTGAGGATTTCGAGGTACTGGAATGCACTTGGTGGCGAAAGCTGCCACTTCTTGCCTGGTGTCCTGTGTTACTGTCCCAGGTGGTCATCACCCCTCGTTCCAAAGCCGCAGGCATCAACTGCTGGAACGTGTCCCCTGCAGCAGGGCGGTGGCAGACGGCTGGAGCTGGCCTTGGAACCATCAGTGCTCTGTCCGTGTGCGCTGCTAAATGTCACAGGAGCCGGGCTCGGGGTCCCACGGCGCTCGGCATTTCACAAACCTGCACTCAGAGTCCATCATCTGCAGGAAATACACTGACTTGGTGTGAGGCAGGGTGTGAGCTCTGGAAGTAGAATTTAAGGTTGTTTAAAGGCACGTCCTTAAACAAAGGGAGAAGGACACCGTTTCCCCTCCAGATTCTTCAGTGAAGTTCTTTTTGTATGCCATGAGCCTAATGCCAGCCAGGAGTGTTCAGCCATCCCCCTGCATCCTTCATTTTCCTAAGTGCCCTCTGTAATTCCCAGCATGCTGACAAGTCCTTTGCTGTGGTAACTCCATTGGGAAGCTCGTGGCTTCAGCAGTGCAGGCACACGTGCTGGTAAACCCAGATTTCTCTTGGAGGTGACACCTCGACAGTGCCTGGATCCAAATGGGATGAGTCCACTTCACTGCCATCATGGGTTTAATGAAGCCCTTGGGGCTGGAAAGGGGCAGTAGAAGGGCTCACCCAGCTCGGTGGGAGCTCATGGAGTTGGCACTTTGTTCTTGTGCAATGAGCCTGGGTGTATTCCTCCTGATTTCCATAAGTAATTGTCATTAGTAAACAGCTCATTAGGAGTACTGAACTCACCTAACAGAAAGGGGATGCAGCAGGAGAGGCAAACAGCGAAAGGAGGTGTTTCAGTCCCCATGTGCCAAGTAAACTGGGCTGGGAGGGTTTTCTTCTCCTTCCACAGCACAGATCCAACCCAGCAATGCTGCTGGCAGGGCTCAGGGTGCTGAGGCAAAGCTCACCAGGGGTGGCCATGGGGTGGGAGCCCAGGGTGTGGCATTGGGGGATTTGTTTGCTGTGTGACACTGGGGTGAACCTGTCCTGCCCTGCTCCTTGTGCAGGGCTATTGCCACTCCGGGGCTGGAGCACCTTCCCAGGCACACCAAAGCTGCCCCATTTCCTGTGGGACTTGTCCCCTCAGGCAGTGACACCCCAAGGCACTGTCATCCCCCAGCCCACAAGGACACCCCAGTTCCAGAGCTGCAAGAAGCATCTCTAACGGGGATTAGTTGATGAAATGTTGTGGTAGAGTCATCTCGGGAGAGGATTTACTTGTGTAGCTTATTCCATTAATGGAAATTATGAGAGTTTAAACTGGTTAAATCCTGACATGCAGGTTTTTTTTCGTAATCTCTATTATTCCATAGGAGGCATGTTAATGAGTTAAACACAGTTAATAAAATGCAGCCAGCCAATATTTTGGGTAGCAGTTACTCTCAAAGGAAATAGAAACATTTAAATGGTTTCAACCTTTATGCATACTGATTTTTTTCCTTCCTTTGTTCCTTACAGTTGAGTAAATTCCTGAAAAATATCTATGGCTTAATGGCACTTGTAGCCTTGAATTGATTTCCTGCGCTGATAATGTTTTAGCTACAGCTCACATTGCGTTTTTAATCTCTGTTTCAGTCATGGGAGGTAATGAATTTTTTAATTGTGGACTCTAGGTTTGTGGTTTGGCTCTTTTTTTCCTGCAGGGTCTTACTAAAGTGTTTTTGAGTTGGCTCCCTAACTATCCATGCTTTAATTCTCTGTTTATTGTAGGATTTAGAGGAGCTTCGTCTGGACGAAATACAACCTCCTGTTGTTTACACAGAGGCAGTGGTGGCTGTGGCTCTGTTTGTGTCTCTAACAAGCATCTCTTGTCCAGCCCAGCGCGTTAGCACTCACGGACTCGGAGTGTCGCGGTGCAGGAATCGCTGATACTCCACAAACCCCTTGGATTCCGGGCGCCGCGGGTCCCTCCAGCTTCCCCTCGGCACGAAGGCAGATGGGTTCCTTTCAGCTGGAGCGAGCTCCGGGATGAGCTGTGCGGCAGGAGCCCTTCCCGGGAGCGCGTGGGACTCAGGAGCCGCCAGCTCCACCTTCCCCTGCTGCGGGGGAGCGGCGGGAGCGCGGCCCGGGGCTCACCGAGCCATGTTTTGTGTCCTGCAGATAAGCCTCAAGTGCGGGTTTCTCAGAATTACCCCTTGCAAGGCCTGACGAGAGAAGGGGAGCCGCTGGAGCTGACGTGCACAGCCTTTGGAAAGCCACAGTAAGTTGGAACCTCCCCAGGGATGGCCCAGGGTGGCCGGTGGTGACAGGACACTGCATGGCTGCTGTTCTGCTGCCATTCCCTGCTGCGAAGACAATGTCCCAGAGTGAAGGACAGAGATGCTTCCTGCACCCAAACATCTGCTGCCCACTGAAGACATCTGGTTTGATTTGCATTTATTCCTGCGCACCTAATGGCCAAGGGATTTCCACTGGAAGAGCTCCTGGGAGAGCTTTTCCTGGCCACTGTGCAGCAGCCTTCGGGTGCAGAAGGGAAAGGCTCCCACCTGGACACCTCTTCGCCCAGGGAATGGCTTGGGTGGCATTAATCTGCAATTAATCTTGGGTTTGATTAATCTGCAAAAGCAAGGGGCTGCAGTTGTGGCCTCGGGAGGTGCTGGTGCGTGGCTGCCAGCCCGGGACCCCCACACTGAGCCCCTGGGGAAGTGGGATGGATCCCCAGGTAAGGCAATCCATCCTTGTGCTCGTTCTGACTCTGTGATGGTTTTCCTCCCCCTTGGTGCCCCGTGTGGTTTTTATAGAATACCAGTTTTATTCTCTCTCCTCTTCTTGCCAAGCCCTTGAGGCTTTCTTAGGCAGTTGAAGAAATTTATGCATCAGGAAAATCCTGGCAAGGGAGGGTAGATTTTCTCTCACACTTTCATTGCTGTTCTAATTTAAGTTTTGTCGGCTTTATTTTTTTTTTAAATACTTTCTCTTCCACTTGGATTTATGGCTGTCAAGTATTTACTATCCTTCTTTATTTTCGTCATGTCCATAAGATTTCTGCAAACATCCCTGAGATCTGTCAGTGCCTCCTTGGCAGAGTGCCCGGAGCTGGGGCGTGGGGAGCTGGGCCCCATCCAGCTCGGCAGCGTGGGCAGGGTGGGCACCCAGCACCGAGGAGGCTCAGGCTGCCCCCATCCTCCCTGGTGGCCTACATCCCCTTCCACAGTATTTTCTTGGTTCCCATAGCACTTGCTTGGTTCCCACTTCCCAGTTTCTTCTGCTGGGCACGAGGCCAGTCCCTTCCCTGTGCATCAGAGGCTGGCACGTCCCTGCTGAATTCCGTTTAGTAGCGATTCCCTGCTCAGAGCCTGCCAAGCCCCTTTGCATTCCTGTTCCCCTGGGTACCTGCAGTGCCTCCCTTTTGCTATCAGCTGGGAATCTAATGAACAGGCTTCTCTACGTTTTTTCCTTGCAGGCTATGAGTAAGACATTCCCATGTTAAGCAGGACAGGCACATCTCCCTGGCAGCTTGCCCTGCACGTTGCGTGGTGCTGGTGATGTGCTGGGAATTGGCTTCTCTAGGTCACCTGGGTCTCCCAAAGCTGAGAAAATACACAGTGAAGTAATGAGCTGGGTTTAGCTCCATCTTCTTAAGACAAAGGTTTCATGAATTTTTTTTACAGAGGTTTTAGATGAAGGGGGAGGTTTCTCCAGTTAAGCAAAGTAATTTCTCTGCAAAATTTGGCAACATAAATATTGGGGGAAGGAAGCTCAGAGGGAAAAAAGACCAGAGAGGAGAAATTTCTATTTGGTATTAATACAGATATTTTGTTAGATAAGACACAACCCCCTAAAACTATGACAGAAGTGGGAAGATGCTGAAATGGTCACTTCTGGGGCATCCAGGGACACACTTCTCCGAGCAGCAGCTGCTGTGTCATGTACCAGCTGGGAAACCTAGGGACTCCACAGCACAAAAAGCCCTTTAAAAACTGTCAAACGCTTCCCACCCACACTGAAGTTAAACTGCATTTGGGCTCTCTCAGGAGCTGCTGCTGCCCACACTGTGGCTCATGTGCCGATGCCGTGGCAGCGAGGGACAGAACACCGAGCCCGTGTCCAGAGGCAGAGTCAGCCAGCACCCAGCTGAGTTTGCTTGGTGCTGGATCCATCCATAGCATGGCTGGGATGTTGAAGCATCAGGAGCTTCTGCATCGTGGCACTCATCTGCTGTTTGGACGCAGGGAAAAGCCTGAGCTGTGGGGTACCTCTGGCAATGTGAGGTCCCTGTTGCCAGCCTTGGAGCCAGGCAGGCTGAGAGAAGCTGAGCTGCAGGAAACTCCTCTTTAAGAGCTCACTCTTGAGTTGCCTGAATTGGAATTTTCTTGCTGAGAAGGACCTGATCTGTCCCCTTACAGCTGCTTACAGACATAATAATAATAGATGTTAAAAACCTCCACAAACTCAAAAGACCCCCCCAAGCCCCCCAGTGCTCCTGATCTTTACCAGGCTCATTCTCTGGATGATGCATACCCCCTGCCCACGTGGGTTCCATCAGTGTGGGGGTGCAGGAAGGGGCTCCCAGGCGGGCTGGGGGGCAGGAGAAGGGCTGGAACTCCCTCGGTGCATGGCACAGCCCCCACTGAGGTCACCAGGTCCCTGGCAGCTTGTGGAAGGGTTCAAGCCTGACAAAACCTTACTTGTTCTGCTGTCCAGCTCTGCCCTCAGAGCACCCTGTGGATGAACATTGAGTCTGTAGCCTCAGAGCTTTTAGGTTTGCTGAGTAAGCGAATGATTAACCACTAATGAACTTTCTTCCTGCTTGCATTAGTGTTTTCAGAAAATTTAAGCTCTGGATACAGTTTCCTGTTGGGTTAAAATAAATTTAAATTGAGGAAGCCTGACAGCATCTGGGCTTGAGTAGTACAAAAAAAGTATGTGTTGTTTCTTTACAGTTTTTCTTGGTTTGGGCTTTCTGTCTGTGGATGAACTTTTGAAGATGCCATCTTGACCATAGGAAAATAGTAATGTGACTGTTTCTTTTTCTCCCTCCTCTGTAGGCCTACGGACATGAGGTGGTTAAGAGTAGATGATGAGATGCCTCAACACGTTGTAGTGTCTGGTTCAAACCTTCTCATTAGTAACCTAAACAAAACAGATAATGGTACATACCGCTGTGAGGCTTCCAACGCGGTGGGGAAATCACATGCGGATTACATGCTGTTTGTATACGGTACGTGAGAAAACCACCGTTCTTCTAGACTCGTTTACACGTAATTGCAACATGCCCTGCTCGGAAAGCTGTGACAGAACTTAACATTTGCTCAATGCCAGATTTGCAGGCAGCTCCTGACGCCCCCGAGGCTGCGCTGGGCTGGGGCAGGGGCTGGGGAAGCGCTGGGGTGCTGCTGGGTGCGTGCATCAGGCACAGAGCCTGGCCCGGCTCTGGGGAGCTCCTGCCCTCTGCTGCCAGCTGGAGCCTAAGGAAAAGCCAGAGCAGGGGCATGGGGAGAACTGTGCAGTTCTCCTAGGACTTCTCCAGTGATTTCTTGTCCTTCTGGTAACACCTCCTCCAGTGGCCTGAGCAATGGTCCGTGGAGTTCCGAGCCTCTCACTAGCAAGTTAATCAGCCAGCATCCCCAGACAGCTACAAACCAGTAAATAAACTGGAGGAATGAGGTGCCTTAAGCCTGTCTGTGTGGCTGGGCAGACACTAAAACATGCCTCAGCATCTTTTAAAGTGCCGTTAAATTCCTGCTTTAATTCTTTGTTTCCTCTGCTTTACTTTGGCATTGCTGCAAACCTCATGCTCCTGCCATGAGGTGTTGCATGGAATGGAGATTCAGGAGGCACTTGCAGAGCAATCCCCCAGTTTAATGATGATGGGCTGCAGATTTTAACTTCTCTGTTAAGAGCAGTTGTGTGTGGCTGGGCTGAGTTCATGGTGGGTCTTGGACTTTTCCAACCTGAACGATGCTGCAGTTCCACTCAGATGGGACAGAAACGTGGTTTGAAGTTTGTTCCATGCAACAGCCACCTAAGCTCTGCAGTCTGACCTCTCTGGTAGTTGCTCTGATCCAGTCAAACACTGGAGAATCTCCCATACCTCTCCAAATGCCACCTCTGCAGGAGTGATTTTAAGCCCTCTCTTAGAAACTTGCCCAAAGACTCAAGATAGCGACAGCTTTGAGCTTACACAAAACTCATGTATGCCATCATATGGGTAGTTTTTCTAGTGCCTCTTGCTCCACAAGACTCCAGTTTACAAAATGAAGTCAGATATGCATTTATGATTGATAATTTGAATGCTCACAATATTAAAAACCCACTTGTTTACATCAGTGTTTAAAGAAACAACCAATGTTGCAGAGAGCAAAGCAGCTGGAGCAGGACACAGGCAGTTCCCCATGAGATGGAACCCATGAAAGCTGCTGCCCTAAAGCAGCTGTGGGGCAGTGGTTTTGTGTACCCATCCTGGACCAAGGCAGGGCTGGGGGAACCTCCCCAGCCTTACTGACCTGGGGTTTAGAGCTCGTGGGAAATCTCACATAATTACTCCACATTTTGGATGTGGGCGAGAATAGACAGTGCAGGACTTCCTTGGGGTTGCTCCCTCTTGGGATTAAATCCACAGGAGGAGAACAAAGACAGCATTATGTGGAAGGAGATGCAGGTTCACAGGGGATGGAAACCTATGGGTTCCAGCATAGGCATCTGGCAGATGTGTTGCCCATGTAGAGGAGGGCTGCTCATGGGCAGAGAAGGGTTTTACAGAGCCCATCATCTCCTGTTTCTGCATGTTTGGGAGCATCCTGCTAGGCTCTGGCACTCTGGACAGCGTAAGGAATCCTTTTAACCTTGATTTAAAAGGGAGAAGTCCAGAGTGGGGAGGGAGTGGTTGGCCTGTGGCTGTCAGCTGAAGGCTCCTGGGGCAGAGCCCAGCTGGAGCTGCTCCTGAGGGGAGGTTCAGCATGGAGGTCTCACCCTGCTCGGTGGTGCAGCACTTACACCTCTTTCACCACCAGAAGCAGCCAATTCCACAGCAGCAGCAGGGTCTGTGTGCATGCAGCCATGTCTCTGGGCATGGCAGGAGCCTTGGTAGCAGGAGGTGCCTCGCTGTCCTCGCTGTCCTGGCTGTGGCTGCTCATGGTGCAGAGCTCCCCAAGCCACGTTAGGGTGGGAACTGGGGGCTGCAGACACGGAGCAGGGTCTGGCACAGCTCCAGGAGAGGCAGGGTTCAGGCAGTCCCATTCCACAGGGACTTCTCTGCAGGTGGAGGGTTTGGTGTGGCTTCCAGCAGCTGAGCTGTGCCCACTGGGATGGGGATGTATAATCACATTGAAACACACTGGAAACATGTTCATTTCTAAAATTCATTTTATGCTTTCCCTCCCTGTGGGGCGTGGGCAGATACATTGCTAGAAACTTCCAGCTCCATTAGCACACCAACTTTTTTTTTTTTTTTTTGCTTTTATGGAGGAAGGGCCCACGGCACAGCCAGTCCCAGGTCAGTGTGAGTCTGGGAGCCTTCCCCCTGTGCTGCTGGGCCTCTGCTGTGAGGGTCCCCACTGCTCTGGGGCAGATGTGTGGGTCAGGAGTGAGAGAGAAGCACAGGGGCTGGGATCCTCGGGGTGTAGGGGAAGGACAGGGACTGCTCACAGCATAGTGAACGTGAGGTGACGTTCCTTAACTCTTGGCAAGTTGGATGGAATATAATAAAGGTGCAGTATATAATTAAAGTTCAGATATCTTAATTAGGGGATCCAAGGGAGCTAGCTCAGAGATAAAAGACTAGCAGATGTGTTAGTGAGGAACAGCTGATGTGCTACGGAGGAAACCTAAAATCAAAAGCCCATGAAAGGTTTCATGCTCTATTATTGCCGAATGAATCCGTAGTTCAAAGTCTTTCCGACTACTTAACACATTCAGTTTGATCATCTGGGCATTGGTACATATTTTTTCTTTTACATCTTCTCATATCTACCTTCTCCTGCCCGATAGTTTTGATAAGGACGTGTCCCTGTGTGTAACATCAATCCCGTGACGAGCAGCAGGGTTTGAATCTCAACAGGTCCAGTCCATCTGAGAAATGGTCACAGAGAGAAACATCTCATTAACGATGCCCTAGTAGCAAAAACAAGAGTGTGCAACTGAAATTGTCAGAAAAATATTGATTTTTTTTTTCTAATTAAAAGATCTTGGTGGAATTCCTCATACCTGGAAGTTGATATTCAACAATGATGTTGTCGTTTCTCTGTATTTGTTACCATCTTTGAAGTAGTTTTTAACATCCTGCTGCCGTGTGTTTATAGAGGAAGAGCAGTGAGGTTCACGGCCCTGGGAAGACAGTGAGATCTGTTCATGTGCTGTTAATGTTCAGGCTGTGAAGCACAGCAGGACCCCTCACACAACCCTCCCACCTGGATTTGCAAATGTATCCGTAGACAACCACCAAAAGCACCACTGTGTCTCTCCTTGTATGTGCAAACTGGTCTTTTTGTTGTGGAAAGCGTGCAGTTTTATTTTCCTTATGCCTCTCCCATTCCATTTCTCTCTCTCATTGACTAATTTATGCTGGGTTTTATTTATTTTTTTTAGCATTGTAGAAGGCAGAAGGGGGGAGAGGCTGGGGCCAGGTTCTCCAGCCGGAGTGAGCGTGGGTGGAGGATCTGTCCCCGCTGTCCCTGCAGCTGCTGCTGGGCTCTCCCCCCAGGGTTTAGCCAAGGAAGGGCCCCCAGCCCCCGCGCTGCTTCTTAGCGTCCTTGTTTTCCTCTGATCACGATTGACCGCTGTTGTGTTCTGCTTGTTTTTTTCTTAATTTGCTTTTTTATTATTTTCCTTTTTATATTTTATCCAGATCCCCCCACAACTATCCCTCCTCCCACAACAACCACCACCACTACCACCACCATCCCTACCACCATCACAGGTATGGTACCTTCATAACCATTGGAAATGTCCTGAATGTTTATTGTCTTTTATGTATATAAACAGAGCACGAAGCCTGGGGGAAAACAACAAACCAGTCACTTGCAGTGGTTTTTTTTTCCCTTGAATACGCCCACCCACAGCACGGTCCGGCAGCTCAGCGTGTCACACTGTCCTTGCCGTGGGTGTGGGTGTTCCTGAAACGTGGGAGTTGTCATGGCAGGAAAAGTGATTAATTGGGTTACTGGTGGCCAGTATTGGGTACTTCAAAC
Source organism: Erpornis zantholeuca (assembly GCA_013400515.1). Taxonomy (NCBI): domain Eukaryota; kingdom Metazoa; phylum Chordata; class Aves; order Passeriformes; family Timaliidae; genus Erpornis; species Erpornis zantholeuca. Next base: position 304,604 of record VZTN01009325.1, read on the forward strand.
ACAGGATGCAAACAGCCTCAGAGCTCGCTTAGCACGGGCAGTCGTTTCAGCCTCCATCCCGTCAGTATCAATTTCTGAGTAATTTATAGCAGAAAGTTTGGTCTTTGGCAATTCAGTTCACCTGGTGAGACTCAAGATGCTTTTTCTCACGCCGAGGTGTTGGTCTTTCTCTGTGATAAGGTTCTCCCTCACTCTCCCAGAAAGGGGAATTCCACCAGTCATTTTTACTGAGTGAATGCCATCCATAGGCCCCTTTCAGCTTGTGAGATTTTCCCTGTCTTGCGAGAAAAGATGAATAAAAACAACCAGCAAGATCATGACACCTCTCTCTGACACATCCTCATGCCTCCTCACAGACCTGACTCATCAGGAAAACCCTTCTGATTTATTTGTAACCATTTGCATTGTCATTTCTCTGACCTTTCCTTCTCCAACCGCTGCTTTTGCTTTTGCTTGCTGCTTTTTGTGGGGTTTGGTTTTTTGGGTTTTTTTTTTGAGGCGGAGGTGACAAACGGCAGGTGAGGATGGACCATTGAATAGCTAATGGCACAACATTTACTGTTGCTGTAAACCACCCCTTGTGTAAATGCCTTCACGTTTTATTTGCTTTTATGACGCTGCTCAGCTGACTCTCACCATCCTGCCCAGGGCGTTTCGTGGCTTCTTTTCCTTTCGAGGTTTTTTGCACCCACGCCAGGCATGGACGCGCGGGCGAAGCCTCTCTCCCAAGGTGCCTTAACGCAGCCACCAGCTCCGCCAGCCCTCGCCGTGCTCTGTTCCTCCTCCAGGTGCTTCCCAGCCCAGGCACCCGCCCCGGGACGCTCTGCCGTGAACGCTCTCCCTTCTTCCGTGTCTTTGGTTTCTAGACTTAACCCGCTTTCGTTTCAGAGGAGGTTTGAGGCTCTCTCAAAGCCTCCCTCAGAGCTGTTTGCAGAGGAGCTCGGCCCGTGTGTCCCACAGGTTGTACGCGGAGGCGCTCGCAGGTGTCTTTGTTTGACGGTAATTGCTCGTGCTTTCAGTGCATTTCGGAAGGCTGAAAGGAACAATGTGTGTCTTGATGCTTGGATAACCTCTTAAGTTAATCGTGGTGTCTGCGAACGTTAATGACTGTCCTTTTTCTGGGAACTGGGTTGTTACCAGCCTGTCGTGTTAGGGATTGCCCCAGCACTGCCTCGCTGTCCTCGCTTGTCCTCACCTGCTGTGTCAGGCTGCACAGCAGTGCTTGGTTCTTCCCAATAAACAGCACTTTGGTTGTTTGCTGTCCTGCTGTGAGTGCTGCAGCTTGTCTGTGGATGCTCAGTAGCCTCTGGGCTCTCCTCCATGTAGTTTTCCAGCTTTTTTATATTAAAAATAAGGGGAGGGGGGTGATTCTTGCAGTCAGAAATGGCCTGGCAGAGGTCCCTTGGGGCAAGGAGCACGGGGCTGTCATTCTCTCACCTTTGTTTGCAGTGCTGGAGGATCTCAGATCCTGGTGGCAGAACCCAGTGGGTCTCCATCGCCTCCTCGATGTTTTTCTGTGTTGGCTTTGAACTGCTGAGGAGGCTGGAAAAGTAATGGAAATGTGATATTGTTCCCTGATTCCAGCAGTTCCTGCTCACGATCTGTCGGAAGAAGATTTGTTAATGCTGATAAGAGAAATTATTATTTTCTCCCCTGAGATTGAGTCTTCTTGCCGTACATGTTCCCATCCTCTGCCCGTGAGTTCAGTGTGCTTTTCCCACCCAGAGAGCCTCTGTCGTTCAGAGATGTGCACGTGTGTCCTCTCCAGTCAGCGCTCGGGAGCATGGAGCCACACCAGCTTCTGCCCTTTGATAGTTAAGAGACTTTGTGGCTGGAAAAAATTAGGTCAAATTAACATAATCTCTAGAATTACATAGCAGAGTGGTGTTGGAACACTTTTCAAAGCCTCGAGAGACACCTGATACCTTAATTCCCATCCTCACCTGAATGCTCCAGCATTCTTCCTGTGTGACAGAGGAGCAGTGGGAGCCAACAGGCGTTCCCTGAGCTGCTGGCAATCCAGGCATCTGGAGCCAGCCCAGTGGAATCCAATCCTTAGGATGAGATGGGCTTGAAATCTGTTGTATTTTGCTTTTCTCCCCCTACTTCTAGTATAACCCTGACCTAGTTCATGTCCCCTGGAACCACGGAGTAGTTCTGAAAAACAATTGCTTTAATTGAATAAAACATGGGGAGAGAGGCTGCACTGAAGCAGTTTCTAGCAGATGACCCTAGAAAATTCTGCCCTTGGAGTTGTCCTTTTGATTTATTGGTTCAGGGAGTTTCTGGGGGAGCTCTTGGAAAGCTGACCTGATGCCTTCTCCAGCGAAGGACAAGCTGAGCAGTGGTGAAGTTTCCAGACACCATGACCTTTAGAGCTTTCCCTCTGTCACTTTAGTGTAGGTGCTTGAAAAGATTTTCTGCGTGACAGCTTGATCTTTTCCATGTATCCTCCAACAGCATTGATATTCCGGCCATCCTTGGGTGTTTCAGCCGTTATCTCTGCCGAGCCCTTTTTTATCAGTTAAATTGTCCTTGTGGCTTTCTTCATTAAGATGTACACTACGATACAGCAGCAGAGCAAACGGCATCATTTGAATTACCCCGGAGTCGCTCCTTGAAATGCGGGGCTTGGACAGCTGTTGTTTCCTGGGAGATAAAGGTCCTTAATCACAGCCCAGCTCCCATCTGGGCACAGCACGGAGCCTCCCCCTGCCTTTCCCAGCCACACCTCCCTCCCGGGATCCACGGCATCATTCCTAGGTGCACGTTTGCATTTCCCACACTTTCTCCACAGGTGGAATTGCTCAGGTGTCTTGGCAGCAGTTTTGGTGAAGAGCTGGGGGTGATGTGTGCAGGTTGCTGGTGTTGGCAGCCCTGCAGCAGATGCTGCTGGCTCTGCAAAGGCGCTGCTCTCCATCCTTTGCAGCAGCGTTGGCAGCAGGCTGGGGGCTCCCAATGTCCTCCCAGGAATGCCCATTTAGAGCATATTTTAAATCCCACTGATCCCTTGGAGCAGCAGGGGTGGGGGTGTGTTTCGGGGGGCTGTAACACTGCAGGCAGTGGTGTTCACTTGAGAATTCCCAGAGGTGCTCCAGGCCCCCTCAGTGAATGCATCTGGGAAGCACCGAGCCTGTGGAAACAGCTCTGAGTTCCTTCCTGAGGCTAGGATTTGTACAAGCAGGAGCAAGCTCTCTTTGGCTTGGAGGTGTGCAGGAGCCAGCAAGCTCCAAAGCTGGAGCTGAGAATTGATGCTGAGTTGGAATATCAGCTCTCGAGCAGGGGCAGCTGGTGGTGGAACTCTCCTGTCACCCACGGGCCAGGCGCTGTCTCCTGCTTCTGTGTCATCCCAGGTGCCTTAAAAGTAATAGCACATGGAAATGTGAACTCTGGGAGCAAAAATAGCATTGCAGGTTTTCAGAGCATTTCACATGCCAAAAAATTTCCTTAATGCAAGAAAAATGACAATTTTATCCTCAGTAGGAGTTTGTCCTTTCCTGATTACAGCTGGTGGTGTGAAAAGCTGCAGTTGCAGGGGGTTAATTCCAACAGCAATCCCAGTGGCTGGTGGGCAGGAGGAAGGCAGTCCCAGTCATCCTTTTGTCAGATTTCCTTGCGGTGGGTTTGTGGGAGGCAGCGTGGGGATGCCTCGGGCAGGGCAGGTATGGCCACTTCTGCCTGGGACTGCTGCAGGTGGTGCCGCGGAATTTAATCGTAAAAGGGAAACAATTTTCTCCCCAGTCAGCTCAGAGTGGCCAGCTTCAGCTCAGTGGTCTGGGCTCCCTCACAGTCTCTGGCTTTCCCGGGGATGTGGAGATGCCCACGCTGCCAGCAGGAGCAGCCAGGGTTTGCTCTCGGCGTTCCCTGCTGCTGTCGAGTTGTCTCGTGTTCAGGTGCTTGATGCCACTGTGCAGGGACGCAGCCCAGGGATTTGTTCCCCCAAATTATTTATTATTTAACTTCTGCTTTCGGTTGAAAGTTCTGCCTGTCCCTGGTAAAATGTCAAGTTAATTTAAAGATGATTCTGAGCCTTTCTGACATTTTCATCCAGGATGTGTCCACATTAAAGGGGCTAAAGGCAGAGCTGGCAGGCCTGGGACAGGAAGTAAAATGAAATGAAATTCAGTCTTTCAGTCCCATGTCCAGCTAGTAGCAGAGAGGATCTGTCATATCTGGTCTTACCTTTGGTGACATAGCATAAGCAGTGCTCAAACCATCATCTTGCTGAGCAGATGGGGCACGTGCAAGGCTGGGCTTGAAATCAAACCAAAATCCTCCCAAATCTGTATGGAGAAACATGCAAAAGCATGGCTGGAGCCACCGTGCTAATTTCAGACTGTTTTTGTTCTGGTCACACACAACATCCATACAGATTGTGATGATTTTTGTGAAACATCTGGTCTGCTAATCAAGCTGTCCCTGGGGCCCATTGCAGCACGGCTGGACAGGGGCACTCGGAGCAGATCGAGGACATCTCCATCCGTCCTTGGAGGAGCACGTGGCGAGGGGAAGGATGGACATTCCTCTGTGCTCTGGTGTTTGAGCCCTGTCCCCCCTCAGCTCTCAGGCTGCTGTGGGATGTGACAGCTCTGCTGGTGTCCCACGGAAGTTTGATCCAGAGGAATGCCGGGAAGGGTTTTGTAGGGTTTTTCATCAGCCCCAAGGACCAGAAGCTAAGCAGGAATCTCTTTGCAGTGCTGCACGCTGCTCCCTGAGGCTGCTGCAAAGGCAGACAGGCAGGAATTCACACCTGCCCTGGTCAGTACATGTGAAGTAGTCTGGAAAATCGGGAAGAATAAGAGCTGCACGCGTCAGGGATCAGATTGGCTTTTGGTTTCAGTTCAGAAAGCAATTTAAAAAGCAATATATTGAATGGATATCTATACTTGCTAAGGCCTCTTTAAATTTAAAAGGCAGCAGCGTGTTTTGCCGTTACTTTGTGGATGTGCTGCTGTAATTCTGTGTGTGCTCCTCAGCCCCAGCACCTCTGCGAGGCTGCAGCACTGCAGCTCCAGCATTCAACCAGGGGAATTTAATTCTGCTGCGGGGGTTTTAGTATTCCTCCATTGTGCTTGTTCTGTTTGAGGCTGTGGACTAATTACGGCCAAGTTTAAAGGGCCTGGTCTGTCACACTCTGCAAACAGTTTGGAGTTGGAGAGAATCCATTTGAGAAAACGAGGAGGCTCAGCAATGGAGCTCATAATGCTGAGAAATGTTGCCCAGCTGCCTCCAGGCAGTAATTTTATAAATATGTGTGTGTATATGTGTGTGTGCCCTTGTGTAGCTGCCTAATGAGGTGGTGAGTGCCTAGAGCTTGGGTGTCATCTGAGTTGTCTTAGCTGGCAGATACTTATTTCCTATGGCCAGTGCTACACAGAAATCCCAATAAAGTGAAATTTGCAGCTTTGTAGAGGCCAGTGCTTACTCCCTTGGGTACCTTCTGTAACTATAAACCAGGCCTCTGAGGAGCTTTTGTACATGGAGAATCTGGAATGCCATGGCATTGTTCTGCTTTTCCCAAACAGCACATTTAGTTCTCTTCCTGATTGACATTGGGAAGAGAGGCTTTGGTACTAAGGTAGAAAATCCCACGTTGAGTTGAGTCTGTTTCGTTATGTGAATTTTATTTCCTCTTGGCTTTGCTGCAGCTGGTAAACCAGCCTGTTCTTCATCACCAGCTTTCCACTTTAAGTGGTATCTATCAGCCTTGGGCATGTAGCTCTTCTAGATGCTGACGGCTTGGGACCAGAACAGTGCTTTTTTGTGATGGCAAAGCCTTTCCTTGGCTTTGTTTAACATTAGTCAGTCAGGAGTGTATCAAAGACTTCTTGTTGGTCAGCATTTAAGGAGAAGAAATAGTTTTTGTTGTAGGATGTGGGGCAGAAGGTTGATGCCTGTGGTGCTGTGTGCCTGCTCTGATGTGGAAGTGTGGCTCTTCTTGAAAGCAAAGCAGAAGCTGGTGGCACATACCCAGGATTCAGGAAAGCACCTTTGAAGCTATCCAGTCCAGCTTAAAGTTATGGGTTGTGTGAGCAGCAGCACTGCAGGGCTGGGATGTCCCTTCCCGGGTGAGGAGTGCCAGCGGCAGGGCCGGGACACACACGGATTTACAGGAGTGCCCAGGTTTGGTACCAAAGCACCAGTGACCATTTTTCTCTCCCCTGCCACACAGTGATGTAGAAACACTGCAGTGTCTCTGTAACTCGGGGTTATTCCCTCCGGGATACTGGCGTGTGCAGTCCTTCCCAAGGAGGACTGGCGTTGAACAGGACTCCCTGAAAGTTCACTCTAAACTTTAACTGGTCTGTGTTTCCTACTGCAACCATCCAAACCATTTGCTAATCATAACTTTGTCATTCCAGCTGCAGCCAACATGTTGTTTGACGTGGATATTTGTTCGCACTTACAACCGCTTGAGAACTTTATTTTGTGTAACCTGTCGGTCTCTGTCCCCGGACGGGGAAGCGAGATGCACTGTCCAGTTTGCACTGTTTCTTGACTAATAATTTCTTCCAGCACGTCAATGCAAGTTTGCTTCCAGCAGATTCTCTATTTAGTGTAAAAGCTGACGTAACTTTTTTTATTTCAGGAAGACAGTAAATTGACACTATTGGTAGATGCCAAGATGCTATCTCAGGAATTAATACTCAGTTTTACAACCCCTTCTAAACAATGACTTTCCCCCACCTCCACCACCATATCCCCTTCCACCATTTGCTTGGTTAAAACGAATGGGAATGGCTGCCCAAAACCAAAGCAAAGCTCTTGGTCTCCTCGTGGCTTTGGAAGGTTTCCCTTGCAGCCCCCAGAGCTCCCACAGGAGAACAAGGGCTGGCCTCCTTGAGGGTGCCTTAGATTTGGTTGCCAAGATGAGAACAGCCTATGTTGGCAGTGGAAACAGGCTAATGATGGCTTGATAATCTGTTATGCAAATCTTGGTGCAGTTTGTTAAACTGTGCAGGGCTTATTTGTTTTGCTTCCATAATTAAAGCATGTAGACCTGGGATCTGTAAGTATTGTGTATTCCTTGTATGATTCTTGTCTTTGCTGCTGCTTCAGGAATTCAGCCCTGGGCTGTCCTCAGCTAAATTGCCAAGAAACAGGTCCTCCTTTTTCCACTGCTGCCCCTGCCCGCAGGGGACTCGTCCCCAGGTTCTCTGCCAGCATGTCACCGAGGGGAAGTGCCGCTGTGAATTGTCTGTCGTTGCTGCAAAACCCAAGCTCCGGGGCCATGCAGGGCTGTGCAGGGCTGCTGTGTGCTCCCTCGCACGTGGTGCTCACTCAAACACTGCCTGCTCCAACCAGGCTGGGCTGGGACAAACCTGGGCTGGGCCCTTGGCTCCAGGGATTTATTTCAGTGACACGTTCTGAGGAGCCAGCCCGCTCCAGCCACTGACCCTGCCACAGAATACCTACCTCCAGACTGAAAGTAAACAGATTCCAACTAAATAAGCCACTAAATTCGGGTAATGTGGTTACATTTGGTTTAGACTTATTTAGGAAATAACTGTCAGAAAAAGCCTTCAGATTTGGGTCAGTCTTTTTAAACTGCCTGTTGAAAATGTGTGTGGAAGAGACAAAGCATCTCTCTTGGCAAGGCAGCACCCCCCAGAAATTTCCAGTGGGGATCTCCATGTGGAGTAGAGTCAGCTTCAGACTAACCAGCAAAAAACCATCCAGGATATTTTAATTACCTGTAGCTGTTCAACCAGGTACCTGCTGCAGCAGGGGGACTGGTAATGTTTGCCCACAGTTCCCAGTTCTAGTACACTTTTTTTTTGCTGAAAAAAAAGATTCCTCATGCAGGTGGTGGCTGGGAGGCTGGAGGAGAGGCAGGAGCAGGCTGTTCCCTGGCCATGGGCGCTCTGGTGAGGGCAGTGTTTGAGTGTGTAACGATGACGTGCCGAGCCTCAGCTCCTCATCCTGCTCTGGAGCTTCTGTTTTGTCCCCACCAACCAAACTGTTGGTGTCAGTGTTCTCTCCTGTCTCCTGTTCCCCTGACTTTGCAACCACCAGTAATTGTTCTGGCAGGGTCCTGGAAAAAGAGAAAAATTTACTGTTTTCCTCAGGCTCATAGCTTTTGAACTGGAGGCATGTCTTCTAAACAGTGCAACTCACTTCAAATGCTTTTTGCCTTTCATTTTATTATTGCTTGTCACGCAATGTTCTTTGAAAGCTTGCTCATATATTATCTGTTCCATTTTTTCCATTTTCCCTTTTTTTGCATGCTGTTCCTCCTGTTTCTTCCCTTCCTCCAATCCTCTGTTCCCGTGTGTAGACACAACGGCGACGACAGAACCGGCAGTTCACGGTTGGTATCACATTCCTGTTTATCTTATTTCTCAGCGCTGCTGAGTGGCAAGACAAGCCTGGGAAGGGGAAGCCAGAAAGGGAACTGGAGTCTTCAAGGGAAAACCGAGTTTCAGGTGGACTCATCTCATAAATACAACATGGGTTCTAAGGCTGGAAAGTCTGTCTGCTCTTGTCATTTCTGCTGTGAGCTCCCCAGCCATCATCCTGGTGCCAGGCAAGCCCAAGCCCCATGGAAGTGGCATCCAGGTCCAAGTGATTGATGCCAAGTGATTCTCCATCCGTTGACTTGAGAGTCACTTCACACATGAAAAAGAATTTTTTTTTTTTTTTTTTAGGTTTTTTGTTTGGTTTTTGGTTTGTTTTTTTTTTTTTTTACGTTTTGAGCATTTTTCTTGTATTTTGAGTTAGTTTCTAAGACAGGGCATCCAGCAGGTCTGCTGGCATAGGGCAGCACTGGGGATTCTGGGATGCTCCACAGAGGAGCGCTCGCCTCCAAGGTCGGCAGGGAAGTTTGCGTTATTACACTGCAGAAGGAGATTGGGAAAACAAATAGCAACACTTTCGTCTCAGCATAGCAGTCTAGCAAAGTAACCCCTCTCGTCTGCTCGAGGCAGTCTAGCTAACAGCTTGACAGCTTCCTGAGCTTCCTCCACTCCCCGGCGAGCCTACGTACACGCTGCAGGCTGGAAGTTGAGCATCCCATTTTTTGGCACGAGCTTACTTTTTAGCTGAAAAAACAAAACCTCTGACAATTTTTAATTACAGCTAATCCATGTTGGACTTTGCTATTCTAGTTTAACTCTGATAAACTGATTGATTTTTTACTGACAGAAATCCCTAGCACACAGCCCCCTGTTCTCCCACCTGCTCCCCTTGAGGCGTTGCTTGGACGAGGTCAGAGTCAGGACTGAGTGGAGCAATCATTCAGTAGCAATGTGCCATATCAGGTGGAGGGGCTTGCACTTCTTATCCCAAATAACTTAGCTACTTGGATGCATTTTCCCACTTGGCAGAAAGATGGGAACTCTCCGGGCACACTTGTGTTTTGTCTGTGTGACAATCTCCCTGTGTGTGTTAAATGTCAAGAGCCAACGTTGCTGGTTTTGTAGCTACGTGTTTGTGGCTAGATGTTGATCCCTAAAGTCAGGTAGCCCTGATGGTACACAACTCCCAACATCCTTTCCAGGTGTCTCTGCATCAGGAAAGGCTCAGTGTAGGCATGTGTTAGTCTCTGCAGTGAGGACAAGCTGAGTAGATGCTCAGTAGCAAGCCCTTGCCCCATATTTTAAAGCAATTCCTGATGTCTTTCCTCCTTTTTCTTTGTTTTGGGAAAGCCATAAAAAGCCTGTTTTTAACTCAAGGAATTACCCTCTCCGTGGGGAAGATTGCTGCCAGGGAGGTAGCCAGCTGAAATGACAACCTGTCCCAGTCACACGAGCTGCCACAAACTTTCCTGCCTTAAAACCAGCCAGTTTGTCCCAAATTCCCCTGTGCTTGCCCTTGTGGGGTGCTTTTCCCATGAAGACTCTGGATTTCTTTCCAAGCTTGTGTTGCTGGAGTGTGTATGGAGTATACCAGGTGTTTCTGTATGCTGGCCATTTGTTCTTTCCAATGTCCGATGGGAGTGAGCATGTCTGTGAATGACTAGAAATGCATGGGCATGAATACAGCCAAATGGATTTTCTCCAAAAACGATTTAAAATGAATTGGGGGAAGAAAAAAGAAAATAAACCAACCAAACAAAAAAAACAAAACCAAAAACCAACCCAAAAAAGAGCTTGCTAGCAAAGAAAATTGAATGTAAGGCCAGTGTGTAGCCAGCACAATGCTTCAATCGGGGAAAGAGGGTTTTGAGCCATTTGAAGTTTTGGAGTGTATCCTAGAGGACTGGGGGGAAGGAGTCCTGTATGTGTGTGCATGTCCCAGCAGTAGCCAAGGCCCTGCCGTTCCTGTGTCCTCACGGAATGGAGCTGACGGCAGCGATGCATGAGTGACCTAACGCACGAACGTTGTTAACTCTTTTGTTGAAAAATGAGAGCTTAACTGTGAATTTTCTGATGCACTTTCTCCTTTCTCTGCACTGTTCATTGCCAGAGCTCCAATAACAGCATGGTCATGGCCGGCAGGAAGGCTTGTGCTTCCGCTGCACCCCACAAAGCCGGGGTTTCCCAGCTCCAGCCCTCCTCCCTCTCTGTGCCCCGTGGGGTCAGGGTGCCCGTGGGGCTGACATCGCAGGTCCCACTGTTCTGGAGTACGGGCAGAACTTGGTGGAGCCGGGAGAGTAACAACCTGGAGTGTCCACGCCACTCAGTCTGGGGAGAAAGCACTTCTGCCATGCCCTTTCAATTTTCCGCCCCTGCCCCTCTCCCGACCAAAATCAACGGGCCAGTTTTTAATGTCCTGGCCCCTCTTGCCCCTCGGTGGCCAGAGAGCTTGGCCCTCATGAGGTGCTGCCTTTTGTGGACCCCTCAGGTGAGATGCCCAGCTCGTGTTTGCCCCCTTCACAAGGAGGACACCTGTAAGCAGCCCTGACCTTGGACACACTGACCGTGTCTGGTTTTTTTGAAATTCTGCCCTTACCCTGTCCTAAGCAGAGAGCTTCAAGAGCTCAGAGCACTGTGCTTGCAGCCCTGTCCATCCATCCATCCACCCAGCAACAGGGGGCTCAGGGCTGCTCCCCACTCACCCAGCAAGGCAAGAACCAGGCAATGCTGCCTCAGCACAGGCAGGATTTCTGCTCATTCTCGTGGAAAGGTAGGGTGAAAAAGCCTCCTCTGAAGCTGGCAAAGCAGGAAGCCTGGAGTGAAGGTTAAAATAAGGAAAACACCCCAATCACAAATGAAGAGCGATAAGAAAATATTTGGCCCATAATGCAGCAGGTAAATTATTTTACAGGCTGGAAATTCTTCCCTGAAAGCCTGAATGTGGATCTTTAACTGTGGCCTTAGCAGGTTTGGTACAAGAACAGGTAACACTGTAGTGTTACGCTCTTGTTGCTTTTTCTGATAGTGCTCAGTCCCTGAGAATTAGTTTAGCTGGGGTGAAGCCAAAGCCCCTCCGCACCAGAGCGCCGTACGCTTCACCAGGCGCCACGGAAAAAACCTCAGAGCTTTCTGCATTGCCATCATCAAGCATCTCTGCCAGTCCAGCTACCTCCTTCCCTCTTGGAAATGCCCTACTTAAAAGTGCAGCTAATAGTAAATTCGTTCCTCAATGTATTTGAGAGCTCCCGTCCTTGGGGCGGTTGAATAAAACATCACAGCTCTGTGTGCAGCGCCGCCGCGCGCGGCATGAAACAGAATCCCTAATTGCTTATTTAGAGCCTGAGATGGGAGAGAAATTGGCTTTTCCTTAAAACCTGGATGTAGCGTGGGAGCCCATAGAAACCTAAATATAGCCGGGGTGCCTGGTCCTGGCGTGGGCACCTGGCTGAGCTGCGGGGCGCGCTTGCCGTGCCGGCTGTTCCTGCCGAGGACTTATCATTGCCAGGGAAATGGAGCAGAGTGAAAAGTTCCCTTTCATTTCTCCGACAGGAGTAGTGGCAGGCTTGGAGTTCATCCCCTCGGTAGTGAAAAGAAGGGGCTTTTGTAGCTGACATGGAAGTTTAATGAGAAGAATCAAAACTGGTGCACCACCTATTTAAATGCCTCACAAGAGGTTTTAACACCGGCCGGTGGCATTTCTGAGTGTCCCAGGTGCAGGGAAAATCGGAATTGTGGGATTGTTGCAAATTTTATTCTGAAAAGAATTTTTTTTTTGCTTCATAAAAAATGCAACATTGCCCTTTTTCATCAGTGAGAAAATACAGTTTCCTTTAAAGGGAACTCTACAGAAGCAATTTTGGAGAAAGAAATGTTGAAGGGCTCCTCTGCCAAGTGCAGCTTTGCATGGCCAGTGCTTCTGTGAGTCAGCTGTTGTATTTATAGATCATTTATAGAAAAAAGGCTCCTGAAAACCTGAAAAGGGCTCCCTGAAACCCAAGAGTGGCACACAAGCAAATTTCCTGCTATTAATCTTAATGGCTTCCCACTTCAGGAGGTAATTTCAATGTAGCTTCCTGGTGATTTGATGTATTTAAAAACCTGTCACTGAAAATGACTTTAGTCTTTAAAGAGCAGTGTGTATATATAAATACACATATTGCTGCTCTGCAGTGGGGCCAGTGTGCACATTGACCATGCTGCACTCACAGCTTGGCAGTTTAACAGACAGTCAGCACTGTGAGCTGGCGATCCCAGGTTCCCCAGTGCCCAGGGATGTGGGATCTCTTCACGGGAATTTTTTTTTCTTTGCTTTATGCATTTGCTTTTAGTGGCCAGCGGCAAGAGTGAGTCCTGGAAGTCCCAGCCCACAGGGTAACACTGCCCACCCCACATTTCAGTAAGTCTGGGTGGCCTCCTGGCCCTGGTTTGCCCTGTCACTGATGCAGAGATGGCCAAGCGTGGGCTGCTCTGCCTGCAGACCCCAGCACTTCCTCAGGCTCCCAAACCAAGCAGCACTAATGCCCTCACAGACAGCGCTGGCTGCCTGGGGTGGCCACAACCATGTGCCTCCCTGATTGCTTTATAGCTTTGAGAAGAGATGCTTTTCCCACAAATCCATCACATTTGGGCAATGAAAAGAACCCTGTTTGTCCGATAGTTTGCCGACCCAGCCCGCAGCCTGCAACCAGGCCATGACATGCACTCGTGTTCTCCCGTGGGTAAACGTCCGGACTTGTCACCATGACCAAAATTATTGGATTGGGTGCAAAATTGGAAGCAAGTTTTCCATTGCTCCATTTCAGGACCGAAATCAGCCTGGACTAAATTGGGAAATCGTCCCCTGATGGCTGAAAGGCAGAGTTTGGGGGGCTCTGCATGCTGTTATGAGTGGTCTCAATGCCATGTTTCGTGTGCCAACAGTGTAGAGCGAGGAGCTTTTCTGTCTGTAATAAAGGCCACGATTGCACTTGTGTCACACGATGGCTCTGCCCACACCAGCAGACGGTGGCAAGTGACTGACACATTCTCTTCTCTCCCCACCCCCAAGAAATTCATCCTCGGTTCTTAAGTGTGTTGTTTTTTGTCGCTTGAGAAACGCAGAGAAAAACGAGTTTGTTTTTACTTGTAAGGCTTTACTCAGTTGCCCAATTCGGCCGAGGAGCTGGACTATGGGGATCTCTCAGGTAAGGGCTAGTCCGTAGGTAACCTGCTGCTCTCCTTCGCTAGACACTGGTTCCACTCTGATTTCTGCATCCTGGCCATGTTGCATTGTGCAGTCGCTGTGGCGCAGACATTCCCCCCACGCTCTCGCAGCTTGGACGTGCGCTCCTTTCTGTTGGGGTTTTCCTCCCTTTATTTTTTTTTTTTTTAAATTTTTGTTTTGGCACCCATTTCTGTGTGGCATCCTCAGAGGTGGGGCAGGAGGTGCAGGGCACCGAGGCCAACCACTGTGGTTCCCTCCTGGCCGGGGTTTTTGAGCGCTGGTTTGGAGACTGGTTGAGTTGAATCTTTGTAAAGCACTTGGCTCTGCCGTGTGAAACCTCCCCTAGAGCAGGCAGCCAGCACTAACCCTTGGCTGCTCGGGGATTCCTCATCATACCAACATCGGTTTGGGGGTAAAAATGAGGTGGTTGTTTCATCATTGAGGCCAGACCAAGTAAATGGTTCGAGCCTCTTTTTATCCACACTGGACTGAAAGGGGCATAAATGCATCCTCATGGTTTGCCCTTGCCAATTAGCACTGACTGAGATTAAAGCATAATCTTCAGTGGATGCAGTTGGGTGCATTCAGAGTAGGGCCTCTACCAGTGGGACGAACCTCAATCTGTTCTCCATGTTTTCCTATAGAAATCCACCCATATTATTTTTTGCCCCCACTTGCAGAGCATCTCTGCAGACTCCTGCAAGGCTCTGTTGCTGCATGTGGCCCCTCCAGGGCAGGGTGCACAGCCCTGGCCACAGGGCAGGAGCAGCCCTTTGTCCCCCTGGGAGGAGCCCAGCCCAGGGGGGTTGGAACCCAGTGCTGTTCCTGTCAGGGGTTCAGCATGGAGCAAAAAAATACCCCAAAAACCCCCAGAGTCCTCATTTTATTCCATCAAACAGTTCCATCTCACCCAATCAAATCAGGAACGTCCCATCCCTAAGCCACTGCAGGCGTGTTTTGGCCAAGAGGTCAGAAATGATAGATTCATTCCGGATGTGTTCTAACCCTGAGCGATGCTAACAATTACTGTTGCAGGCCCGGGACAGATCCTGTAGGTAAGATGCACCAGGGCTCTGGTGAACATCCCTGAGTGGATGGGGAAAATTGTTTTGCTCTGATAAGTTCTTTTACTTTTTAAAATTCTATTTTTTAAGGAAAAATACACTTTTTGGTGAATGAAGAGAAGAACAGGAAAAAATTCCTCAAAGGAATTGCCCAGAATGGGTGTCTGCTCCCCAGCTTGTGCTGCCCAGAGGGGCTCACACCTTTTCCAGAGCACACAGCTCAGTGTAGTTCTTTTTCTGAATCTGGAATGGAAGCCAAAATTTCCCCCACCTTTACAGAAGGCAGCGCAGGCAGAGCTGCTGCCCACAGCGAGCTCCTGTCATGCGCTGCCAAACACCCATTTTGGAGTGTCTGGTTTGGCTACTGATTTTTTTCCAAAGAATTTCAAAATTTTGTTTGTTGCCCTTTAGGTTGCGCTTGCCTGCCCAAAGGGTGATCATTCCTGGTCAGGTGTGGTCAGGATCGTGCTGGGTCAGGTATGGGGGAGGCACTAGAGAGAGAGCCCCAGGCCCTTCTCTGCTACAAACAGAGCAGCCTCTGCCCCATGGTCCCTGTGCAGAATGCCAGGAAACTGAAACCAGGTCACATTTTTGGCCCAGGGTCAGTGCACTGGGGCTCTCAGATGGGTGGTCCAGGTGAGTGCTGAGCTCTCTGTCGGGGTCGCTGCCCTCGGCTCCAGCAGGAGCAGGTGCTGGGAGCCCTGGGCACCACCCTGAGCGATGCAGGGCACGTCCCCCCCACGGGGACCGTGGCGTGGCGGGCGTGGGGCTGCTGCCGTGTTTGCTCAGTGTGCTGTTCCTTCCAGGTACTCCTGTCCCGCCCACAGCTTCCACCGAGGCTCTGCCGACCGTGCAATTAAGTAATGCATCCCTTGCCTTCCGCCCAGGTAGCCTGAGTCCAGAGCTGTCCTTGCTCTTCCCGGCCGAGCTCTGTGTGTCCGTGCCTCTCGCAATCCTCCTCTTGTTCCTCACATCCTGAGCCCTTGGGGTGCCCGGAGGGCTGCCTCGCACCTCTCGGTTCCCTGCTCCAGCCGGGCGCAGTCCGAGGGGCAGGGTTCCCGTGGGGATCGCCAGGGCAAACCCTGAGCGCCTCTGTGTTGTGCTCACAAACAGACACTGCCGTGGGCTCCGAGCATCCCCGGAGGGCTGCACCCTCGTGGGCTCTGAGCAGGCTCTGGGGCCCTGCCCCAGCGCTCCCTGAGCTCTCCTGGCTCTGCTCCAGAGCGCCAGCACCTCCTGTGAAACAGGGAATGGTCACGGCGGCTCCTGGCAGCCTCTGCATCGGGCCAGGTTCCCCAGGCACAGCTCGATCAGCACCTCTGCAGAGGGAGTGCTGGTGGATCGATGGCCACGGGCTGCCAGCAGGGCTCCCTTCTCCAGGGAGGAGTCAGGGGGAGCAGCCGCGCGGCTCTGAGCTCTGCCAGGTGAGCACATTCATTCAAACACAGCGCGTTGTTTTTTATGAAGCGATCCTGAAATGGGTCGCTGAAGGGGAGCTTATTGATTGAAGAAGGATGAACTCCTCAAATTTCTCTGGTTTAAATTAGACCAAATTCAATTACGATACGACAGGCAGGTTAACGCTGCTCTTTAACGGCCCCTCAATAAATTTGAGGAGGGGTAGCCTGCTCCACACCACGCTGTGGGAATGAATAACATTATTGCTCATCCTGTCATAGACAGGCAGTGATTTCTGTCCTCCCACGTCCTGGCTAAGTGGTTTATAGTGATCATGGAGTAATGGCAGCCTGTTCTTCCACCAGCATCCCCTGCCAAGTCCAACCTCTAGTGCTGCTCCATCATTTCAAAAACTTAATTCCACGAAAGAATTGACCCCAGATTCAGTTGGGAGGTGTCAGTGCAATCCTGATGTTTCCTACCTCCAGGGAAAATGGATAATTGGCTCACCAGGTTTTCAGGAGTGCTCAAGTGACTTAAGGCCATTAGCACCCAAATCGTGACCTGTGGGATCTTCAGGCATGCTCGTGCGATAATGATTTGATAAACTAAACTATAACCAGCTTTAGAAGAGATCACTCATTTAGGAATTCTTCAGAACCATTGGCATTGGTTTCCTTTTCCCTGCCATGATGCAGATGTTACCTGCACATCTGGGAAGCTCAGGAGCTGTTGGTGTGTATAAGCTTGCTCATTCTCACACACAAGTTCCGCCCACTCTGTCCAATGTCAGGAGCTTGACATAAATTTTCACCCAGAAATAGAGGTAAATTTTTGTGCAAGTGCAGCAATAAATCCCAGTATGCCAAAATTAATGTCTAAATTACATTTTCATAAAAATCCCCCTCTGTTCTCTGCTTTTACAGCAGAAATGCACATAGAGGAAGGTCAGAGCTGTCCAGAGATACCCCAGAATGTTACAGTGTTGGGCTACAGAATGTGGAGCTGGAGGGAGGTGAGGAGGAAGGACAGGAGACCGGAGCACCACACAGCAGGGGCTCCATAAAACCTGGGCTTTCCCCCATCCCAGCCGGACAGGCTGCATCTCCCAGCGCTGCCTGTGCTCCACACCTCTGGCCCTGAGCCGAGGGAGAGCCGTAGTCGGCTGGAGAGGGTTCTGGAGCCCAGGGGGAAGGAGCTGCTGGCAGCAGCAGTGATGTCAGGAGCGGTGGAGAGGCGGGGGCCGGCTCGTCCCGGCTGCAGGAGGTCGCTGGAAGGAGCCGCTGCCCCCAGGCTCGAGGATGCTCCTGTGTGCAGAGGGCTCCTGTCACCGAGGTGAGCCCAAAGCCGCCGCTCGGAGCCTCGCGGGACTCGCTGCTGCCAGCGTGGGGAGCACTGAAGGTAAACCTGCTCTGACCCAAATAGGTCTGAAGCTGTTAGTGGGGGTAGAAAGGAGATTTAAAATACAGGCAGCCCAGTCCAACCCAGTCTTGCTTTTAGTCCGGAGATGCTGCTGCTGCTGACGAAAAGAGTGGAATATTCATAGATACATCTATATTTAAAGCCTTTTTAAAATGGAATTGAGTGGAACCTTTTCATTGAGAAGTTGGGAGCAGAGAATTCTTTCCTCTGCTAAACCTCAGTGTTAGCGCTGACCCAGACTGTCAGGGTGCTGCTCTTACCATCACCAACATTTTTCTTGAGAGCTGGTTTTAACACATTGGCAGAAATGTTGGAAACCTGGAGGTCATGAATATATTAACTTTTTAAGAGAGTCTCCCCCAAAACCCTCATAGCTGAGAATCTGCAGGTGTGAATCACAGATGATGATTATCAGTACTTAGATGGACAATCCCCAGCTCAGCGTCTGCTCCGTACTGCTCCTGACCCTTGGAATTAGTTCCTTAGTTCTGTGACAAGTAGCAGCCAGTCCCAAACCCCTTCCTCTCCTGTCTGTGTGCTGTGTGCTGATCCGCACTTTTTGGTTAAAGGAAAACTTCAGGGTTCCCGTTCCAGCAGTGTAATCACTATTTTGTTGATTACATGAGCAATTGGTTAAAATAATCAGCAAAAATAAATTTAAAGCTACCCAAGTCTCTTTCTGGCCACTGTAGAAGAGGCTCTGGAGCGTTCTGCTGCATTCCATGAAACCCTGGCGTCCCCTATAGTGGGGTGCAGCTGTGACTGTCCCTTGGGAGAACAGCACAGCACTTGGAAGGAAAAATTGATTTTTTTTCCTTGATGAGTTTAGTTCTGGCACACAGATTGTACCATTACCGATGCAGTTTTCCTTTAAGGTGCTTTGGTGCCAAGCAAAGCATCAACCCAAAAACGGTTCAGCCAAGGTGCACAGTAGCTGCAGAGTAGCCCTGAGGGGGCATGTTGGTGACAACATGCTGAGGTGTCTGTTCCCTCCCTGCCCTTCCCTCCCTGCTTCTGCCCCACCCACAAAAATTCGCAAGCAAACCTAAAACAAAACCCTGATGATTCGCTGGAAAGGCCAGGATCCAGCTTGATCCAATATATATTAACATCCTAATGGGAAAGCTCTGCATGTATACATTTACTGCACCCTGACAAGAGGGAATTAAATGTCAGAAGGATTTGTAGCATCTGTAATTGAATTGGTGCTGAGAAAAGCAAATCTTGAGGAAGAATAACATATTAGGATTAGCAAATAATGTGGCATTTTGTCAGTTCCTGCCATCTCGACTGTTCCCTCTTCAGCAATAAAGTTGTGATTTCTGGTTTAATCAGAGATAGGAGGCAGGAATAGCTTGGGTGAATTGGAGGCAGCATTTAAAGCAGATTCTGGTTGTTAAGGTCAAGTCTCTCCTTGGCTTTGGGGAATTATTCCTTGTTCTATAGACCTGACACTTTGTTAATTACCAAAGAAATAGCGAGGGACAGCATGTGGAGGGGCTGTTCCGTGCTGGTGGCACACAGACAGCTTTGCAGGGAGCGGTGTGGGAATGGCTGGCGGTGCAGTCGGGCTCTGCTCTGCCAGCAGGAAGAGCTCTTGGTGTCACAGCATCGTGCTGCTGGAGCATACAGGGTTTGATGAGGTGCTGGAGGCAAGGAGAGGAGATCCTGCAGGAGGAATGCTTGAGGCTGTGTGTAAGCTTGAAGATGTATTTAGCCACGTGTGTAACAGTGTGAACTTGGGGCTGGCACCTCCTGAAGAGAAACAATTGAGAAAAATGGCCCTGCACGTCTCAGTAGAGGAACTCACGCGTAACAAACTCTGCTGAGCAAACCTGGCAAGGCTTTAGGCCAAAGTCCATTCTCAGGGGAACCCTCTCTCCGTGCTCCTGGCATAATGCCGCTCGAAGGGAAGACGTGAGGGATGTGTCAGGCACGGGGCTCTGGCACAGCCCTGTCTCCGCAGCGCTGGGACGGTGTGGAGGCTGCAGCCGCCAGCACGAACACACAGCTTCATCTTTCCAGAACCTTAATTTATGATGATGAAGAAAAAATGCCTCTTGATGCAAAATCCTGCTGGAAGCACATTACCAAGCCGTAACTCAGTGTGTTTATGCCCCTCAGCTCTTCCAGATGTCAACAAGGCACTCATCCTCCCAGGCTGGGATGCTGCTGGCTGCTCCGAATGCAGCCGAGCGGAACTGGGTGCAAAGTTTCTAAAAAAATAAGAAAAAAATGGAGTGAAGCGTGCCTAAAGCAGCTGCTCCAGCTGATGAGTTTAGTTGCCAGTTTAGTTGCTTTGCAGAGAGCAGGTTCAGAGAGGCCAGATGATCCCTGCTGGAGCGGCAGTGGGAAGGCAGTGTCGGGCTGGGAGCTCCCGGGATGCAGGTTTTCCCTGGACAAGCAGCAGATCCCGGGCACGGGGTCAGCTCAGCACCCCACAGCGTGTCTGTGGGCACCTTTCCCAGTGTGCAGGGATGTTCAGCTGCTCAGATGCTGGGAGTGATCACAGCAGGGTCCGTTCCCGTTGGAGATGAGATGGAAGGTCTGCCTTTGCTGTGCTTTTGGATTGCTTGGCACACTCTCACCACAGTGCCGTGGCTCGGGGCTCAGGGATGTGACAGTGAAGGCTTTTGGTTTGCAGGGGAATCATCTTTTTTGGCTGCAGTTTTTATCTTATCAGCCAAGCTGCTGGAAGGATCTCTGCAGTGTCCCTCACCACACCCCAGCTCATCCCAGCATCTCCCTGCCCACACTGAGGCTCCTGCTCTCAGAGGTTACTCAGAGGGGCTTTTTTTCTTAAATTGTTTTAATTAAAAGGCGCTTTATGGCGCTCTTGGTCCCAAGTTATTTACTTGGGTCCCTCAGTCCTTAATTTTGGAGCAGAATTGGAAATATCGATAGAAAGTGTAAATCCCAGCTGCTGCTCGAAAGCTTTGTATCAGGTCTCGGCTCAAAAGAGCCCCATTACCTTTAGCTGTCACGGATCTGTACGCTTGATCGATAAACTTCAAATATTATTAGAGGTGGAGGCTTCAGAGATTTGCTCTGTTCTTTCGAGGGAGACGGAGATAAATCTTTCTTAAAAATTGACTTGCATTTGCTCTCTCAGTCGTCCTGGCAAAACGCATTTCTCCGAGGTGTCCGGGCAGGCACAGGCAGGGCAGATTTATGGGCCATGTGCTTCTTGTAGTGAAAGATTTAAATGGTAAATCCTTCACATATGACTTCACAAATCATGTAAAGTTAAAAGATTTTTACCGTTTCTGTTGCTGCTGTGCTTAAATTGTAAGGTATGGCCAGTAAATCATTTTAATGGAGGTGTCGCGCTTGACTCACTAAAAAAAAGAGACAATGGTTTAGCTTCTATTCCAAAATGTTAATGTATTAATCAGCGGGAGAATAATTGTTTTTTACTGCCTTATAAATCTCAGTTGCCATTAGGATTGCAGCGAGGGTTGATGTAGCTGCGTTCTTAAATTAAAATTGTTTACACTGCTATACATTCATTTTACATGGCCATAGCTCATCCGGGGTTCATTCCGGAGCTGTTCCTCCACCACATCAGTCATCCCTCTCCCAGGTGACGGCGTCCCGAGGGAGAGGCGCTTCTGAAAGGAGACTAATTGTGTGGTGAGGAGTTAAATAAACGCAGTAAAGCAGTCGGAGGCACTGTACAGTTCCTGCTCACTGCCAGCCTCGGAGTGGGTGTCAGCGTTTGGGTCAGGAGTGTTGTGTCCTCGTGGGTTGCACTGAGCAGCAAAGGTGGGGCCTCATGGTGGAACCCAGTTCAGTCAGGGCAGAGAATGGTTGTAAACACATTTTCCATGCGGGGTGGGTTGGGTTTTGGGTAAGGAGTGTTTTAGGAAGTTGAAATGTTTTCAGCAGGGCACTCGTTAATGACGTTTCTCAGAGCTATGGATTAATAGTCCCATATTGTACTGCTCTTCTCCGTGCCCCATCCACCAGCAAGGCTGAGATCTGGGCAGCACTATAGGGAAATTTCCCAAAACAGGTCCCCACCAGTAGGTCCCAAAACGACTCCATGTGCCCTTCCTCCCCTCTCCCAGCCGTCTCCCACGTGTGTAGTTGTAGTGCTGCTGCTTTTAGCGGAAAACACCTCGCCAGTCGGGCCGCCAGATCAGTTCGGCTCCGGACAAAGCTCCTCTGCCTGAACTCATCTGTCTAGTTAGCTCCGTGCTTCACCCCTGCTCCTCTGGAGAGCCTGAGGGCAGCTCTTCCCATCCTGAGAGCAGCTGCAGCCAGACCCTGCCGAGAGCATCCTAATAAGTCCCCGATTCTTATTCCTTTTCTGATCTCAACAGATTCCCGCGCAGGTGAGGAAGGAGCCATACGGAGCGTGGACCATGCCGTGGTTGGTGGCGTCGTGGCCGTCGTCGTCTTTGCGATGCTTTGCCTGCTCATCATTTTAGGGCGATACTTTGCCAGACATAAAGGTAAGACAGAGACCAGAGCTGGCGGATGGAAGGCCAGGCACGTGTCCCCTCAGGCACGGTGCTGTCGTGTCTGATGCGACAGACCCCCCAGTTTCTCTCCCAGTGGTGTTCTTGTTTCCTTTGTCAGTCGCTCCCTCAGCACCACACTAAGACCCCCAGAGAGTCTCACAGCCCCCACTTCCCTTGCAGGTACATACTTCACTCACGAAGCCAAAGGAGCAGATGATGCGGCCGACGCAGACACAGCCATCATCAACGCAGAGGGGGGACAAAACAACTCCGAGGAAAAGAAAGAGTACTTCATCTAGAGCAGCCTTGGTTCCCATGAGGTGTC
The DNA here is from genome assembly GCA_013400515.1 of Erpornis zantholeuca. Lineage (NCBI taxonomy): Eukaryota > Metazoa > Chordata > Aves > Passeriformes > Timaliidae > Erpornis > Erpornis zantholeuca. The sequence goes on from VZTN01009325.1 coordinate 326,779, forward strand.
TAACCGTGGACGGTTACTACTGGCCCTATTTAAACGCTACAAAGACAGTGATCTTGGAAGTTGCAACCAGCTTGTGTCTTTTTTTTTAAGGAAAAAAAAGCAAATGTGTGGAGAGCGGTGAGGCCGGGAAGGTCCGGGATTTGCTGTGTAAAAATATTCCTCGTAAAGTACACTCTGCTGTTCGACACCTCAGTTCGTTTGGGTTTTCTTTTTTTGGCCAAGTCCAGCTTGGATTTAGTTTAGTGAAGTCATTTGCAGAAGATTCTGTGCCTTGTTTAATTTCTGTTCGTTCGGGTCGGGGGGAGGCTGGGAAGAAGAGGGGCTTCTGTGCGTTAGTTCCCTTCGGGTTTCTGTGGCTCTTCGTTTCCCCTTTCCTGTTTCTGGAGTTGCCAGCTGGGACCCCGTGGAGTAGGTGCGTTTCTCTGAAGATGTTTCCCCTTTTTTCTCTTCACCGGTTTCCGTTCAGAACTCGAGCTCATCGGAGGAGAACCAGCACATTTTAGATGCGTAGTTTGCAGTTCAGTGTGCCCATGTCCCGTTCCCCTGTTGCCGTCAGGGCTCGGATAACACCCCCCGAGCCCCCTTTTTGTGGCTGTTTCAGGTGCTTTCAATGGTGGCGGCTGGGAAATGGGCTGGAGCTCGGCAGAGGCACTGCTCGGCCGCGGGGATGCAGGAGCAGGGTCCTTGCTGGGCAGGCAGAGCCCTCCTGGGCGTGAGGGCTTCTCCTCATCCTCTCCCTGCTTGGCAGCCATGGGGGTGCAGCAGGTAAAGCCCCTCTGATGCGTGGGCCCAGACCTGGAGAGCAGCTGAATGAACAAAACTGCCTTTTTTTTCTACCTGCTGAGTAAAACGTGGGAGTTCATGTTGAAACGAGCATGCTAATGACCACTAAAGCCATAGGTGCACAGGAGACTCTGGCTCAGTTGGAATTGTAAGCGACAGGTAGCAAACCGCAGCGGGAAGACGGTATAAAGTTATATATGCTTTTTTTTGGTGAGTAATCATGGATTTCGAGCGATACTTTTTTATTGTGTTTACGTGGCAAATGTATCTGATTTATTTAAGGAAAGCATTAATCTTAGTGTCAGGTTTGGGGATTTTTTAGGGGTTTTTGGGGGGGGTGGGCATTTTCGTGCGTTTGTTTTTCAGTTGTTGTTTTTGGCAGAACCATTACAGTGTGGGATTCCTTTGGGAGCAGGGCGGGCTGGCGCAGCGAGCGGGCCCGTTCCCCGGCAGTATTCCGTCTTTCCCCCTCTTGGCAAGCAGAACCTCACGAAACACCCTTTTTTCCGAGCAGACTTTGCCGAGCGCAGCTCTTTGCTGAGCCCTCAGCACCATTGCCAAACCCCATCGCGGTGAGAAGCAGCCAGGCCGGAGCTGGGGCTCCGTGGCGGCACGGGAGGGGCATCCTGGCCTTGGGCAGCCCATATTTGTTTGGAAGTGTACCGTAGTGCAGTGTTACCGATGTAACTTTGACTTACAATGTTGACATGTCTCAGGTTCATGTGTTTGATTGGTGTTTTCCGTCTCAGGTAGATTGCAAAATTTCGGCCCCACGCATTGGAAAAATAAAAAAACCCACATAAAAACAGGAGAAAAAACAGGAAATTATTAATTTTAGTTGTATATCGGTTTATGTATTTTTTCTTCAGTATACAGTGCACTGTTGAAATGTATTGTTGAGTATTACTTTGTACAGCTTTAGATCATTAGGACTTTGAAGCGTGAAGAAAGAACAACCTTGTTTAAAGGAGGATCACAAATGAAGGATGCGGAACTGATGATAAACAACCTTGTTCTTTATTTACCCAGCTTTTTTATTTTTTCCCCTTAGGCCAGTTCTGTTTTAAGGTGTCCATGGAAGATGTTACAGTGTAAGAAAATACATATCCATCTGTTCCCATTCACATTTTGTATTGGTTCATGTATCCCATTTTTACAAAGGAAAAGAAGTACTATGAAATATCTGTCTTCTTAATAAAAAAAAATTAATGTTACAAAACTAGATCTTGTTTTGCACTCTTTATCCCAGCTGTTACAGGAGCTCCACCAGCGACATGGGCAGGAGGAGCTGGGGCCAAGCAGGTAACAACCAGCACTGCCTGGAACAAAAGGAGTTAAACCTGATGTCTTGAAGCTGCATAAAATATAGAGCAGATTTCATAATTTTCATGTTTATAATTGCTAAATTGTTTTCTTTGAGGAGTAATGCCTTGGAGAAAATTGATCTGTCACTGATACTCCAACCTTCCCAAGCTGGGATAGGTCAGTACACAAGGTCTTAATAGCAGACAAATATTTAAATCCTCCCTTGAAAGGTGAGTGTTAAAATATGTGACCTCCTTCACCCCTTTCTTATCTCCCATTCCATCTTGGTGCTGCCAGATTTCCTGGCATCTCCCCTTGAAACACTTGGCAATTCCAAGCTGTGGCACACGATGTCTGTTTGCCTCGAGACACCCAACTCCAGGCAGCAGTGCTGCTGGAGGGTCCCTGTGGCTCGGCTGGGCTCGGGCAGCGTCGATGGCAGCAGCACACGCTTCCCCTGCCGCCTTCCCCTCCACCGCCGCCCCCAAATCAGGCTGCGAGGCAGCTGCGGCGCTGAAATTACAATCATTAATCTTTTATGTTTTTGCACAAAGGATGAGGAGAAAGACAATTGCCTTTGGAGGAGACCACACCGAGAACAACGGTGCAGAAGCAGCGGAGGAGCCGCGCGGACCGGGGTGGGTGTGCTGGCACCGTCCAGCTCGTGGGCACTCGGTGCATCTCCTGTGGTTATGTCACAAATAGGGGTTTCTGAGAGAAGTCATGACTCTGGGGAAAAAACCATAGGGCAGAGCCACAAAAGCAACTCGCTCTTTTCTTACCTGAAATGAGCAGAACAGCTTTGATGGTTTCCATGGCTATTGCAATTATTTCAATGCAGAAGAGAGCTGTGGCTCACAGGCCCACGATGCTGGCTCACTATGGTTTTCTTCTCAAGCCAGCACTAATTGTGTCTCACACTTGAGGTGTCTATAATTTATCCCCTCAGGGGTCCACGTCTTTCAGGGCTTTAAGGTTATTTAGTGGTGCTTTTCTTCACTTTGGATCTAAACACTCTCGTCCTTTGCTTTTCTGGCCCTACACAGGCATTACGAGTAGGTGGCAGGAAACTGAACCTGAAGCGTGCAGGATCAGGTACCTGATGAAACCCTGTGCATTAACTCTTCAGATACTGAGATACAAAGAACTTGGATGGGGAAAGCTGGAAAGAGTAACAATTGAGCAACAGTACTTAGTGAATCCCATATCCTGAGTGTCCAACTGCAGAAATGCACTCCCCAGGCATGACCCCACAGCTGCTGAGCCTATTCCATTGCACAGAGCTGAGGACACTGCCAGGATTTTATGAAAATGAAGGAAATCATACTTTTTGCCCTGAACTTCACATTTTCATGAGTTGCAGCAGTCATTTGGTCCTAATTGCAGAATTATTTTATTAGGTCAGTAATACAGTTCTTAATTTTCTTCTCTTTTTAACCAAATACAGAGAGGAATTATTTTAACTGGGTATCTGAGTCTGACTTGTGTAATTATAGCCTTTTCTGCCAGGCTGAAGTTGCCAAAAAGCTTATGCCACATAAAGTAATTAGCAGTAAATGACACTTAAACTCACATCAGGTAATGTGTACCCGGACCCTGGGCTGGGTGATTGAAATACACGGGAGCAGGGACGAGGCGTGAGCTGGCAGCATCGATCCGTGCAGGCCAGTCAGTTCTCATCAGAGGGTCCTGACAAGGGGCTAATAGCTTTTTCTAAGATCCAATCCCATTTTCTAGGCAGTGTCTGGTGCTGTGCCGCCTGGGATAACACCTGCTCCAGGTGGCATCGATTGGGCACAGGCACGTGTGACACCCCAGTGCTGTGTCCCAGCAGCTTCAACTGGACGTGTCATTTCAGTGAAGGGAAAACCCAAATTCCATCTAAACCCCAGCACCTGGCTTAAAAATTTACATCTGAATTAGCGTAACCGGGAAAAGAATTTCAGCCTACTGACGACCAGGAGTTTAAATTGGCCTTGTCCTGTTTTAACTGGCCAGAGTCAGCCGTGGGGGCCATCCTGCAGCACCAGGTCTCTCCTGCAAAGCTGTGTACACGGTGAGCAGGGCAGGGGCTTAGCAGGGTCCTGTGGGGAAAGGCAGGAAAGGTGTGAGCTCTGCCCACCCTGCAGCCGGGCTGCAAACCGAGGAGCTCCGTTTCAGTTAAATAAACGGACTTTGCGTGAACAAACAGGTTTAAGGAGGAAAAACAAACTTTAGATGAATTAACAAACATTATGTGAAAAAGTAAACTTTAGTTGAATAAGCAAACTTCAGTGCAATAAAGAGCTTGAGTTAAATAAGCAAACTCTGCTCAGGGCCAGCTGTGCCAGTGGAGCCTGCGAGGGGAAGGATGAGAGCTCAGCCCAGCTCAGGCTCTCCTGGAGCTGCTGCCAACTGGGGACATCCTCAGCTCCGGCGGCCCTGCTGCTGCCAGAGGGGTTCCTCACAGGATGCCTCCCTGCCCCATGACATGTCAGGTCAGTTCCTTGCTCACCCCTCCAGGCTCTCCCTGTCCCCTCTCCCAGTCTCCCGGAGGGGAAGGACTGACAGGCTCTGCGCAGGACATGTCGGTGCCTCACACTGCGGTGCCGGTGCCGGCTGCAGAGCTCTCCATCTGATTTCCTTGTCAGCCCAGGCCGAGCTACATTAATATCAGCTCTAACCCGTGTGCCTCTGCCTATCTGCCCGCAGCCGTGTTCTCCCGCTCCAGTTCCTTATCCTGTTCTGCAGGATAGCAGCAGCCCTGTAAGTCACAGACCCGGAGTGATGCGGGCAGCATAGGAATAATGCGTGCAGGTGGAACGGGGATGCAGAGTGTAGATAGGAAGGGTATGGAGAGAAGCTCTTCAGCAATCCCTCAGCTCTGCAATCCAAGGTGAGCAGGGTTCGGGCACTGGGCAATCTGAGTGTGGTTTGGGGGACACCCTGCACCCCAGAGGTTGGGGAAACCAAGCCCCTTTGGAAGATTGAAGGGATTCAGCAGCCCTGGGATGTTTCATTTCTGTATTAAGATTCTGCTGTGAGCCAGACCCACATCTGCCTCCAGACTTCTCTCCCTGTGGTGGCTGGCTGAGTTGCTCTTAGCTGTTCTATGCCCTGTCCCCAGAGAAATCCTGGAAATCCTATTTTCCTGCTCTGTGTTCCAACAGTACCAGTGCTAACCCAAGTCCTCAGGTGCTGGCTCTCAGCGTCCTTTGGGGTGAGAGGGATTCCCTCTTCTTCCTCAACAGACTGCCCAAAAGTGGGAATCCCTTGCTGCAGTGGTACCTGTGCAGCGCGGGGTGCTTGGTACCATGTCACACCTGGGCTGTTGAGCCCTGGGCTTCAGTGCCCCAGGTTAAGCATCTGTCAGAGCAGCACCATTCCTCCCGGGATTTCTGCGGCTCCCCCCTGGCTGCAGGGTGAGCGGCGCTGGCATCTCCTCGCCTGCCAGAGCACTCGGAGCAGGCACGCACGGAAGGAGGGAGCAGGAGATGTGAAGGCTGCCAGGAGTAAAGGGAATATTTGATCAGACGCCCTCCTCTCTCCTCTGTTCTCGGCTCTCAGCCTCCCTCGGGGACGGCACCTCGCTGCCTCCAAGCACCACAGCTGCGACAGGTTGGCAGCATCTCCTCAAAATGGGACCTGCATGGGAATCTCAATGAGATGGAGAAGGTAATCCTCAGCCTGTGACTCTCCATGATCTTTTCTTCCCCTGCACCTTTGTTCCCTTCTCTGCTCCAGCTCCTCTCCACTGTTTTCCGTGCCCATGGCCAGCTTTCCATTCTCTGCACCTGGTCCCTGTGTCCCTTCCCAGGACAGGAGGTGCTGGCCCATGCCCTGCACTGGGGTACAGCTGGCTCAGACATTGTCCTTCCTCAGACATGCCCCTTGTCCATGCTCTGGGCATTCCTGTTTCTTCCACATAATGCGTCCGAGCCAGGGGAACACAGTGCCCAGAGCATCCTCCAGTGATGGCTGGGATCTGCCAGGAATCAGACTTCTTCCCACATCCACAGCCCTTCCCTGCAGCCCCGAGCTCCTTCCCCCACTGCTCCTGTCCGCAATCAGCCCGATTATCCCTGGTAATTGTCCCTTCTCCGGGTAATGCTGCTGAGCAGGGACAGGAGCGTGGCAGTGTTTTTCTGTGACTAAGAAAAGGTGTGTACGTGGCCTTGATTGCAAATGAAAAATTAAGGCCCCGTGTCTCGCATTCATTCCTACTTGATTACACACCAGTACGTAAACAAATCTTCACCCAGTTGCCTGAGGGGTGTCAATGATCCACCTTTGCTTCGCTCGCCTCTCCTCCAGCAAATCTATAAAGCATTTAATCTTCGCCACTCGCTCTCCTCAGTTTTTAAATGTCTAATCTGCTGCCGAGAGCAGCTCCAATTCTCCCTGTGCCGCCGCTTTAATTGCCTGGTGTTTGCCTGATTGCTCTGCTGGAGCCTTGGGGTGCTCCTGGTGCTGGGGACGGCACCCACGGCAGGGCACAGGGGCAGCAGCCCTGTCCTGAGCTGTGCCCCAGCCCACAGCTAACAGGAGGCTTTGGGGCAAACCCAAAACTTGACAGGTTTGCAAGCTGAGGGAGGGGAAATTAAATCCGTGGTGGCCTGGCCAGCTCCAGGCTCGGGAGAGCTCAGCAGACAGTGTTCAGTGAGGCAAAGGGAAGTGAGGAGCAGGGAGCAGGGTTTGCTGAGGTTGTTGGACCCTTTGTGTGTTCAGTGGAAACCCTTGGACCAGCAGCTTCTCCTGCTGAGACTGGCAGGGTCGGGAGCAGATCGTGCCAAACGTGCCCACCAAAGCCCTCGAGCTGTGGAGGAGCTGCCATCACCCACAGCATTAATGTGCTCCCAGTCTGCCCCAGCCATTTGATCCATCTGGGCTGGTCGCTGTGTCTGGCACTGGGAGTGCTGCTGGGGGCCTCTCTGGGCTGGGGACAGAGGCTGCCAGCCCATGGACAGGGTGAGGCAGAGCCACGTTCTGCCTCTGCTCCTCTCCTCAGGCTCCTCAGGGCCGTGTTTGAGCTGCACTCCTGAGGTGAGTCTGCTTGGAGCAAAAACAGTTCAGATTATCAAACTCCCCATAAATCTTGCAGCACATCTTCTTGTGTCTGGGTGTGTGTCTATGTGCTGCTTTCTTTTTATTTAATGCTCTATTGAGGTCTGAGGCTTTTCCTTCCACTGGCTTTTATCTAGTCATGACTCCTACAATATTTAATCTCTATCAGAAACTGTAAGCCCTGTATTTATTTTATGGGTCAGTTGTTCATCCTTTTCCCTTGATGTTCTCACTGGCAGTGGAGAGTGTGGAAGGTGGAAAACGAGAGAAAAGGGGAGGGGGGGAAAAGAAAGCTCTGCTTGTTTCTGCCCGTCAACATTTGTCCAAATGACAGGCCGACAAATCAGAGCTCTGAAGGCTAATGGCAAGCAGAAAAATCCAGCGGAGAGTAAACGGGTGCCTGAAAGGGATGGTGGAAATTTCCATCCCCAGGCAGATTGCAGGCTGTGTGCTCCTCTCTGCAAGCCCTGGATCTCCCAGGGGGAGACTCGAATATCACAGGAGCTGGAACTCAGGCACCTGCATCCTTACTGATGCCCACCCAAGCCTGGCGTGAGGGTCCTGCACGGGTGGGGGCTGCAGGTGGCACCAGGAGCATCCACAGTCTCCATGTCTGACCCAAGGGTGACATACCCACCATGGCCACTCTACCATCTAGAAAGTCTTTGCTCATATTTGAGATGAACAAAAGATTAGATTTACAGGGGAGAGACAACACCAGAGGTTAAGGCAATCCACTGAATTTACTGTGTCTGCTGCAGAGACATAAATGGGGAGGAGATAAGTGCTGCCTGGGCACCCCACATCAGCTTAAAGACCCACCTGCAGCTTCCAGTCCTCCTCAGGGTGCAAAGGAAAGAGCAGGTGGAGCAGCATCCTTCCACGGAGCTCTGGGTTCTCCAGGCCAAGCAGTGTGGGATGGTGCAGGAAAGAAGCAAGAGCCAGGAGCTGCTGCTGGAGCAGGGCCAGGGAAAAGGAGATATCTGTGACCTGGGGGTACAGAAGTGTTTGCCACACTTGGCGAAGTTGTTGGCCCTGCCTGGTTGAAAGGCAATGAATATTTCACATCTCCAGGGCTATCTGCAGTGTAGGCAGGCAAAGACTCCCTCTCTTCTTCCCCTCCACCCCTCTTGGGTTTTGGGCTTTTTCCCCCAAAGTCAGGAAAATCTGTCAAAACATTTATCAGAAATCCATATGAACTGGCTGAGCACTGCAAGGAGCTAATCTGTGCAGAGCTAATCTGAGTGAACAAAGTCACCACAGGCTTGCCACGGGCACTCAGATAACGATTTATCATAGGGAATTTGGGTGAAACATGAATTGCCTCTGGGAAGTGGGATGCAAATGTGCTGCTTTGCCGTGGGTTTACCTGGGAGAGCAGGGCTCCCTGCCGTGGTCATGGGCAGCTCCAAGTGGCAGAAAGATGTTTCCCTTGTAACAGTGGGATTTGGGTGCAAGGAGTTGTGTGTTGCTCCTCACACAGAATAAACAAGGCCATGCTTGCAGCATTGCTTGAGGTCACCCCTCCAAAGGTGAGGGGCTTGTTCATTTGCTTTGTTCCCTTCCTTTTATCTGGGAGGGTTAAAGCCGAGTTCTCCTGTCAGCTGTCATCCTTCAGTGTCTTTGTGCTTGACCTGTGCAGAGAAATGGGCGGGTGGCTACGGAAAGTGTCAGCTTGGGAAGTGGCATCTCCCAGGCTGTTATTTCCTGACTTGCATCAGAGGAGCTGGAGCCAAGGCTGCTGGTGCTGGGAGGGGGTGGAGGTGATTCCTTGGTGGTTCTCACTCACCATCAGTGGTGCTGTGGGGCACAAGGTCCTGTCCCAGCTGCTGCTTCCCCTCCCCTGTGCTCCACCTGGGCTCTGCAGTGTTGGCAGCTCTCTGCTGGCATTTCGGGTGTTGTCTGTGCCCCAGACTATACAGGCTGCTGGGAGGATGAGCAGATCCTTGGAGATGCCCACCTGTGTCCTGATCTCTACTCTGAACATCTTCCAAGGCAGGGAGTGGCTGGCCCTGTGCTCTTCATTGCCTTGTAAGAGATGCAGGGTGGTATAGCACGAGCTGGAAGAACATTCCAAGTGTTGTCTGGAGACAACTGGCCCAGATATGGCACACAGACAACATTTAAAACCTCATTTAAGTGAACACAATGAGAGGGCTCTTGGGTAGAAGGAGAATTAATTAATCTCATTCCTACGTAGATACTTTTAATTAAATGGAAGTGCGTGGTCTTTCTTTTTTTAAAAAAAGACATGGAGAGGAGCTGGTGCCTTTGTGCGAGCCTGCAAGAGGAGGATAGGGAGCCAGATTATTCTTTTTTTGAGTGATTTCAAGAGGAATGAGCATCAGATCAGGAGAGGTTCGTATTGTCAGAGCAGGCACTGAATATTTTCTTTCATCTGGGAGGGTGGCAAATGCGTTTTCCTTGTCAGCTGCTTCAGAGGGTTGCTTCCTGCAGTCCTGGCTGGGTGGCTCCATGCAGGGATGGGACCCCCACGTGAGTCTTGGCACAGCCATGCCTTCAGATGGACTGGCCCTGGATGTGCTCCTGTTCCCTGCTTGCCTTCTCTGCCCCTCTGCCTCCTCCCCCCGTGGTGATCCCTCGCCCTGGTCACTTGTGCCCAGCCATGCACAGAGGCACTCGGCCATCAGGAAGCAGCGAGGGCTGTGCAGAGCTGGCAGCCCTGGGCAGGATGTGCTGGCTGCATGTTCACACTCACAGGAGGCTGTGCTGCAGCTCAGGGAAGCCAGGAGGCATCCAGGGGAGAGGAGAGAAATTCAATCAGAGAGGTGCGAGGTCTCTGGTGCTGCCAGCACGTGTTCGTCTCACTCTGCCTCAGAGCTGGGGCCCTTGGCAGTGAGTGCTGTCCAGCTGTTGTAGGAAGGGAGGCAATGGGATTTCTTTTGGATTCAGGAAGCTGACATGGCCAGGGACCTCCTGGCTGCAATTCCCTGCTTCTTGCCGGGGGTGTAGCAGCACCTTGTACTGAGGAATGGAGCTCCTGGGCCTGCCTGTGGGTGCAAGGCAGTTTGTTGTTGCTCAGTTGGGTGCTGGGGTTTTGTTCCCTATTTTGTTCCCAGTTTTAGGGACTCACCAGAACAACTGCTGAGCTTAAGGAATGTACTTGGCTTTTCACCAGTAAAAATAGTGTTGCTTTATTATCCTGTCATGTTTTGGTGAAAGGTGGGAACACAGGTCTCCATGGTTGCCCCTCGGAGTGACAGGATGCTAATGAATTGAGAAATGGCCGCGGACGGCGCTGCCCGCATCACATCTTCATTAGCATCCTTCTCCCAGAGACTGCTGTGATTAACACTGTCACCACAGACGGGACAGGAATGAATAATAATGGCCCCTCTTCCACAGCAACTGCTCCTTTTGCTCAGCAGTGCAGCAGGGACCCCACGGAGAACTTCCAGCCGCGGTTTGGATCCTGTCACATCGTCTTTACTGGGGTTTGTTAAGCAGCTGTCGCTGCTCTGTCTGCAGCTGGAATGTCCTTTATGGCTTGGGTTAGAGGGTGGGGAAAGCAGTGACTGCTGTGCTGGGAAAAACTCAGGAACTGGGAGCTTCTTTGTTCATCCCATGAGGGATCTCGTAAAACATCTGCGCTGCCCCAGACGTGTGCTCGTAGGAAGGTTACTGCAAAGGCAGAGATCTGTTAGAGAGTTTGTATCTGGGGACTGGCAGGGGGGAAATGCTGCTTCCCAAGCCAGCCTCATCCCACTGGCTTCCCAGCAGCACCACAGCTCAGAGCTCACCCACTGCAGTTTGTGAGGGAAGGCGACTCGAGTGCCAGCTGTGCCACCCCAGCACCTCCTGCTTGCCCAGCAGCCTCCAAGTCCTGCCCCAGGCTCGGCAGGTCTGTAACCTGTAACAGGTCCCTCAGTTCCAGGAGGAGCTTTTTACAAACTGGCTGAGTCAAACGCTCTGAGTCTCTGTACCCAGGCTGTGTGCAGGGGTGGGGAGCCTTCCCAGGGGCCAGGGAGTGGAGTCACTTTTCATGTGCCACCACCTGCTCCTTTGAAGTGCCCTGAGGAGGGAAGGAGGCTGAAGCTGTATAAAACTGAGAAACTCGTAGAGGTCAAATGAATAAACTATAGTAATTTTTAGGTTTTTGTGGGTTGTTTATCTCCCCTGTTTTCAAGTCAATCTAATCAAATGCGGATTTGCCACAATCACAGCTCATGCTAACCTTCACCTGGAGGGTATTAATATGCATGGCGCTTGTTAAGTGTTTGCTTAATTTTTATTTATGGAAACTAGACTCTGTGAAGTGTAGCTGAGCTGGCTGGAGAGCACGTGTGCAGGGTGTGCAGGGGTGGGAAAGCAGGAAGGAGGTGGAGGCTGGGGGTGCTGGCCAGGAGGGTTGGTCCTGCAGCCCCTCGGTCCGGAGCACATGGTCAGCAGGTCAGTGCTGATCTCTCAGTGGACTTAAGAGCTGGCAAGGGGAGCTCACTCATCACCAGAAATGCTTGACCCCAGCCCTGGGTGCCTGTTTAATGCTCTGAACCTTGTGTGCTGTTTTTCTCATCTCTTGAAGATGTGCTCACAGGTCGCTTAACAGCAATAGTGTTGTGTCCTGGGAGAGAAACCGGGAAAAGGAGTCTCAGCCACGGGGGATTTTCCTGCAAATAGCTCTTATTTTTAGCCTGGCTTTCGGGAAGTCAAAAGGAAAGGAAAGGACAGGATTTATTTTTAGCATCTATTCTTGCCAAAGCTGAGGTCTGCAGGCTGAAGGATGAGGTTCACTGAGGCCCAATTCCTGCCATGCCAGGATACAGTGAGCATCACATCTGTGCTGGCCCCTGTGGCTGTGTCTCAGGAGGAGTCTGTGGAGAGAACACAGGCTGAGGTGTTACCAGAGGCCACTGCTGTGTTTGTGGGCTCCCCAGCTGCTGCAGTGCGTGGAGAGGCTGGTGGGGTCAAGGTGGCCAGAGATGCTTTGAGGGGTCAGGGTGGCCAGAGACCATCTGGGGGATCTGGGAAGATGTTTGAATAATCAGTGAACTGAAATGGGCCTAAGCCTGCAAGGAATCAGGTGATTGAGAACAGATGAAAGGTTCTGCTGCCCCATCCTTTGAAACAGAGATCTTCCCAAAGCCTGCCCCCACGCATCACAGCCAGCCCCTGGCACGAGAAGGGATTGATCCAAACCGTAATGGGCTCCCTCTCTGCCCTGCCTCTGCAGCGAGTCCATAAATAATCATTTACCGTTGCCCTCTGATCCGTGGGCTTTATTGAAATCTGCGGCACCGAATGTTTTTACAGCGACCTGGGTGTGTTCCGACAGTCAATCCTAATCTCAGCATTGATTACAGCATCAATATTTGCTGGGGTTGTTGTTGTGATCCCTCCGGAGCAGGCGGTGGGTGGTGGCCCTGCCTGGCGCATCCCAGCCCCGGCCCCTCCATCCTGCACAACAGGGAAGGCTCTGCCGGCAGCCAGCTCCCGAAACAGCCCCAGCCGTCTCCTGGAAACCCCTAACGCATTCATAATATGAGTATTTATGTGTCTGAATTAAAAAAGAAAGGAAAAAAGCCTTAACCTTGGGGAGGGGGGGAGCTCGGGGATGGCAGAAAGGTTGCAGTGATTAAAGAAAGCTCGGAGCATTCGAGCAATATTAAATCTGACGGGCATAATGACGACTGAGATCTGATAGAACAGAGAGAAGGCTGGAAAGAAAGGGCTGGTATTTTTCCCTGATGTAACATAATGGTCACATTTTTCTTTCACAATGGTTTTTCTGAGATAAAGAACAAATTATACTGATTTGATTGCTACTTAGAAATACTTAAAATTGAAAAAGACAGCAGGTGGGCATGGTTAGGAAGGAGGGTTATTTTAGCATAACAGATGCATGCATAAAGCATTGCGGAGCCAATTTTTTAATCATGAGACCCCCCCCAAAAAAGCTTTTGGAGTCTTTCAGTGCGAGGTGGGGAGGTGAGGAGGAGTGTGGGGGACACTGGGGATGGAGGAGAACGTTCCTCTGCCAGCAGCACTGCTGCCGGGGTGGGACACGCCATGGGAGCAGTCCTCGCACCCACTGGGGCGTGTCCTGGTGGGAAATAATCTGGCAAGGGACATTTTGTTGTGGAGAAGGGGATGATTTCCCAGGGCAGGGGGCTGCTGGTGCCCGAGATGGCTACACTGGCACAGCCCAGGGTGCCAGACTGGAGGGACAAAGCCTCCTCAAACACAGCTCTGGCAGGGTGTGCTCTTCAACAAACATACGTGGCCATTTTTAATTATTCTCACAATTAAAAATGACTTGTTTACTCAGATTTATGCAGCGCTAATAAATATGCCTTGGAAATTACTTAAGTAACTAGGGTTTGCTAATAAAAACACCATATATAAAGCAAGTGCATTGCTTGATAAATCAATTAATTCTCATTTAATTACTGGGAGTTGCTATCGGTGACTGGCCATCGCTCAGTTCGCTCACAGAACGGACGTGCTTGTTTACAGCTGCAGATAAATGATGTCAGGGAGGGCTGTGGTCTGGCGAGGCCAGGGCTGTGCCTCTGCAGAGCTGCCCCTGCTGGAACTGGAGTGTCAGGAGGGCTCCCATTCCCAGAAAAATTGGTGGTGGCTGCTCCTCTGCCAGCTCAGGGGTCTAGGGTGGGCACAACGAGCTATGACAGAAGCAAACCTGTTAATCCCAAAATTTTGTTTCCAGAACATCAAGGAAGTTTCACGTGGTGATAAAGCGTATTTTATGTTTCTTTTCTAATGGTATTTTAAAAACATCTTGGATTTTTCTGGGATTCTTCTGAGCTCCCTGCCCAAGCCTTCCATGATCATTACTGCAATGGGAAGAAATAGCCCCCTTGCTGCAGACGAGAAGCTGTGCAGGTTCTGCACTGACCTCGGGACTAATTTTCAGCCAAAAAGGACTATTTGATTATCTAACCTGGCCCCTTGTTAAATATTAAACACGTAATTCAATCAGACCTGCTGCTTTTGAGCTTCTGTTTGGCTAAGGGAGGAGAGTGGTTTATAAACGAGACCTCGCACCCCGGAATGCCTGAGCTGCTGCTGCTGCAGGCTCCTCAGCTCTCGGCAGAGCTGCTCATGGCTTTGGTTTCCAGGTCTACATTGCACCAGCCAGAGAGGGAATAAACTGGGAAAAGTGGGCAAAAAAGCAAACAGCATCCTGGCTGGGGAGGAGAGCTGGCACAGGGGCAATGCTCCTGGCCTGAGCAGCACCAGCCAGATCCTATGTGAGCCTCTCTCTCTTCTTTCCTTTTCCCTTCTTTCTCCCCCTAATCCTGCCTGTCCTGGTGCATCCACTGGGGTCTCCTGTGAAAGTACGGATTTGTCTGGCTTTTGTGTTTAATCCCAAATCTGTCAAGCCCTGTTAACTTTGATGGTGCCTGAAAGGTCTGGTGTTAAGCAAATAGGTGGTGACCAGAGCCTTTGATGAGAATCAGATGGAAGCCTAATCCTAAAGTAATCTTTTCCCTGTAAGCCAGGGAGGCCCAGGGTATGCAGAAGGAGGAGAGCTGGGAGCAAGGCTGTGCTGCTGCCTGCCCTGCTTGGGATGGGTGTCTGGCAGCCCTCTCTGCAATCCCTGAGGGGCCATGTGCTGCTCCACTTCCATCCCTCCTGCCAGTGGAGTGGTAGCCAGTGATGAGAACCATCCCTCCATCCCTCCATCCCTCTCACCAGCAGAGCAAAGCTGGTGGTGGATTTTGCCAACACACTCTGAATGCCCAGCTCCTCAAATTACATCACCCCACTGAGATTCAGGAAGCTCTGCCTGGGACAAGTGTCCCCTGCACTGCATCATCCTCGTGGGGGTGAGGGAGGCACAGGGACACAAGGAGACAAGGTGCCTGTCTCACAGGGGTGATGCTTCATCCTTCTTTTTCCTCTCCTTCCTTCCTGCTGCAGCCCACCGGGCGAGGATGGTACTTTTCATTAAGTGAATATTACTGGTCATGTAATTGAAATTCAGCTTTAAGGCTGAAACTCCAAAGAAATGAGCCTTGAAGGAAAATGCAAAGCTCACCTTTGCTCCCACCTTGTTCCTGCCTCCCGAGCGAGGAGGAGCCAGGTGCCCCAGGAACAGCCCAGCCCACGGCTCTGCCTCCAGTGCTCCTGTGCCAGGGCTGGTCGGTGCTTTTATCTTCATCTCTTTTTGCCCTTTTTCATCACACAGTGCTCCCCTGGAAGTTCATTGGGTTAGTTTGAAGTAGAGGCACTTTCTTTTCCTTTTCCTCCTCAAAACAGCAATAATTATCAGGATCCATCTGACCCTGTCCTTTCTGACTGCCACCTTCAGTGTCACTGTGGGTACAGCCAGACAGCAGCAGGGTCTGCACTTCCTGGGAATGAGGGGCTGGGAATGGCTGGAGCCTTGCCTTGCTCCCCAGCTGCTGCTGCAATTCCCAAAGATGAGCAGAAATGAAGATGTATCTGTTCCCATCCGCAGATAAACCAGGCGCTTTTGGTAAATTAAAGTAATTCATTGTGCATCTCCAGACAAATATGTGCGTGCGCACTGTTATTAATTCAGGCTCTGTTTTTCATTCGCTTTTTTCTGCAGCTAATTACCTGTCAGAGAGAGTTCTCTACTGGTCCATGTGCCGAGTGGCTGCTTGGTGAGTGAGCCACAGGGAGGGGAGGTGCGGGGTGTCCTCAGAGTGGCCTGAGGGCAGTCAGGCACCCAGGCGATGTGGGCAGGAAGGGAAGGGGCAGGAAGGGGAATGCTGGGCAGGCATACTGGAAATTCTCCATCTGTGTTTCCACAAGGCTTCTTTTGAGGGACTAGAGGTGGAAAAGGTGGGGGAAGAGTGTCCCGACCACCCCAGTGCTTGCCAGGAAGGTGGAGAAGGTTTGGATTTGTGGTAAGAAGCTGAGGAGTCCATCAGCTGCTCTTGGCCAACACCTTCACAAGGGTGAGTATTTCTCCCAAGGTTTCTGCTGGAAGCCCACCTGCTCAGCTGAATCCTGGCTACATCAGGAGTCTCTGCTGTGTTTTCTGTGCCCTGTGTTGCTTTACGTGCAGCTGACAAAGGAGTGAGTAGCTGTTGTGAGACACAAGTGGGTATGTGCAAGGTTATTACAAGCACATTAGCAGAATGAATTATTTATACATTTATAAGAAATTATTGATCCGTTGGGTCCTAATCATGCAGTTACTCATCAAATGGTCTATTTCTCACACGTTAACCCTTTTCAACCCACTACAAAAGGATCTTGTGTATAAACTCTGACAAGTGGAAGTAAATGTTTTTCCTGGGCGCCACTTTGGGCCATTGTGATAACCACTGTGGGAATATGCAAACCCTGCAGGCACTGGCAGGTGAGTAATTGGCATCTGAGGGGTGAGAAATCCTCATAAGACATTAATTTGCCAGGTGTGAGTGCTGTTGGATCTGCTGGATGGTTCCTTTGGCTGCAGGATAGGGCTGGTGATGCCACCAGCATGGTGTGAGTGCCCAGCACAGGAAACACCTCCTGCCCTGCCCGGACACGGACACGGACACGGACACGTGGCTCCATGCCGAGTTCACTCGGAGTTTGCTGATGGAAACAACTCTGCAGCCAGCCTCCAGGGACCCCGTGAGGTTTGTGTTGCTTTCAGCAGAATAATGCAATTCCTCATATTTTATTAACCATAATAACACCAGTCTCTAGCCGTTGCTATATCCCCATCCACATTTTTTTCCAACTTTCCAATTATTTCAGCTCCTTGCACCTTGCTGACAGAAAATACATTGTAGTGCAGTTTCTTGGGGGTACAGCAAGCCTGGCACTGCATGAACCAGTGGCGAGGAGGGGAAAGGGAGCTGCTCATCGCCTACAACCTCTGTGGCACCCCAGCAGCCCTGCCCATGATCCTCTCACACTCCAGAAGAGACTCCCAGTCCCTGCACGTCCCTCACACCCACCTCAGGCCGTGTTAGAAATTGCAGAAACTGTTGGGGAGATTTATTCTCCATAAAAAATGTGTGACTGTTATGCCAAGTTGTTGCATTTTTCTGTCTTTGCTTTAATGGGTGCTAAAACTGATTGACTCTCTGGCTTTAGACAACTCCACGGCGTATTCGTTGGGGCAGGATTGATTTTTTTTTTGGCCCCCCACTTTTTTAACAGAGCAGCCACCTGACGACTTCAAGTTACGAACTTTGAGTTAAATTATGAACCTTTTAGTTTTGCATTACGAGGAGTATCTGAAACCTGATTTGCTACATCAAACCACATTAGTTGTGTTATGTTATTTTCTAAAAACACATTTCAGAGAAATAACTCCAATCTGTGTTGCATTTTATAGACCAAAATAATTGAATGGCGGCTGTTTGTAATTTTAGCAATCTCTTAACCTTAATCATATTTAATGGCTTTTCTCTTCAGGCTAACAGGAGGGAAAAAAACATATTTCAGCTCCATCATGGAGCAGCACTACAGTAATGCACTCCCGGCTCCGGCAGGCACTGTAAATTCCTGCTTTCTGAATTGTTGGTTCAGGACAATCATTCAGCAGGGAATTACTTTCTCCTCTATGAAATAAATGAGATGTTAAACTAGTTTTCTGCTTCCTGCGGTAGGAGCAGGGCGGCGTGCAGACCCGGGGAAGGCAAAACCAAGATCCCGACCCCCGGCCGGTCCCTGGGGAGCGGGGAGGAGGACCGGGGCAGGGGCGGCAAGGGGCACGGCCAGAGCGGAGGAAAGGATCAGCCGAAAGCCGAGCAGGCAGGAGCAGCGCCGAGCGCTGGGGATGCTGCTCTCGCCGCGGCCGCGGCGCCGGTGCCGGGGCTGGGATGGAGCGAGGGGACCCGAGCCCCTCTCCCCCCTTCTCCCCCGCTCTGTGCCGGGGCTGGGGGTCCCCCGGAGCTTCCCTCGCACCCACCCACCCTCCAGGCTCTGGGAGCCCCAGGGCGAGCCCACCCCACGGGAGGAGCGATGCTGCCACGAAATCCCCTCCTAAATCTCCCGTCCTAAACGGGGATGGCCATTCGCAGTCCTCACAAGGGTTTAATTTTGGGGTTATTTGCATGGTTTTTAGTCAGGCGACTGACTCAGAAACACTGCCGTGGCATTGCTGGTTGGGACTCCAATTGCTTTGGTCATTGCAATGTTTCAGGGAAGAGGGCTGGAAGTTCTGCCTGGCAGGTGAGGCTGCTGAGGCTGTGTGCGGCTGGATCCCGGCCCCGTGCTTGCCCCGGGCATTACTCTCGCTCCATTCTGCTGAGAGTTATGGTGCCACCGGGAGGAATAAACAACCATTATATCCCTGCGCAGGGAAGGAGGTTAATTTCTCCCCACAGGAGCCCTGATCCTTCGAAACTCTCTCCCATTGTACTCATGAAAAATAGGTTAGTGTAATTAGGGGTACCGGCCTGGGCAGCAAAGGAGAGGCACGATGGTGATTAACTCGGCACGTGCGGGAGAGGTCACCTTCTCTCACCCTGCCATGCAAGAAAAAAATCCCTCTTTTTCTAGCCCCCCACCAGACACGCTGGAACTCTGTGAGTGACAGGGTATTGTCCATAACAATAAGCAGAGTTTTGTATGCAATGGAAACCTTCAAAGACTGAAAGAAATTCCCCCAAATCTCTGGCTTCTCTCAGGTGGAATATTGATGCTGTTTTAACAGGTCCTTTTTATGCCATTTCTGCAGATGGATTTTTTACAAAATAGTGACATTTAAAAGGCAGATTTCTCCCTTGTGCCCTCCCTGGTTCTGGGTCCCACCAGAGCAAGCTTCTAAAAAGGTCCTTGATATATCATCTGCAGTAATGGCTCCTGCAGTCAGTCTGTACCATGGAGAAGTCAGTGGACAGATCTGTCCTCTTAAGCTCTGGCAGATGCCCTGCAGACCAAGGCCCACCTGGAATTTGGGAGGGATGGAGAGCACCCAAACCAAATGCTTCAGCTGTGGGACACTCTTCTCTCCTAAAGGTTCTGAGTGCATGATGCATGGGAGGTTCAGCCAGTGACTGATACATAAGGGATAGCAAGACTGAGGGAGAAAAAAAACTCCCAAAAGTTCCATTTTTTCCCTATAAGGTTCACATTTTCAAAGCTGGCTCATGTATTTGAAAATCTTCAGTGAAGTCGAGCACAAAGTTCCTCAAGCAAGGAGCCCACACCCCTCACACTTGGCAACATCCAAGGCTGGAGGAAAATGATAATTGCCTTTTCATTCTTCTCAGTGGCATCAGGAAACATTAAAATTGAGTTTGGTTGGTCACGTGGGAGCATCATCCATCAGCAGCGCGGTGTGCGAGAGCACGATGGAGTTTCTCCCACTGCAGGCAAAAGGCATTATTAAAGAAACTAATCACTAAAAAAAATAGTACAAATAACCCACTTGTCTGGTGAGCTTGATGGCTTTATTTTCGTATTCTCCAGCATAATAAGCACAGCCTGGGCTGCTTGGATCTGCCTCTCAGAGGGCCTGATTGGTTTTAAATGTCTTTGCTAACAACTCCACATCGAGCCCGTAAATCTGGGTTTGGGTAACTGAGAGTCAGGCTCCCAGGCTCCTGGTTTGGTGGAGGTGTTAATTAAACACACGCTTAGGAAGATGCAGAGGTGCAATCCTTCAGTCCTTAACCGTGCTGTGTTCGCTGTTCTGGGTGCTGGGTTCCATCAGGGGTGGCCAAGAGCATAGCAAAGCCTTTGGCACCATTTCCCACAGGATTGTCCTGGAGAAATTGGCTGCTCATGGCTTGGATGGGTGTACTGCTCACTGAGTAGAAACCCAGGGGTGGTGGGGAATGGAATTATATCCAATACCACCCTGCTTCCCTTTAAAAGCCAGAGATACAGCCCTGAAGGAAACACAGCCCGTGTTTTCCCCTCTTAAATTAAATGATGTCTGAAATGTGTTGTGACCTTGACCCTTGGGCTGCGTTTAACCTCAAGCAGCACAAAAATATGACTTTTTTTTTTTCCATCTGCATACCAGGCTTTCTTCTGAGAAGACAAAATATTAACTCTGTCTGCCTTGAGCAGTTTTGATTCAATTGGCCCTCTCCCTGAACTGCGAGCTGGAGCTAATGCACAGGGATGGAAGTCAGGCACGACTTCCAAACTGTTTTCTTTTAAGCAGCCCATTACACATTAACCTGCAAGACTGTGTTTTAAGGGAGCCTTGTTCATCACCTCAGAAAAGTCAAATTAACATAATATCTGGGAAAGAACAATGGGGATAGAAAGTGTTAGTCATTGTTGATGGAACAGGTAAGTTTCATGGCATGATCTGCTGAATATTCATACCATATTGTTTTTGACATTTAAGAACTCAATTATCAGCTGACTAATCAGTCTTTTACAGGACATTATTTTTGTGATGGAAAACGCAGCGCTGGTAAGCCTCGAGGGAAACACTGCTCAGAGAGATCTTGGATCTTGTTTTATTCTGAAGGCAGGGTTTTTCTTTATTAAATGGATTAATTTAGCCCTTCTACCAGCAAGCGACTCAGAGCCCTCTGGCAGGGTGGGCAGATTTTATCCAGTCTTTCCTGCTCTGTGTGACACTGGGGCTTGGAAGCATCCTTCCCACCAGAGCCAGGGCTGGCCCAGCCGAGATTCTGGGGGGTTTTGGGAGGGGGGCAGGAGCAGCCCCTGCTCTGGTCAGCAGCTCCAGCAGAGCAGGGCTCCCTTGTGCTGGGGCACCTCAAAATGTAAAGACTGTTTCTGAAAGTAAGAAGGGGCTGGGAACAGCCTAAGCCTTAAAAAAGATACCCAAATCTTGTCCTTTCCCTTTCCTCCCCTTTTTTTGGAAGGCATTTTGGAAATCTAGTGATAATCTTTGTGTAATTTACCACTTGCATTGAGCAGCTCAGGGACCAGCTTTCCACTTGATAGATTATTTTGACATATTTACTCATAGCTGTGTCTGTCTCAGCAGCATCCCCGTAAAAACCTCAAACTTTAAATTAATACGTGGGGACTGAGATTTTCCTTGCCTGCAGTTGAACAGTCTCTTAGCACACTCTCCTCTCTCTGGCTTTTAGTTATATTTAGGTCTAAAAGTGTAACTATGAGAAAGCACTGAGTGCATTTGTTTCAGAGCAAAAATGGAGATGTTTTTGCCAAGGGTTTGGTGTTGGGGAGCTGCCCTCGGCCATCCCATGGCCACGGTGTCAGCAGGGCTGCTCCTCTGCGCCAGCATTGGAGCACAAAGCGGGCAGGGGCCTCGGACAATTCCCCACAGGTTTAGTCTAATCTATGGATGAAAGCAAGCACATTATTTCACCTTGGTGGAACGTGACAGTTATTAATAACCCCATTAAGAGCGGTGCCACTCGGCTCTGTTTAGGCAGGCGATGCTGGAATGATTGCTGGGAAGCAGGAGGGCTCCCCCGACTTCCCGAGCTAACAAGGTGTTGTGTTGCTGAACATTGTTTTTCTGTTTTGGTAACGAGCTGCGCTCGGGGTGCTGTGGGTCAGATCAATAGGAGCACTGCCCCCCTCCACCACCCCTGCGGAGAGCGGAGAAGGACAGCAGCTGAAGGATTTCTTGCCAGTTTTTAAAACAAGCGCTTTCCTTTATGCTCGTGTTTATCACACACTTCAGAAGGGTTTGGGTTTTTTTTTTTCTTTTGCAGAGAAGATTTGTGCCCTGACACGTGGCCTGGCTCGTGGAGATCCGGAGAGGGTGGCTGAGGTGGGGGTGAGGGGGTGCTGTGGTCCCCTCACCACAGCTCTGGGCAGTGGGGCTGCCCCTGTGCTTTGCTGGAGCCACATTGCCAGTGGCACCACACCAGGGTGTTTTGGCTGGTTTGTGTAGGCTTGCAGAGAGCTGCAGGGACACTCTGAGGTCTGCCAGCCCTGGGGTGGCTCGAGGTGCCGCAGATGCTCACAGCTCATGGTCGGGTTGTGGGGGCTGCTGCTCACCCACACAGGAGCTGCTGCTCGTGGGCTGCTCCTGAACGTGGACAGAGGTGACACATCAATGCAGGGCTCAGAGAAAGAGCCAGAAGCAGCTGGGAAGCCTCAGCAGCTCCTCCACAAGTTCTGCGGGCCTGCATTTCTGTGCAGTGGGTCACACCAGGGATATTTAGGGTTACAGCCAGGGTGGCCCAGGGGTTGGTGGCTGTTGGGCAGGGATGTGGGGCACAGCAGCCTCTCCTTAGGAGCTTGGCAGGGCTTGGCGTTTACTGCTTTTCTTTCAAAGGAAGAAAAAACAGAGCATTGCATCTTGGGGGTTTTGTTTGGGAGGAGAATACCAAGAATTGTAATTCTTTTTAAAGCCGGTGTTATATCTGCATCCATGTAGATGTGCACCCGCTCCTTTATCTCACATGGGGATAATGATGTCTGGTTCCACAGAACTTGAATAATTCATCAGCATAAACACTCAGTGCCCGGCGTGTGACAGCCCTCTCTGTGCAACAGAACAACCCCAGGAAAATTTTAAGGAGTAATTACATATCTTGGGTCACTGGGTGGTTTTAGGGTTCAGTTCAGAGGGCCAAGGGGTGTTGATATGATGGGGTTGGCAGCAGAGCATGGGGGCTGCAGTGCTGCTTCTGCCGCTCTGTCCCAGGGGCAGGATCAGCCCCTCCATCACCCAGGGCTCGGTTTGCCACTTTCTTACCAGCAGTTAATTTCTTGGTGTTTGTGCAGCCACGGAGTGATCTCCAGTGTCCCCAGAAAGCAAGTGCAGGGCAGGTAACTGGGACAGGTGCTCCAGCCAGTTGTGTTCTGTGCCACACCACGGGATTTGGGTCTCATTTTGCCTCTATCAGATAACTTGTCAAAACAAACCTGCATTTTATTTCCTGTAAGCAGAGCACTGCTCAGGTCCAGCTCTCTTTTCTCTTTGCAGAGAAGAAAATTGGCACATCTCCCCCTGCAAATACATTTATTGTGTGGTAAGGGATCAAAACACCATTTAATCCTGAAGATTAAAACCTTATGTTGTCGGGGGATTCCTATGTGGAGCACTTATTTCCTTTACACTTGTTTTCTTTCTCTCCTGATGGATACAGCTGTCTGTTCTCTTGTCACCAGCCAGACCCCTCATACCCGTGCCAGGGCTATTACTCCATCACGTTGCCACTCTGCAGAAAGCAGGTATTAAGCAAAACAACATTCTCAGAAGCAGAAACTGCTATTGTTAGCAAAACAATACCTGCAAAACAATTTCCTCCTGACTGGAGCCTCGTTGCTCCCAGCAGCTGGATGGGAGGGGAGATTTGCCAACTGGTGGTCACACTGATGCTGCTCCTGAGCCCAGAGCGGTGCCTTTTCCTGCAGGTGGGCAGAGGGAGGTGGAGGAGCTCCATCCCGAGTCCTTGCAGAGACGCTCTCAGGCAGGATAATGTTTTCCCCACTATGGGCACTCAAGAGGTCACTTTGCTGCTGTCCAGATTTCATCTGAAATGAGTCACAAAGTAGTGGCTGGCACGCCCTAGAACCCCTGAATGTTTCTGTGTACCGAATTTGGGCAGGGAAAAAGGAAAGACGGTTGGTAGCATGGGGGGAAAGGCGGGGTTTGTTGGGGAATAGTTCCCCGACTGCAACAGCAGAGGATGCTGAGCCTCGCAGCAAACAAGCCCAGGTTCCTGGGGTGGCAGAACGCCAGACCTGGAGATTCACTGCTCGTTTTTTCAACAACAACAATTAGCTTCTTCAGCTAATGAGGGGTTTCATAAGCAGCCATGAATAATAGTGCTTAGGGACTCTTGGCAAAAATCGGTGTTTTGAATCAGACAGCCATCGTCTCTTTGAAATCCAAGCGGAGGCTCCTCGCACAGCATTTTCCTCCCCGATCCGTCTCCCGGGCAGACAGGCAGGCAGAGGCAGCGGCGCCCTGGAGCCAGGGGGGTTTGGGTGGTTTTGTTACAGGCATGTCCCAGGAGTCCCTGGAGGAAGCAAGGATGCAGATCTGCAGAGGCAGTCGGGGCTATCGGAGCACGGCGGCGGCAGCAGGAGAGGGGGAGAGACCCTTTGGCTGCATCGATGGCAAGGGCAGAGACATCAATTCTGTCTCTTGGAATTAATGAACTACAGTCTGGAACTCGCAGCCTGGTTAAAAGCTGTATGGATTTCACCGTCTTGCTGCTCGGGGAGGATCCCTGCTCCCAGTGTGCTCCCCCCGGGCCGCTCCCGGTGCATCCCTGCCTGTGCCCGGCAGAGCCGAGCTCCCTGCATGCTGCTGCTCCCAGGGGAGGCTCAGGAAGGTTCCCGAGCTTTGCCAAGGAGTGCAGGCCAAGGGAAGTGTCTTCCTCCGAAGGTGCTCCTTGCCTGCATGTCCTGGGGCCGCTCGGACCGTGCAGGCTCAGAGTGCAGCCAGGCAGTGGTGAGCAGAGGGACAGCCCCGCGGCCAAGGGCTGGTCACACAGGCTGCACAGGGCCCACTTCTTGCTCAAGTGTTGCCATTGCCAGCTCTAATCTTCAGCCTCTTCCTAAGTGTGAGGGAGCCTCAGCTTTCCAATTTTAATTTTATTCATACAGCTGCTATTACTCCATCTGGATCATGCGGGATGAATACTAATAGCCCTCTGGATTGTTTTAAGTGCAGATCTGAACCAGATACTTGCCTTCATTTTGTCAGGAGCTGTAGCATCACACTGAGATTTGTGGAGTTTCCTCCTAATGGATCCCTCCTGGTGCCAGCATCAGACCCTGGTGTGAGTGTGAGGGCAGAGGAAACCTGCCAATGCCACAGAATGGGAGATGTGGGCAACCTTCACGCTAGACTGGAATATATATTCATTTAATCTATATATATGTATGTGTGTGCGTGTATGTATATATTAAATACATATAGGTTGCCCTAGCTGAGGATGCCCCAGGGAATGCCTCGCCCTCCAGGGAGGTCCTGGCTCTCCCCACGGGGCACAGGAGCTCCCCTGCCCCATCTGTCATTACAGTGCTTGAGAGGATGCCCCTAGGTCTGCTCTGAGGGCACTCCAACCTTCCGCTGCATCCGAGGGGGGAATTATTCCATTTAGCAAAGAGGATTAATGTTTCATAACAAAGGGTAATTTATTCAATTG
The DNA here is from genome assembly GCA_013400515.1 of Erpornis zantholeuca. Lineage (NCBI taxonomy): Eukaryota > Metazoa > Chordata > Aves > Passeriformes > Timaliidae > Erpornis > Erpornis zantholeuca. The sequence continues at coordinate 351,882 of VZTN01009325.1, forward strand.
TATGCAAAAAAGGTAGCAGTAACGCACGGACGAAGCTCACTTTAATTCTGGCTATTGTACTGGAAGCTTAAATCCTGTGAAAACATTGGCAACATCGTTGTGCTCCTCTGGGGAGAGCTTGGCCAGCTCCAGCTCGCTTGGATTGCCTGCATTAACTGCACTTGACTCTGACAGAGGAGGCACCTAGCAGGGTTTCAGGGTGCACAGCCTGCTCTGGAGCAGATGGTGAAGTGCTGATCCCACAGAGAGCACCCCAAGGGGATCCTTGAGGTGAGTCGTGGGGAGCTGCTTCTTCTGACAACCCCATCAGCTAGTGAGCACATCCTGGCTCCTGGCTTAATCTCCAGGAAGGCTGGAGTGCAAGGAGGGATCCTGAGCCACAGGATGGCCGAGTCCCAGCTGCCCACATTCCTTCTGGGGCAGTAGCAGCTGTGCTGCTGTAACTGTGATGGGCTTGGAAAGGAAGTATGGGCAAATTTAGGAACACGTAGGAAAAGCTAAAATTGTCCATTGGATGAAATTATGGGAAAAAGCAGACAGACTCTTGGGAAACAAAAACCATCTTGTACTTGAAAGCTTGCCTCTACCCCAGCCACCTCAGCGGTCCTGGCTGCCCAGCACCTATAGCCAGGTGGTGACAGAGCAGGAGGCCCTGAACAAACACAGCTGGTGATGGTTATTGTTTATCTAGACCAAGATGAATGCAGTGAACCTCGTCCCAGGCCCCGTGCAGAGCCCATGTGTGTCCGAGCTCCTGCTGTGCACAGTTCCGCGCGGCGCTGGCGGCACCGAGCGTCTCTGCAGCGCCTTGGGAGGGATTTAGAGCATTTGGAGATCTTTTGTGCGGCGTGAACTCTTGAAATGAGCACCCAGTAAGAGCTTTTACCTTCCAGGGAGACTATAAAGCCTCCATATCTGCATTGATCCAGCCCTGGGGATTTGCATTAATTACTTCTTCCTCCGGTGACTTTCAGCCCTGGGTTGAGTCTCTGGCGAAGGTTCCTGCAGCACACCCAGTCCTGACCCCGACCCCGCACCGCCTGTCACAGCAGCGAGGGGCAGCACACCGGGAGAGGGGACAGTCAGTGTTCCAGACCGAGCCAGCAAATCCTCCAGCACTGTCACACTCACGGCAGGTCAGTAATCTGAACTACAGCAAGAGACTCAGGAGGTTACTCCTGACAGAAAATAAGGTTTAAATAAAATAAGTCACTGTGCCATGTTGCTGGCTGCTGTTCTGGCCAAAGACAAAAACAGAGGTGGGAAAGGATTTTTATTTCCTTCTCCTCTCCACCTGTCAGTTCTGTTTTCACCAAAAAGATTCTCCCTTGGGCTAAAGACTAAATTGGCAAAGTTGCATTTATAGGGAGTTTCTAAGAAAGGATTTGTGAGGAAAACCTTGAAAGTCCCTTTGCTGAAGGGACAAGAGGGCTCCTTCCCCACCAGGCTCCAGCCTGTGGCTTCCCAGGCAGTCCTGTTCCTGCTGCCCTGGCAAGCAGGACTCCAGCTTATGTCATTTCTTGTGTTCCAAACCCTGCCTCTCTCCCAGAGCCGCTGCTCACCCGCCTCGCTGCAGGGCTGTGTGGCACCATGGCTCTTCACATTGTTTCTGGAGGAAGGGCTCTGTGGGGACAGAGCTCTCATCACTCCCGTGTCATCAAAGAGAATAGCAGATAAATTGTGGCTGGAGACGATGAAGGGGAGCGAGCCTCTGGGATTTGCTCTCGCTCCAGGACTGTGCCATGCAGTCATTAATGATCTAGAGAAGCAATAAGCTGTGGAGGAACAGAATTTGCGATGACACAAAGCTGTGTCAAGTAGGCAAGTTTAAAGGAGCTGGAGAAATTTTAAGGACATCCACCAGTAGCTGGTGAGCGAGTGCCTGGCTTGGGGTTGGTGTTTGCTTTGCCCAGAACGAAGTGATGAGCAGAGACTGCAATTACCTGAGCTGTTGGCAGGAATGTCTGTGCCCCGATTAACCCTGTCAGCTCACAAAGCTGATACACAGCTGTGTCATAGGAAACCCTGCACCCATAACCTGAAAGCCATGAAATACAGTTCCCTCCAAAGTGTACAGCAGGGAAAATCCAGCCCTGGAAATAGGAGGTTTTAATGCTCACCTGAGCATTAGTGTTTAGTTCTGAGATACCTCAGAGAAGATATAGGAGAAATAAAAATTATAGCAATGCTTTTCTGAATAAGATGAAACTCCTTGCTATAAGTTATTGGGGATTCCAAAGTCCTTAGCAGAGATCACATGAGAAATCCAGGGTGGTCTGGCCCCCAAGCAGGCTCCTCACGAGCCAAGGGCTCAGCCGTGCTGATGGCATCCTGGGACAGGGGATGGCAAGGAGTGGTAATTCTCCAAGCCCAGTACTGCTCTACATTTTTCCCCTTAACAACTGAAGTGATTAGAGTGAAACTTTGGCTTGATGAGCGATCGTTGTCGTGGTGGCAGCTGAGTGTAGCCCCTTCATTTTCTTGGTTTGTCTTTAAAAGAACATTGGCAGCATTTCATCCTGATTTAATGCTTGGGTTCTCTGTTCCATATTCATTTCTCTCTCCCTTCTTCCCCTCCTTCATGCTTAAAAGAACCAAATTATTGTTTTATTTTTTGTTCACGTGTACAAAGCAGGGACTTGTGAGGTGGCTGTTCCTCTCGGTACATGGCACCAGTGGGACACCGGCTGAGCTCCGTCACAGAGGGAACAGGGGCAGAGCTGCAGCAAGCCCTAATTACAGGATAATGTGCAAAAGCAGCTCCATATTTCTTTCCCCTAGGTTCCAGCTCAGTGGAGTCCTTTACTCCTTGAGCTCTGATGCGTTGGAAGCTTATTCAGCATTATTTCTGTTAATTAGTGGCATTAGAGCAGTTTCAGGAAATCCTGGATGAGCTCAGAGCTGTTGCTATTGTACAATTTATTGCCACCTTTCTTCTTCCCAGGGCTCCAGCCCAGGGCCATTGCTTCGCAGGCAGAAAACACAAGAGAGCCCTGATCCGCAGCATTCCCAGGCTGAGAGGGCAGCCCCAGCCCCAGTCATCCGTGCCCCCCAGGCCACCGGGCATCCCAGGACAGGGAATGTGGCTCCTGCAGCCTCTCCCTGTCTCCCACTCCCCTGAGCCCCTCGGGGAGCTGAGTTCCGCTGGGCACCTGCCCTGCAGCTCCTTTTCCTCTGCTCGCCGAGCCCTCAGTCCCTGGCAGTATCGACCCTGGCACTAAATCACCTCCCACCTTTCCTCTGCCTTGCAAACACTGGGCAAAATATTTATAGCAGAGATGTGCGAGCTCCCAGCTCCTGCTGGGGATGCAGCTCACGTGCCACGTATTTCAACAACAAGGACTTATTAAATAATAACTGACATTTACCTAGCTGCCTCTTGTCCTCAGGGCCCCCAGGACTTGGCAAACTTTAATTAATAGTTGTTTTAATAGTTAAATAACCTTTATAACTGCATTTCATTTATTCCAGGCCCATCAGAAATAAAGTCATAATGATCTGAGCCAAGCGATAAAACACAACATCTGGTTTAATGTTTGCAGGTTATTTAATGAACTGAGGAACCTGGCAGAAGAACTAGATATTTATTTCTTTTTCTTCTTGTAAGAAATGGGGTTTGTAGTGAGATACAGCTTGATGCTGGTGTTTGGCCTCCTGTTTCTCTTCAGCAGCGAGTTCAGCTGCAGGACCCTGTGTGCCCATCCCACGGGAGCAGGGTGCAGGGCATGACCACAGACAGAGTGCACAACACCACTGATTTATCTGTGGGTGCATTCTCTGCCATCTGTTTTTACATGGCCCTGGGCACAGGATGAGCAGTTCCCACACAGCACACGCTTCACCGGCCACGGAGTTCCTGCCTCTGCAGAATTCATGGCAAGGCTGGCAGTTGTCCCAGAGCATCCTTCCCAGGAGCGTGTTCCAGGACAAGCAACGCCACCTCCAGAGGCTTCTGCAGCCTGCTCCAGAGGGCTGACCAGCCTCTCGCACCCGAGTCCCTGATGTGGCTCCCACGTCTTGCCCTCTGGTGTGCAGCAGGCCCTGTCCCTGTGTCCCAGCTCAGCCACCTCCCTGCAGCTCAGCGCTACCTGCTCTCCCCCTCAACTTCTGACACATTTCCTCATCTTTCTCCGCAGCCCATTACGAGTATCCTGACTAATGTTGCTTAACGCAGCTCACTGTGGATCCCAGAGTACCGTCTGCACAATGAAATTAGCTTCCTCGGGCATATTTTGGGTACTCGTGCTCCCCCCGCAATGCTACCTATTAATTGCACGGAGAAAATATTCCAGAAACTTACTTGTGCCCTTGAGCTACATTCATGTTTATTTCCATAACTCTTTGATACAATATTTGTCTTTGCCTGACTTAGTTTGCCAAAAGGAAAGGGAGAAGGAGGAGAAGCATATGAGGGATTTGGATTGCCTCACATCTGCCTTTCTTTAAGCAGCCCATATGGGAAAACATATTCTTCTGCACAGAATTTGTTAAAGGTTTCGTAAAACGCATTGCGTACACATTTAGCACAGAACCCAGCAATATTTATATTTAAAATGGGTCCAAACAGATCCATTTGGAGAGCGTTTGGAAGATGTAGGGTGGCAGTGCACATTGTGAATGTAATAGTCTCGTTAGCTGGCTCATCTTGTGGGATCTGCTCTGTGAGTTGATGGGAGGAGAAGCTCCCAGTGTGGTAAGTGTAAAAATCATAATGTATGCAATGCTGTGAGCATATTTCATCTGTGACGCTCCGAAAAGGCGACATTATCCATGTTCCCCTTTAAGACAGAGTAGCTGAGTGAATGAGAACCGACATGAATGGTTACTTCATCTATTTCCCTGTTGTCGGTGTAAATCACGAGAGGCAACTGGCAACCCCCTGGCTTCTGTTGGTGCACAGCTACTCTCGTGCATCGTCCCATCGAGTTCCCTGCAGTAAATCATGGAATTCAGGTTTCATGTGCTGGCGGAACAGATCAGCCAGTGGGGTGAGGGAGAAGGCGGATCCAGCCCTCCTGGAACCCCGGTGCAAGCACGGATGGGGAGTGGTGGGAGCCAGAGCAGAGGCTGATCTCAAAGAGCAGATCGTGGGTGTCTGTGTTGTAATTCCAGCAGGGTATTGGCCCAGTTATGGGTTTATTTTATAAGGATGGGCTTTAAAACCACGTTAGTCTCTCCCTGCTCCCTGCGCATGGTGTTCCCTGCCCGGCCCCGCTCCTAAGCAGGGCTGGGGATGTGAGGTCCTGCGGTAGCAGCAGCAGCAGAGGCTGACAAGCACTAATCACCTCCCATTAGCTGCTTTCAGCCCTCGCTGGGTTTGGTTTGGTCTGGTTTATCTGAATCTTTATTAGACAAGGTTGAATCAGCAGCAGCTCTGTGATGCCGTGCGGAGAGGCGGTGCCGTTCCGGGCCGTCCCGAGCGCAGCCCTGCCTGCCTGGGGCTCATTTCAGTTCGCCTTGGCAATCTTCTGCTATGCACTTAAGTAAACAAAGATCAAGCTACTCACAGCCTTAATTAGGCTGCACATAAATAAGAGATTACTGGATTAGCCGGGAGTATACGTGGGAGAGTAACAATCACAGCAAGAAAACCACGGTAGCAGTGTTTCCCTTGCAGCGCATCCCCGTGGATCTCCCCTGTCCCTTCCCACCCCACGCTGCTTTTTCGTTCTCTTGCAAAACTGCGGGGCCGATGTGAGCCTTGCAGCGCCGGGAGGATGTTGGGTGTGGGAAGCAGCGGCCCTGCAGCTGTGCCAGGAGGGGAGGCACTGGCTGAGAGCCCCGCGCTGCTCACTCGGGATCCGCAGCGAGTCCTGCTCCGCTGGTGACTGAAGCTGAGGCATGATGATGTTCATGGCAAGCCTTGGGGAAGGTGGAGTCTCTGCTCCTCGCACCCAAGAAGACCCTTTGGGTCTAATTCGAAGGTCTGGTTTCCTTGGCAGGGTGCGGGATGCAGAGATGAGGCAGGGGAGCATCCCAGCTCTCCCCCCGGGCAGGGACTGCTGCTCTGGGCTGCCTCATTTCCCGCTTGCGGCCCCAGAGGATCACGGGGAGACCTTCCCAAAAGGCATAAAATATTACAAGAAGCTGCTTTTTCAGCCAAGGTGCTGACACAGCACCATCCATGTTTCTTAACCAGGAGCGATGTCTGAGTTATCTCAACCTAAAGCCTGAAATATACATTATAGGCTGTGTCTTTCTGTGCTTTATTTGGGCTGTAAAGTGATATCTTATTATTTCTCCCTCCTGGGCATCATTTAATGAATCTAGATTTGAAAGTGAAATATTTATTGTATTTCGGGAGCTTAAGCGTGGAAGGAGAGGAGGAGGGATATGCAAATTTGCCAGAAAGCATTAAAAAAAGGCCTCCTCTTTACTAAGAAAAGAAGGTGCAAGTGTGAACCTATCGTGCCTCAAAAGAGATGTCTCAAAACTAGTGTAATGGGGATGTGGGGAGCAGGACACCCCTTGGGAACTACCCCATTCTAGCTCCTCTCAAACACTCTGGGAATGGGAAGTTAGACCTGGAGTTAGAGATGCATCTCATTGTTCTTAGTCCTCAACCTGACCATTGCAGTGCCTTGGAAAATTGTAGAAGAAAATATTCTTCTTCAAATAAACCAGAAACAAAGCAATAAAGCCAAGTGTATCAGCACAGGTAAATGCAGATTCAAGGCAAATGTTGCCAGAGCCCCAGCTTCATTGGAATCCACACATTTGTTTAAAAAAAGAATTATTCTGCCATCTTCCACAGCCAAAATGAAGAAAGCAATTAATGGGTTGTGATTCTGTGATCTCAGACCATTGTAGTGTTAGTATTTCATGGAGCAAAGACACAGAGTATGTCATATGTGAACAGCACCATGGGCTTCAGCTGCTGCAAACAATATGGGGCAGAAATAATTGAACTAAAAAGAAATTACAGCTATTTGGGGAGGTGGCAACTCTGCTGCAAAGAGGGAAGGCTGCAGGTGCCAAGTCAGGCATATGCTTTAAAAAATCAGGATAAAAATCACTGGGTTTGATGCTGGGGAGATTTTTGGTGGAGAAGGAGCTGCTCTGTCAGCATTATATACAGGCAGGGAGGATGGAAGAGGAGGCCTTGCCTATATGGGGAATTGTATTGGGTTCAGGCAGACTAGTATGAATCTCTGTTTGTGCTTTTAAGTCTCAGATGTATCATCCAGCCACCGCAGCTTAACAAGTTGCTGTTTGTCAGCTGTGCTGTAAGTCACCGTGGGTGTGCTCGGCACCCAGCTCAGGGATGCCATAAAGCTCGGCAGATTGTGCCTTTCATCTCTTCTTATTCCAGTTCTTTTAGCTTAAACTAGTTCCTAATCATTACAAAAACGCCAAATGAGGCTTGTTTCCAACAAAACAGCCATCTGGGCAGTTTTCTTGCATCTTCACCGAGTTGTACTGGGAGTTGCATCCCTCATGTTGGGGCACTGGCCATGCCCCAGGCTTTCCCCTCACACTCTCCCATCTCTCTGCAGCAGCAGGAACACCCTCCTTGGGGACAGCGTGGTGGCTTCAGCAGGCCTCAGGTCAGAGCTGGGCTGGCACCCCCTGGCACCCTCCATTGCCTTGGTCATCTCATGTTTGGGCAGAAAAGGGGTGAGGAGGAGGAGATGAAGCAGCAGGATTGAAATGTTTCAGCCCTGCTGGGCTGCGGCACGGCAATATTTCATTCTGAAATAGATTTTTCACTTGAAATTTGTTAAATGGTGGATGTCAGCTGGGAAACTCAATGTTTTGATGGCTGGAAGTGCCTGTTGGAAGGGGAACTTTTTTCACAGTGATTGTGAAGCACTTGATTCCCAGCTGAGAGCACACAAATATACATTCTATGATATAGAATACCATATGTAATATATAGTACATCTACTTCTGTATATGTGAAATATTTACCCCGTGATCATGGCTGATTTAGCAATGAGATGGGTTACCCACAGCCCAGGTTTGAAGGGAGCTCTGTAGAGCTTCCAGCAGGGCTCAGGGAGGAGTGGAATGCTGACACTGAGCCCTCCTTCCCAGCTGGCCAACACTGCTCCAGCGTGCCACACACAGAGCAGGTCATCTGCAGCTGTCACAGCTATCTGCACCGTGGTGGCACCTGAGGGTCCTGGCCCAAGAACACAACCCTGAGTACCTGCCAGCACTGACATCAGTCACTCCACACTCCTTTACTTCTCCAAAGAAGGTCCTGAACTGATGAAATATAAATTTTCCGGTTTTCCAAAAAATTTTCAGCTGGCTCTGGCTATTATCCTCCTCCCAGAGTGACACAATTTCACAGTAAATTTACCACTGCAGCAGCTCCTGGCAGTCCCTGTTGTCCCTCCCTCTGACTCCACAAATGCCACCTGTGGCAGTGCTGCTCCTCTCCCAGCTCATTCCTTTCCATTTCAGGGAGACTCTTCCAGCAGACAGAGAAACAAACTCTTCCACATCCTGTCCCTGGTGTTTTACCTGTCCCAGCCCTGCTGTCCCCTGTCCTGGCACTCACTGCAGACACCAGGCAAGGATATCAGGGCTGTGGGCACAAAGAACCTCCCGTCAGCCCAGCCAGGCCAAAGGGAGATGCCTTCAGGAGCTGTGCCTCTGTCTCAAAGCACACCAGCCTGAGCAGCTGGACAGCTGATGACACAAGGAAGTGGAAGGATATGTTCAAGGCAGGCTGATTTTTTTGACAGATGAGATTAAAACAATATTAATTGGGCTGGGACCTACATCCCCGAATGCAAGCAGGGAGCATGGTCTGTTCTCTGCCAGCTCCCCGAGTGTTGTCTGGCATGGAGAGGCCCCCGTGCCCCCTGCACAGGAGGGGTCCCCCAGCCCTAACACTGCTCCCAGGGAAGGAGCTGTTTGCTGCTGTCAAGTGAAGAAACTCTGTCTGTGGCTTTGTTACTTGACGTGATGGGAGCTCCTGGGAGATGTGGGAATTGAAGACAATGCTTTTTTTCTTTATTTTCTGGGCAGAGATACAGGGAAATCTGGGCAGAGGTACAGGGAAAGAGTGTGAGGGCTCTCACAGTGTAATAGTCTGGATATTCTGGTGGTCAATCACAGTCCTTAACCTCTCTCACTCCTGCAGCAAGTCCCTCGGGACTGCTTGCATTTCGACTTCCAGACTGCCTCTCCGAAGGCAAACAGGGAGAGGCTGTCACACACATGTCAGCCCTGTGTCCCCCTGTCCCCAGGCCATCAAAGGCAGGCTGGAGCCTGGTACCGTGCTGGGTTTGGTGCCAGTGAAGCTTTTATTGTACAAACCTCCTCACTCCCCTGAAGGAGTAAGTGAGGTTGTTTTGATTCCAGCACATGACAATCCGGCTTATAACACACCTGAGAGTTTGGTCAGGTGTATGTTATCTTCTAGACATCTGGATGGTGTTTTGGGTTTTCCCCCAAAGAATGCAGACTTCCCCCGCTGCAGTGACTCTGCTGCCTGCACTAGAACTGTGTCCCCATCCCTCCATCTCACCCTCGTCTGTGGGGACCCTCAGCACAGCACTAATGCTACAAAGGCAGAGGGGAGGCAGTGAGGAGCCTGCTGAGGTCCATCCTGGCCCTGTGGCTGCCGGCGAGCTCCCCTCTCTTCCCCCCACGCTGCTCCGAAGCCACTCGCGATGCCATATTCATCTCAATGTCATTTTCTTTGAGATGTGAGCTGGAACAAATCCGGAGCAGCTGCTCCATCTCTAAGTGTCCTTCAGGGATCCCTTCAGCAGACACTTTGCAGGATATAATGATGACATTCTAACGAGCGCTAATGCACACGTTGTCATCTTTCTGTATTTACACTTCCCACAGGAGGCATCGTTCCAAGAAGGAAAACTGAGAGACAGAAACTTTTCTGCAGAAACTTCAGCGTCTGCGCTGGGCTCGGCTGGGGAATCTGCCTGATGGAGAGAAGCTGTGGGCTGGGAGATGCCCAGGCTGTGAGGGGTGGCCAGGAGAGGACAGACACCAAGCAAGAGCCTCCTGATCCCTGCAGTTAGACTGCACCAGACTGCAAGGAAAAAAGGGGGAACGAGGATTATTTTGGGGTACAGAGTGACAGCAGAGCCCACATCACTCCAGACATCACCAGCTTCAGTCTGATGATTTCACTGGGAATCAAGGCATTCTGTGTGCTGGAACACATGGGCCTTCCCTCTGCTTTGCCCCTGAAGATGCCACACGGAACAAATGCATGGTCCTTGTGGTGGACACTCATTAGCCACATCATTAAACAAAACCATAATGGCTTCAGGAAGCAGCACTGTCCCATGGCTGTCACTGGGGAAAGGATTCTCAAGTCACTACTGCAGTGAAACTCTCCTTGTCCAGGAGTAAAAAAGAGGAATCAGCTCTTTCCTGCAGGAATGTTAAATACAAGTGTATGGGCATGTGTGCATGTAGATAAATAAATAAAGGAAAACCTACCAAAGTGAGTGGAATGAGACTCTGTATCTGTGTGGCCTTTCAGCATTGGCAGCTGGAATGGATAAGGTCATCACTTTGTCCTCTGCTCACTGATCTTATTGGGAGGAAGATTATATCAAATAAATAATATATCAAAAGATTTCTGTTTCCATCTCTCTGCACGCTCCCCCATCCCCACTGCATTACCTGGACTGGGAGTGAGGATCTGGCCAGGATGATAACTACGAATAAATAGCTCTGCTTGTCGGGGAACTTTAGCTGGCAAATTTCCGAACCAGATTAAAAAGTAAATGAGATTTCTTCTGGAGAGTTATTTTCAAAGGTTTTGTCTGCTGATGTTCTCATGCAAGATTGCAGCTTTGCCAAGGGGGGAAGAGAACAAAAGGGGAGGATAAAGAACCGAGGTTGCAATTATCCGACAGAACGAGGTTCTCCAGCGAAAGCACCTAATCAGGAAAGTCTCAAATTTGCTTAAGATACAAAGTGTGGTACAACATTTATTTATAATCTGCCTCACCTGTTCAGATAAAACTATTTCTAAGGCCAGGTAATTGCAGGAGACAAATGTAAAATGGAACAAATGGAATCAAATCAGGTATTAATAACAGTGGAAATAATAACAGAAGTGGGTCTTTGAGCAGAGCACAATTCCTGCGTTCCAGTGAACACAGGTGGAGCACTGTGGGCATTCCCAACCAGGAGGCACAGCAGGACAAGGGTGAAGCATGGTGAGGGAGCAGCTGGGCCCAGGTGTGGGCGGGTGGCTAAGGAGGGGAGTGGTGAGGTCGCCTTCCTGGGAGAAGGTGAAGTCATTTGTGTCGTGGCAGGGCTTCCCCAGAACTGAATGCAGTGTGGTGTTCCTCCAAAGCCTTCAACTGGGATCCTGGGTGAGTCTCTGGGTGTTTATTTCTCTTTTAATGCAGCAGCAATGTCATTGGTTTGGTTGTTTGGTCAGTGGTTAATTATCTGGTGCAGGTCTTTAGTCTGTGAGCACACAGCATCTGCTCTTGAACTGCTTAGGAGCTCAAGGAGTGGCTGTAGTAGAAACAACGTGAAAACACATCAGCTGCAGAGTGAGATGGTTTTGTCCACGTCCAGGAGCTCCTGCTCCAGCCAGCGTGTGGGCAGATCCTCGGGCATTGTGAAAGTTGCTTGCATGGATGTTATTCCAGGTTTTGTGTCTCTGTGCTCTATAACAAGTTCTTTGCCTCTCTGCAAGGTCATTGACGTGAAACACAAGCTGGGAAAGCGTTTTTACCCTCGAACATTTATGAACCCCTTTGTTATTGTCCTTTGCTGTTGGGGAAAAGAGACAAAGGCGCTGGGTTGGGGCTCCACAGTGAGATGTTCTGAGTGAGAGCAGCTGGTTCCCATTACTCATAATCCCTGCCCAGGCAGAGCCTATTGGAGACGTTGGTTTGGGGGTCTTGAAACTTCTTGCACATAAATAGCGAGTCTAAACACAAACACCTGTTGGGGATCAGCTCCCTGATCTCCGCCAACCTGTGCTCCTAAATGCTCCGGAGAAAACCTGAAATGAATAAAAAATCACCTCCTCCTCCTGTTCCTTGCACCAGGTGAGGAGCAGAAGGATGTGTCCCGGCTGTGCTCCGTGCTGGAGCTGGCACCACACTCCTACCCCAGCCCCAGCCTGGCCTGGCCTGGGTGCTGCTGGCAGTGGTCAAACTGGGAAGCAAGGCCAGGCTTCCCATCTGTGCCGTGGCTATTCCTGGCATCCCTCCCCATGCACAGAGCACAGGAGGAAAGCATGGGAGCTGGACCTAGCCTCTGTGGAGTGTGGGGTCTGCAATGCTCCTGAAAATTCATGTTCTGCTTTTCTGTGATGTTGCTGTGCAAGTAATAAATCTGTACGGAAAGAGTGGAAAAGCTGTAAACAAACTGTGGGCAGTTCCTGGCAAATGTGAGTGGACAGGGCAGTACTGGGGGTGCCTGGGGTCCCCGGGAGGTGAGGTGGGGTGCACACAGCTCTCTGTATGTGCCAGGCTCTCCCAGGGATGCTGCACCACTGTCAGCATCCACCACCACGCCAGCTGCCCTTAACCCCAGCTCCTGCCTTCATTTGGTGCGGATCTGGGCAGCCGCGTTTCCAGGCGCCGAGCAGCTGCTGGGCTGGCACCGGTGACGCGCTCAGTCCGTGCGGGCTGACTCCTGTAATTGGGGTCAATCACAGAAAAAACCCTGTCACAGCAGAAAGTGCTTCTCAGCTGCTGGGGCTGACACAGACAGCGGTGCTCCGGGGACAGGGACACAGCCCTGCTGCCCTCCCCACCCTCTCCTGCCTCTCCTCCTGCTTTCTCGGCACGTAGCTCCTCTTTGCTCTCTCTCTTCCCTCAAAGCGGGGGAGTGTTGGCCCCGGAGCCAGCTGCCAGATCTGCTTACCCCACCCCACCTTCTGACTGGGCTCCTGGAACAGCTCCTCTGCCTGCTGGGGGAACAGAGGTTGGAAGCTCCTGAGCCATACGAAAAGCCTGGGGTGCAGGAGGCTCCTGTTGTGTGCTGGTGCCACTGAAATAAATAAATAAACATATAGATCATTGCTGCTCCTCTCTGCTCCCCCTGCCAGTCAGCGCTGAAGGAGCCAGGGACCTTTCATGGAGATAAATGCAGTGCAAGGGGTAATTAAAGTGACTGATTTCTCCACGGCAGGAGCTTCCCAAGGCTTCGCTGCTGTGGTGCCCTTGTGCTCGAGCAGGGAGAGGAGCCAGAGGTGCCAGCATGTTTTGAAGTGGCACGAGCTGGGGACAGCCACCTCTGGTCACCTCCCGTCAGAGGCGCTCAGCCTGGAAGTCTGCCAGCAGCATCTCAGCCCACAAATAATAACAATCTCATTTCCCTGCTAGGCAGCACCAGCAGGACCTTTCCCATCTCCTTTCTCCCCTTCTCTGTCTGGAAGTAGCATGAGAGAAAGGTTCATAGCTCGGAGCAGGAGGCAAGAGAGGAAATTGCAAAACTCTTTCGTTGACAAAGGGAGTCTTAGGAATCTGCCAGGAGTAAGAAGGCCCTGGTAAAGGCAGAAGGAGCAGGTTGGCACTTCAAGATCTGGGGCACATGCTGAGCCATTGCATTTGTAAACAGGGGCTTCTCTGAACAGCTGGATCATGGAAATGGGGGACCCAGTCCAGAGCCACCACAGCCATGTGTGTTCCCCAGTGCCTTCTGCCTCTGCTCTGAGCAGCTTCATTACAGCCCTTCCATTGCTTACCATGAAGGGACAGTGTGTCTGCCTTGTCTGTGAAGCATAAATGTTTTGTGCCAGGAGTTAATCGCTGCACCTTTAGTCTAAAGCCTCGTCCAGAGCTGCAGCCAGGGGCTCATTTAGGTTTCTGGTTTGTAGCAATAATACCCTTTTAATATGCTAAATGAGAACACAAATGAACCTTCCTTAGGCTTATGAGTTGTTGAAAACGTCCCTGTGCGACTGAAGGTCGCTCCCTTTGCAGATGGATGCTGCCCTGTCAGGCCCTGTTTGTCACTCAGGGCTGGCACCACAGGTGGCACTGGGGACACCCTTGCTGCCAGGGGACAGCTCAGGCAGGCATGGGGCTCGTGGGCTCCTGAGTGCCACTTCCCTCCAGGTCTCCCCAGACCTGCAGGCATTGCTGAGCCCTGTCAAGATCCCAGGCTTTGGTTGGGGCTTTTTCCATTCCTCAGCAGCAGACATGTCTCTTCTGATGCTATTGTGCATTCCTCTCTCTTTTCCTTTCTGCTCTTCCTAGGAGCTGGTGTCCTGGTGATCTATGAGTTGTTTGGAGAAGCAGCAAACACTACTTATGCATTATATACATGTCTTGTCTATTCCACTTGATAATGCCATTCTTTAATATGCTCAGCAGTAGCTTTTGGGCTGCCTCTCTCCCCTCTCCCCTAAAAGCTGCCTGGCACACACTCAGGTCTTTTTCTTCATCAAATAATTTAGGGGATTTTATGTCTAGCTTTGTTTTCCAACATCCTTGTGCGTGGAGAAGAAACCAAACAAAGCAGGGATCTGCCTCAGGACCCTGCAGCATTTCCGTCCCATTCCTTGCAGAGACAGAGTGGCTCCGAGGTTTGGTCAGAGATGAAAGAAGAGAAGACAATGACAGATTAGCCCTGAGCTGGTGTCTCAGTGTGGGTGGAGGGGGAACTGCCTTCCCTCTGTTTGGTATAAGAGCTGCCTGTGTGTGTGTGCATATATATATATATAATTTATATGTGTGTGTTATGGATAATGATGCCTCATCATGTCCCAGCCCCAGCACCACAGAGGCAGCAGGAGAGGAGGGGGAGCACAGCAGCTCTCTCTTTCCACCCTTTGAGGACCACAGGGTCCCATCAAGGCTGCCTGGGTGTGGTGTGAGTGAAGGCCCAGGAATGATGTGGGCTCTCCCGGAGATGGAGAGCCATTTTAAAAAAGGGAAAAGAGCTTTTTCAGTCCTCTTTTTCCAGCTGAGAGGAGAGCATCTGTCACCACTACTCTGATTCATGAAAATCACTCTGACCTCTCATATGGAGAGTCTCAGCTCTCCGAAGCCAGGGGAATCGTGGCCTCATCCCTGAACTCAGTTATTTTACCTGTTCTCTCTCCAGATACTCTAAATAAAGCACTCGATGTGCTGCACTCAAGGCGCCCTGACTTCGCTCAGTAGTCAATGACAGCTTCTTTTTGATTCCCATGTGAAAATTCCCACTATCCCTTGTTTTCTGTTTGCTCATCTCCTGCATTCTGTGGTGAGGGGTGTGGGACCTTGGTCCCACTGCACTGGGAAGGGTGGGAAGGATTCCTGGGTGCCAGTCCATCCTCAGGACTGATGCCGCAGGGTAGGTCCTGCATCCCTCCACACACGCTGTCCTCCTCTCAGCTTGATGCTGACAGGGAGAAGGGAGAAGTACATGATAGATAAGCTTTAAAAAGGAGTCCAGGGTCACAGCTTTGTCTATAAAAAGTAAATAATGTGAAGAGCAGAGACCCATCTCCCAGCTGGCACATGCAAGGAGCTGAGGACGTGCTTTGCCTTGTGATGAGGAGCTCCCTTGGGACCTTGGACCTGCCAGTAAATGAGAGACCCGTGGGGCGAGTGTCTGATGCACAGCCTGGAGCAGCAAAACAGCCTCAGAGCGAGAACCACTAACAGGGAGCAACTTGAAGGCTGTGAAGACATTTGCCTCTTGCATAGAATTTCCTCTTCTTGTGTTTCAATTTGACACTGGAAGTGCTCTGATGGCTTGTTCCAAAGGATGCCGGATGGAAATCTCCCCTAATTCTGAGCAAACATAGCTGGGTGACTTAAACACAGTGGGGGAAGTACTGAAGGGTTTGGCGGAGAGGGTGCTGGTGGGAGCAGGTACACCCTGTGCATTACTGCCAAGGTGCCCACCTGGTGAGGTCAGCTGGGCTGCACCTGCACAGCTGGAAATGGCACAGAGGGAAACGTCGTGTCTTTGGTGTCTGGGCATGCTGAGACAGCATCCCACCCTCGCAGGAGCTCCGCAGCCTCCCCACTGCCTGAGTCAGCAGCGGCAGAGTACAACTTGACCTTGCGTGGAAAAGATGTCAAACAAATCTTTGTTCTCGTCACACATGGCTTGAGACACGTGAGCACAGCTCCCCACAAATCAATCTCTCGCCTTGGCCTGGCCGAGTGATCCCTTGCTGGGGAGGGATGTGAGGCTGATGGTGCCACAGCCACCTCCCGGCCCCAGAGCCCCCAGCTGTAATGGGGTTACAGAGAAGCTTCACTGAGCAGCACCCCCCGCGTGATGAGCCGGTCATACCAGCTTGGGTAGTAACATTTAGCATCATAATTACAACTTGAAATGTCCTTGGAGAGTCTGCAGGGGCTGCGAGGAAAGGAGAAGAACAGAGAAGATATCTTCTTGCTGGGACAATGCCCTGCACCCCCACAGATGGTTTTGGTGTCAGGGGGAGACAGGGATACAAGGAAATCCCACATTAGAGTTTCACAGTGTGTGAAAATGAAGCACATCTGGGGAAATGAGGGAAGCTGCTGTCAAACATGTGGAGTGGAGCAAAGGTGTCAGCCCCTGCATGGCAGTGTCCCTGTGCTGAGGGACTGTCCTTCAAGCTTCAGGATGTGTGTAGTTTGGCAGCATCACCCACCTCCTTCCTCTGCTGTTTGGGGCAGGGAGGGGGCTTAACAGGGTTTTTTGTGCAAAGGCATAATTATACTTCCCTGATTAATCTTCAGGCTGAATCGAGTGCTTGCCATCAATCTTTGAAACAAACATGTCTATTTATATTTTAATTATCTTTCTTCTTTCCTAAAGTTCAGGTTGATTTGAGCTTCTCCTACATATTTATCATCAGAGCGATTCTCTCCCTGCCTTTCCTGGTGCTTGGCACACGAGAGCACAGTGCCCACTGGCAAGGGATGGCCACACTGTCATCCCTCGGTGCCAAACCCCAGTTTGGGCATGGAACCAACTCGTATTTGTGAGTGCTTGGCCGTGGCATGCCCACAGCCTGGCAGAGGGAGCTCCTCTCCAGTGGCATCACAGACTGGGGAGAGAGAATCTGTCTCCAAGGGAGAGCACAGATGAATTTCGGAGCTCCTGTTTTCCCTGGGCAACCGCTCCAGCCATTCTTTCATTTGCAGCAAGGCGCCGTAATTTGTAAATATTAATAACCATTATTACTATTAAAAGGAAAGAAAGCGAGTAGCCCTGTAACTAATTACTTTAAGTGTTTTCAATGAGCCGCAGTTCGGCTCCTTTATAAAACCTCCCGCTGCGCAGACCAGATTGTCATTATGATCGGATCTTTCCTTAGACCCATTAATTTTGCCCGGAATAACAGCTGAACAGATGCGGGGAGAAGGCTACTCTGATTAACGTGGTTCTGTTCAAAGCCCTGTGCTCCCCCAGGGCCGGCGCCGGCTCCTCCAGCCGCTCCCAGATCTCATTAGGGCCGGAGGAGGCAGCGCTGATCTGCGATCTGGGCAGATGCTGCTTCTCACACACGAGGCCCCTCCAGGGTATGAAGCCTCGTCCAAAAATCAATGGGAATTACCAACCCTGGTGCCACATTCCCTTTCTTCTGCAGCAGGTGAACGAGGGGGCTGCCTGGAAATGTCTGGGTTTTGGTCAGGGAGGCTGAATTTTAAGAATTTCCCTGAACCTAAGTTTGTTCCCAAATTGTTGTTTGGATGTTTTTCTCCTTCTGAGTCCCTCCAGCTTGTTCTCCCTCTTCCTTTCCCTGATCTTTCCACATCCATCACCAAGTGCTGGCACAGGAGGGACAAGGCCTTTTCCAAGGGACCATTAGGTGATGAAATACGTCTCCCTGCCCTCGTGGCTGCCCACATGCTGCTTAAATGAAGCTTTTTAACTGAATATGGCAGTGGCTTTTCACATGGGGGAAATTGTTCTAGTATTTACTGCTATTAAATTAATTTCTCAGTAGAGGATTTTAGACTCTTGTAATTCATGAGGATATTTTCGGTCCTGTTTACTGTCTGGTGCTTTAAAAAAATTGTCTCAAGCATTTGTTTGCCGAATATAACACTGTTATTACATTAGCTTTCTCTCGCAAGAGAGACAGGGGTTCATTAATGTTGATGTGAATCTTATTGTATCTCGGAGCTCTCTGAGCAGCGGGTAATTTTTCATAACATATGTGTGGCAATATTCAGGCACAGAATGATGAGTGGAAAATGGTTGTAGCCTGGCGCTGGTACACACCCCGAGCGACTCCAGCTCTGCACAGCACCGCTGGGAGATGCTCCAAGTCCTCCACTCTCTCTCTCTCTCAATATATATATTACAGTGTGTGTAGTACAGTGTAGAGTCAAGCAGTAGCGCGTGGGAATCTCATGAGGTTTAACAAAGCTGATGCTGCACCCGGGCCAGGGCAACCCCCTGGAGCCAATGCAGGAAGGAAGGAAGGGATGGAGAGCAGTCCTGCCAAGAAAAACTTGGGTGAGCTGCTGGATGAGAGGCTGGGCAGGAGCTGGACATGTGTACAGCCCAGAAACGCCCCATGTCCTGGGTTCATCCCACGGTGTGGGCAGCAGGGGATTGCCCAGAGCAGCTGTGGCTGTCCCTGGATCCCTGGCAGTGTCCAAGGCCAGCTCAGACAGGTCTTGGAGCAGCCTGGGACAGTGGAAGGTGTGGATAGTGGAACGAGATGGGCTTTAAGGTCCCTCTCACCCAAATCACCCTATGGTTCTATGATTATATATTTACATATTTATATATTTATATATTTACATATTTATATATGTACATATTTATATATGTACATATTTATATATTTGTATATTTGTATATTTATATGGTGCCCAGCTGCAAAGGGGACTCCTCTCTCCAAGAAGTGCCTTCGTGTCTGGGCAGGGACTGCACAGGAGAGAGCTCAAGCGGAGAAATATCTCTTGTTCTCAAAGAACGAATATCCAGACGGTGAAAGAGACACAGCCCGAGGTGGGACGGGAGAAAAAAAAAAAAAAGGAAAAAAACTGCTTCATTTGAAATGTTATGAGTATCTCTTAGTCCTAATGCCTTCCCTCCGAATGGCTGCATTCAGCAGCGGAAATTGGCAGCAATCAGGCTCTCAAGTGTTCGAAAGAGATTTACTTGGACAGATGAAAGAAAACCATTTTCTGCTAAATGCCAGGGCCCAGGGCAAGGTGCTGTGTCCGCGCTCGGGGCCGGGGATGTGCGCGGCTCCTCCGCCGCTGTCCGCGATGGAGCGGGCCCGCCGCTCGTCTTCATCTGCCGCTAATGAAAAGCTCCTCTCTGGGTTCTTCATCGGGGCCAGTGTTTAGTGCAGGGTTTTGATCAACAAAATGATGCTATTCGGGGCTCCTTCCCTTCTGCTTTGAAGTCGAAATGCGAGGAGGTGGGGAGGGGAGCACCGAGAGCCTGTGAAGATCCAACCCACCGGACTTCTCAAAGCCAAAACCATAATTATTATCCCCCTGAGAACAGAGCTGTTCTCCCAGCTCCATCAAAGCCGCTCCGCAGCCTGCAGATGAAAGCCCAGCTTTGAGCTCCCTCCTTTTAACACCTCGTTTGTTTTTAAGCTCTGTTGTTCCCAAATGAACAAACGGTTTGTCTGCGGTGCCCAAAATAACCAAAACACTAAAAAAGAGCAGCCTGGCTGCCGTAGCCTTGGAGCGGTCCTTGCCCTGGTGTCAGTGTGCTGCAGTGCTCCGGTCACACTTGCTCCACTGCTGCAGTTGAGCAATAGCTTTTGCTCAAGGCGGTTCAGTAGCTCCAGACAACAAAAAATCAGAGTGTTACAACGTATGAAATAGAAATACTAAAGTAAATAGTCACAAGTAGCAGATGTTGCAATGTGTAATTAACAGCAGTCGGTTTCTGGCCAGTTTGGGGTTTTCCCCCCACCCTCTCTCCCACGCGGTCCCAAGAGCTCCCTGAGTGAACAGCAGGACTTCCAGGGACCTGGTGTGGGCAGGGTGACACCGTCAGGCCCAGCTTTGCCCAAACGTGGCGGTCTGCTGCCTTCTCCCCCTCCCTCTTCCCAAACTTCTGAGGGAGGCAGCAAGCGAAGCACTGCTGCCCAGCTGATACTTGCTACTCACACTGAGACTGGGAGATGATTTTCCTCTCCCTCCTGTCCCCCTCTGGAGAAGGAACATGTCATACCTCTGCCAGTGACAGGCAGCTCAAAATTATATTTTCAGAAAAAACCAGCACTTTGGCTTTCCTTCCCCTTGCTTTGGCATTCGGGCCGACTGCCTGGGTTTATCTTCCCTCCTTGTGCTCAGGAGGCTTTCAAGTAGCATTTCAATTAAGATTTTAAACTGGCAAGATGCAAGTTAGATCAGAGCAGAGCCTGATCTTAGCAACTCCCCCTCCGCTCCCCGTTTGATATTGGGAAATGTCGCTGTTTGTACTTCTGTGTCGGGGATGCTGCGAGCGAGCGATTGCATCGTGTGAGCACTCCCTGGGGAGATCTGAGGGGGAAGAGCTCATTTTCCTCCAAAACCTCCCCCAAAAAATGAGCTTCAGTGAGCAGGGGGGTGGCTCCATTATAGAAACTGGGCCGTGAAATTTGTCAGTTCATCATTGGGGTCTGGAATTAAATCACTGTATAGTTATAGATAACTGTGTAGGGTGAGCCCTCGCCCAGCGATACTGTATCGGTAATCTTTATTATTTTTCACTTATATGTTTTTTGGGGAAATCTGCCTTCTCATGTGTGCGCTTCCCCTTGCACAAGGGCTGTTTAATACCCAGGGACTCTTGGCTCCAGGGAAATATAAAGGATAAATAGTGGCAAACATGCAGAGCTCCACCCAACGCCTTTCCATCCCTCCCGTGCCTGTCAATGCAGCAGCTGGATGGAAACGCTGCCCCCAGCAGAATTAACCGCGTGCTCAGAGACTGCGAGACGCAGACCTGGAGGCAAAAGTTGCCTTTTTTTTTTTTTTTCTCTGGAGTTTCTTCTTCCCAGCGTTGCTTATCACACTGCGGCACAGCCGCCCCGAGCCGCCCCCACGCCGGCAGCAGCACCCCGAGTCCAAACACCCCTGAGCCCATCCAGCAGCGCCAGCTCCCACTTGGCTTTCTCCTTTGAGTGAAAGCTCTTGCCGTGCCTTATTTCAGGAATGGAAGTTGCTTCTATCCGCTGTTTGCTGAGAGGGAAGAGTGATTTAAAATAGCAGCCAGGAAGCTCCAGGGGCCTGGTGGCTAATTAGTCATACAGTGGCAAATGATGGCCACCCATCAATGCAATATAATCACCCGCAAATGATGAGTTAATTGGGGCGGGCCACTGTCACCCCACCGTGGGGCTGCTCAGACAGTGCTCCTTGGCACAGGGTCAGACTCGTTCTTCAGCGTTTTTTTCAGCTATCAGCATCTTGAATTTAAAGTGCCTGAGATAGGACAGCTCGAAGCCTCTTCTAAGGACTCCCAAAAGCTGGACCAGTTTGACCTCATGGTCATGGCAGACATTTCTGCCTTTGCTGTCTCTTTTCTACCATCTCTGCAGAAATACACAGGTTCATTTCCAGAGCAGGAAAAATGAGGAGCATTGCAAAAATCAATGTTCAGCGGAGGACAGTGACTGGAGGGCTGAGGGGGAGGAGGATGCTGCTCCTGCTTTCTGAAAGGTTATTTTAGCTAAAGACAATGAAAAAAATGCTCCAGGAGAAGAGCAGCTCCTGCAAAGTCCACCTGATCCTAGCGGTGTTTCATAACTCAATTGCAGCAGCGCGTGAACCTCTGCAAGGAATATTGTTCTTGTTAGGATAGTGAGTTCCCATTTCACATGCTGTGCTGGCACAGCCTGAAGCCCTGGTGTTGTTGTTCTAACCCAGGAAGAAAGCCAGCAGGGCTTGCTCCGTGGTGTGGGTGTCTTGGAGAGAGCGTGGCAGGAGGAGACAGTACTCAGGCTCAGAGGAATCCCTCTTCCTTGAGGATGTCCCAAAGGATTGCTCCCTTTGGCATAAGGGGTGATGGGAAGTAAATCACAGACCTAGAGAAGCATTTGGGTTGTAAATGACCTTTAAGATTGAGTCTAACCATTAACCCAGCACTGCCATGCCCCCACTAACCACGTTCCCAGCTCCCTTGCCCTTCTCTGGAGCACCTCAGTGTCTTTGTTGTCACGAGAGGCCCAAAACTGACCCCAGGATTCAAGGCATGGCCTCAGCAGGGCTGAGCACAGGGTTACAGTCACTCTCCTGGTCCTGATGGCCACAATTTTGCTGGTACAAGCCAAGATGCCACTGGGCTTCTTGCTCCCCTGGGCACATGCTGGCTCATGTTCAGCTATCAACCAACAGTGGTCTCATTTTAACTTTATCTGCTCAATATAAATTTAATAGTTCCACTGGAATGGGCTGTTCATGTTTTCATGACATGGAGGGGTTTGGGAAGGCTTCAGAGCTGGTTTAATTAGCAAAGTTAGTTGGGAGGGCATTTTGCATTATCTTCCTCCTTTTCTCTCTACTCCTGCTCTATAAT
Organism: Erpornis zantholeuca; assembly: GCA_013400515.1. NCBI lineage: Eukaryota > Metazoa > Chordata > Aves > Passeriformes > Timaliidae > Erpornis > Erpornis zantholeuca. The sequence continues at coordinate 374,262 of VZTN01009325.1, forward strand.
TTATGTCAGTGGCGAAGGCGTGAGCTTTGCGGCTCACAACAAACAGGGGAGTTCAAAGCCAGAGTTAGCAGCGCTTCAAAGGACGCGGGGAAGGGAGGGCGCTGGCAGCCAGTTTATGAGCTGTCATTTTCTGTACCGCCCTGCAAAAACAAATAAATAAGTGAGAGCAGATCTGTCCTCACAGTGCTGCTGGCTGTGGGCACTGCAGGACTGCAGCTTGTCCTGTTCCACAGTGCTGAACTGGGTGACACCTCTGGACACGTGGGATAGGGGCAGGGGCGCGCTGCCAAGGATGCTCAGAGGAACTTGGTGTGCTGAGCAACACTAGAAACACAAAGGAAAGTTTTCCAGTGCTCCCCACTGGGCAATGCAGTCCTACTGAGGGCTTCATGTCTTTGCAGCAAAATCTACTTGTGCATTCACACGGGAGTCACGCAGCAGCTCTGCTCGGGCTTTCCGTCTTTCTGTCTCATGTCCCAGGAACTCCATACACCACTGCCCATCTGGCTGAAAGCCCGGGGCAGCAACGGGAAGATTTCCACTGACTTCAGTCTGTCTTGGATCAGATCCAGGGTGGGAGCAGGATTAAGATATCCACTCACTCCCTGATGGCCTGGACAATGGCCATCGCCAGCGGCATGCTTAACGTGGCTCCTCCTGCTCAGAGCCATCCTGGCTGCTCGGCTCCTCCCAGTCCCACATCCCTCAGGGAAAGCCAAAAGTTATGCCAGGACTATGCCACAGATGGCCTCTGTGTCTGCCTGGCTGAGAACAGACCTTCTTTGGGGCAGGGATCATCCGTGTGCCTGTGTTTCCAACCAGCAGCCTGCGCCGAACGTAAATAATAACAAGGGAAAAGGTTTTTCTGCTGCTGTGGTGTGCAAAAAAAAGTCCAGATTAACTCTCCCTTTCCTTTTCTTTTTCTCTCTGCATCTAAGAGCAAGAAACACAATTGATTACAGTGCTATCAAGTTAGTGGTGCAGCTCAGGCTTTCAGTGGTCAGTTACGATCCGCAGTGGAACGCAGGAGCTCGCGGTGCTTTGTTCCCCCCAGCGCCTTCCCGCAGGGCTGATCCGAGCTGCGGGGGCAGAGCCCTGCGGAGGTGCCAGCAGCCCCTGCCCCACGGTGCTGAGGGTGCCCGGCCACCCCTCAGGTGTGTTTGGCATCCGAAGGGAAACATGTCAGGAAAATGAGGGATGTGAGGCCAGGCTTGAGTTTGGCCAGCCGGAGTTTTGAGGGCAATAATGTTTTGAGCTGAACTTGTGCCAAATTCAATGGGTTCCAGTAGATTTGTTTCTACTGGGGAATGAAACACACTGGATTGAAAGGGGAAAAATGTTCCCACCAAACAATTCAGGCCTTTTCCCCCTGCAGCTCTTCTTTCATGCCCGTCCCTCCCTCCACAAGCCGGCTCACACGAAAGGCTCCCTGGGAGCCACTGCCCCACTCCAGCTCCGCTCGCCCCTCGCGCACTGAAGGCTCTTCCAGAGGAGCTCACCCTGCTTCTTCTCCAGTGCACGCTGGCTCCGTTAGCAAAAGGAGATTTGGGAAAGGTTATGTTCTTAAGGAAAATGGTTCTGTTGCTGCGCTAACAGAAGCGAGTCAGGTTTGACAGAGGATGTACCTTGGCGCGTCCTCGCTGTCAGTCAGGCCCGAGGCACACAGCGCGCGGCGAGCACGCGACCTGCCACCCCCGCCCCGTGTTTGTGAGGAGCTGTCAGCACACGGCTTCCAGCCCTCACAAAAAAAAAAAAAAAAAAAAAAATTTAAAAAAGGGAAAAGAAATCCAGGTTCTGAAGGGCATATCTTAAAGATTGCAGAGAGACATCTAGTTATGTAAAAATAAAATATGAATTTTAATGTGAGGCATTAACATGAGCTCTTTTAGGAATAACTACAGGACTTCATGATGAACGTATTAGGGCCCTGCTCCAGCACAGGTGCCTGCCAGTCTTCATAAATCAGCTCCAACAAGTTAATTCTTCATAGAGGAGGAGGAATGTGAATCTCGGGGATGGATGAATGGGCACATAATAAAAGAAGGAGCATGACTTAGAGCACAGGTCCTGGCAGGTTGTGGAGGAGGGCAGCATTGGACAACACAAGAGAGAATAAGAGTTTTGGGAGAGGTCCTTTATACCCCAGCAAAGGGCAGTAGGTTGCAAGGACAGCCCTTACCCGTTACTTGTATCATGACAGTTCCTGGAGGCACCTGGGATGAGTGGGTGCTGTTAGAGGTGCCAGGGATGCTCGGTGTCGTGCAGGAAGCAGTGCACTGCTGGCCATCTGAAGGTGGGGTGGTCCAGAGAGTGGGCACGTGGCTCCTGTCCTTGGACAGCACTTGTCACAGCAGCTGCTCTCGGGGAGGAGAGCGCCCGTCCGCCCCGCACGCGGGGGATGCTTCTCACACTAAGCCTGTTCAAAAGGTCGCCAAGATGTTCTCTGTGAATAGAGCTTGCTGCTGAGCCAGGCTGCTTTTATTTGTTGTTGATTTTATTGATGTTATTGACTTTTCCATGGGGCACTTTGGGGACGTTTGCACAATCGCATGTGCAGGCGCTGCAAATTGCTTGATGCTACGCAGTGTTTAACTCACGCTCTGCACGGGCGCCAGAGACACATTTTTATTAAGAATCTGTAGTAGTTGTTGCTTTTGTGTTTATGATAAAATATATAATGCAGTCCTCACTGCTGCCGTCCCAGTGTGGCCACAGGCTAAGGCAGAGTGATGATGTGTCATGCAGGCGCTTCCCAGACAGCAGCAGCGGTACCCAGCGCACGGAGTGGCTGCAAAGAGCTCCCAGGCTCTCTGTCGGCATCCCAACAGGTCGGGAGCGTGTGCAGGATTGCAGCACGACCAGCCCAGACACCAGAGCATGGCTGCTGCTGTTGGGCTGTTCCCAAGCTCAGTTTCTGCAAGCCAGGCTTGAACCTTGCTGGGATTTGTGTAATTGCAGGATGGCAGCTATGAGGGGTGAAGGAGGCCAGACGCACCTAAAAATTTTGGAGTTTTTAACCCAAGGTCACAGTCTCCTCAAAAGGCATCTGCCGGTGCTGGACAAGCCGCTCCAGAGTGGTGACATGTGGCCACCAGGAAGGTGATGGAGGCAGAGGTTTCACTGGGAGGAGAAGGGGATTAAGATACAGACCCTTGTGACTGTAGCCTCTCCCTGAGACATTTCTTCGTGTCCTTGCTGTCCCTGCCCTCTGCCTCCCTGCTGTCCGCTCCTCCTGGGCAGCCAGCATCATGGCATTAAGTGTTTTAACCGAGCTTTTATAGATCGGGCTCTGGAAATGTGATGTTAACACAGCTACGCAGACAAACACCATTAATATTTCAATACGTGGGTGAGGACAGGGAGAACATCCTTTCCTCCGTAAATAAAACAGGATCACTTGTTTTCTGCTCCAAGACTTGTCGCCTGCCTGAGACTGTAATATTTTAAAGTTGATTGGATCTTAAAATTGTAAGAGGTCCCTGGTGGCCCGACTTTAGCTGGCATTATCAGCTCAGCCATTGTCTTATGAAGCAATCTCCTCTTGAACCATCCTGTGCTCCTTCATCCTTTAAACACACGCAGCCGGAAGCAGCTCGATTCTCTCCAGCTAAGGCTGTATGGTGATGGTGAGGAATGAAGATGAATATCCTCATGCCTGTGACCTTGGCAGCAGCCAGCCTTGTCCTTGGCACTCAGAGCACCTCTGAAGGTTCCCGTTTGCTTTTTTTCATTCCCCAGGGATGGGTTGACAGTGCTGTCCTTCAGGCTGAAAAGCACATCAAAGGGCAGAGCTGGGGGAGCATGAGGGAGCAGTGCCATCCTGCAGTGCACGAGGGGCAGGCTGGACCCTGCACTGGGCAGGGAGGAGATGGGGGCAGCTCGCTGCCATTGCCCTGTGTTCTCGGAGAGAAGCACCAGCACCGAGGCACATCCCCCAGCAAGGAGCACCCAGTCCTGCAGCATGGTGGTGAACAGGGACCAGCCTTCCAGCAGCCTCCAAATGTCCCAGGGCAGTGGGATGGCATGATTCCTGCTGTGATGGATTAAAAACATCCTGCTGCAGGGAGGACAAAGCAGGGGGTCCTGGAGGACGATGAGATGAGAGCCAGGAACTCCTGCAGTGCTTCAGGCAAGAAAGAAGTTTTCAGCTTTAGAAGAAAGACTTGGGCATGTCCCTACAGTGGTTGAGGGGGGTTTACATGCTGGACTTGTAAGGATGATTTCTAGAAAATGGGGATACACATCTCTGGAAATCAGGAAGAAGAGAAGCAAAGGGATGAGGTGTGCTGACAGGATTGGCTGAGGGAGTCTGATAGTGCCATGCCTGCCTAGGGAGAGGGGAATCCTGGTGGCATATGGTTGGGCACAGGGATAGGGAAAGGCAAAATGATCCTAGTGGTTAGGAGTGAATTCTGGCAAGAAATATGGGACAAATTCTTAGCAGCATGGTCATAAAACATGGGAAAGGTTTACCTAGGGATGGCAGTGCAGCTTCCCAGAGTCTTTAAATCAACACCAGATATCACACCATCTCCAGGCAGACAGCATCTGCAATCTTCTGAAGGCTTCCTTTGGGCTATGCTACCTCTGCTCTTAATTAGGGTGGGTTTAAAAAATTAAAAATCCTACTAGTTGATTTGCCTTTGCAGTGAATTTCCCTGTTGGTTTCCATCTGAGTCCCATGAAACCAGGACTGTGTCTGCTGTTCTTATTTCCAGCTTCAGATAATTCTTCCAAAATGCCCTCTTGTACAAATTGAGCCCAATACGTGTGTGCTGTGGTAGCTAGGAGACTGGCAGGAACAGTGCTCTCTGTGATTATCCAAAGCAGTTGTCATGTTATTCTCATTGCTAATGGTATATAATTATGTATTAAGGCTCTCTCCAGGTAGAGCATCTCGGGGCAATTAGAGCACACAGCAGCAGACACAGAAAAGACCCCAAAACAAGTCACTTTGTCCCTCCGGAAAGGGAAATAATTGTCCCAGAACATATTGTTCGCATTTTTGCTGCCTGACATGAAAGTGGATCCATTGCAGTGAGCCAGGACACGGCGTGGTCAGAACCAGGCAGAGGAGGATCCTTTCTCCACTGTGCCGACCGTGCTCAGTGCCTCCAGGGCGTGCAGCACTCCTGGTCGGAGCAGAGCAGCCGTTCACGCCAGGAGCACATTCCTTCCCTTTCCTTCCCTTTCCTTCCCTTTCCTTCCCTTTCCTTCCCTTTCCTTCCCTTTGTTCTGGAGGGGGGATTTGATTAGCCCTGATTTATCTGCTCTGATGATCACGACTGACTCGGGGGCTGTGGCATTTGACTGGGTGGGTGCTTGTGAGCCTCAGGTGGGCAGAGGATTGCCCATGGAGCTGCAGGCTTGCTCCTCAGCTGGTACCTCCCACCTGTGCCCGGTCAGCCTGTCCTCTGCAGGGGCTCACAGACCAAAAACATCATCCCAAATGTCACTGCCGCCTTGGACACAGACCCCAGGTCGGGGAGAAGGCAGGAGTGGCAACACCGCGCGTGAGACACTGATCACAGGGAAATTGGAGAGGTTGGACTCTTGCCTTCTGTGCTGACACCTGCCGTGAGTCCTGGGCTTGTGAAGATACCTACAGGGGGATTCAGCCAGGGCTTCTCCCTCCTCGTCCCCCCTGGAAACAAAGAACAAAACAATCTAATTCCTGCAGGAAGCTCTTCTTCCCTGTGAAAACCAAGGATTATGTCTAGAAAGGCAGCGTGTACCCTTCAGACCTTCCTTTGACTGCAGGAGCAGTCAAAAACCAGGCACCCATGGGAAGCCCACGGGCTCTCTGCAGCATTCCCACCCTGGGCCTGGCTCCATCGCCTGCTCCCTTCCAGAGCCGCTTCTCCTCCCGCTGCCTCTGCTCTCAGCTCCGCAGCTCCCTGTGTTTGGGAGACACCACAAGACCAACTGCAGCAACAGCAGTGATGCCATCGGGGAATGGCAGCTCAGAAGAATGGCTTGGGTGGTGTTTCTTGGGCTGTTCACCAGGGGCAGTTGGAGTGGCAAAACCTGCGCAGGGAAAGGTGTGGAAAGGAGACAGCTCTGGCTTCCCAGGGCCTTTCCACAAACTACTCACGTTAATGATTTTTTCAGAAGGCTTATTTATTAATATTAAAGAAACAGAACAAATCTTTTTCCCTCCAGCAGGTTCAGCTGCAAGGAAGGTCTGTGTGTGTCTGTGTGTCTGACTGTGTCCTAGCTAGGAATCTACAACAAGACAGAGGGAAGACATTTCATTGATTAAGGAAAGCATATTTTTGTTCTTTCATCTAAGCTTTCTCCTGGGAAGCTACAGAACTCCCCTTTGCAATGATTTTCAGGACAGGTTAAGAAAATTTGCATTTCTCCAGCCTTTCTCTGGAATTTCTCAAAAACCCACTACCAAGTCACCACCACAGAAAGGCAAGGCCACCACAGACACACCTGGCAGGGAGTGTCCCACAGCCCCTGGGCCTCCCTGCTAACAAGGCAGCTCCTGTCAGGGTGAGCAGAGCACAGAAAATGGAAGCATGATACAGGTAGGAGGACTCGTGGGGATGCTGAGGGGATACAAACGTCCAGAGTGAAGAGTAAGGACAGCAGGGGAGCTCCACGCTGCTCCCCAGCCCTTGGGGCACGGCTGAGGGCTTGCTGCACATAGCACTACAGGCACTTCCCCTCCAAGAAAGGGCTGGGCTTTGCATGTGTGATGGCAATGGGAATCCAGAGCCACCTTCTCTGTCGTTATCAGCAGTTTTATTCTGACTGATGGGAACAATGAGAACAAACACCGGAGAGCACTGGCTGGTGATGAAAGTTTCTCTGAACCAACAGAGATTTGCTTCAAAGGAGCCAATGAAGAGGTTCCACTTAATTACGAGGCAGAAAGTGCCACACAGTAGTATGTGCACATTAATATATACCCATGCATGCAGCAATCCCCCAAAAGACTGGGCATTGCAGAGAACCAGGCAGATCCTTTCAGTGCTGCAGCCCTGGCAGCTCATGGACCAGACTGCTGCACTGGAGTCACGTTGCTGCCAAAGGGACACGGAACTCAGTTTTATTTTTAACTTGGCTGGAGGGAAAGCGGAAGGAGTATCTTACAGTGGAAGAAGTAGATGAGGACCCTGGAGATCTCAGCTCAGTTCTCGGCTCTGCTAAAAATTCCCCATGCGACCTTAAGGAGGTCACTTCATCTCTCTGCGCTTCATTTCCCTTCTGCAAAGTTTGGAGAGTGTGATCCTCCCATCGGTCTTGTCTGTTGGGTTGGGAGCAGACACTGATTTTATTCCCTTGCAAGTGCAGTGCAGGAGAGGATTCTGTCTGGGGAAGGTGCAGGGCAGCTTCCCTGGCTGTGCCCTCACACAAGCTGCATGGTTTTTCAGAACAGAGCTCCCCCCAGACTTCCCAGGAAAGGAGATTTTGAGGGTAAACAACAAAGCCTGGTCTTAGGAAAGCAGAAGGATTTGCACCCTGTAACCTGCCCTCGGTGCCCAGAGCTGAGGGGTCAGTAGGTGCCACTTGACTCACCAGATAATTGTTTTCTTTTCCAAACTATGGTGTCTGCTAGCTCCTATCACACCATTATCACACCCATTTATGCTCTTCTCCCTGCTGGTGTTAGCCGGGGGATGGATCTCACTGACTGTCACCTCTCCCTCCCCGCACCGCTTGGCATTTGACTGGCAGCCTGTGCCCCGCACGTGGCACCGCGCGCTGCCGGCGGCTCCTCCGGCACCGGGATAAAACATCACTGCAGCACCCGGCAATTTATGGCCATTTGGATCCCATCCATCACTGGGGAGGTGGCAGAGAGACAGGTCCCTGATTTCAGAGGGACCCTCCGTCCCCACGGCTTGGGAGGCTCTTCCTCGCGCTGCCCTTCCCCTCTCTTCCCTCTGCCCACGCTGTTCCGCTCGCTCTCCTGCTGGAAGGACAGTCCTGGGAGGGATGGGGGTGCCCCGTCCTCATGGGGCCTGGGCGGCTGTGGCAACTTCCTGACAAGTTGTGTTTTACGGAGTAGTCGCGGGGTAATCTTGCACGTCCTTGTTTTGTCATTTAGGGCACTTAAAGTGTCACAGAGATTTCACTACCCTAAAAGCTTATCTGTCAGCAGGAGAGAGTTATTCCAGTAAAAGGGTATCATCAGCAGCAGTGGGAGGAAAAAAAAAGAGACAAAAATCATGTCTGAAGGTTTTCTATTCCAGGCTCTCTGCAGCCGACCTTGAGCCGATGCAGCAGCACCCAGCGGCTCCCAAGGCCAGTGGGCAGCAGTGGCAGAGGTGCCAGCGTGGGTGAGCAGTGTCCCCAGCACATTCCTGCCACCTCCAAGCATCCAGCTTGGCCCCAACAAACTGGGGGGGGATGTTTCTTGAGGGTCACTCTTTCATCCCCTGCCTTCATAAGGTTGATGTTATGTCTGTGCCACAGCTGCCAGAAGGTAGAGGTTCTTCTGGACCATTGTGGTGGAGCAGCAGCTGTGCCTGGGAGCAGGATTTCTCTAAAAAATAGGAATGAGAGCAGATTGCACTGAAGCTGGGCAAAACTGTAGCATAAGCTGATATTTTTCCTGATTTCTGTGGTTTGCACCCAAGTAGTAGAGGATGGATGGATGGAGAGAATGAGAGGTGCAAGGAAGGGCAGAGAAAAGATGAAGGATGGAGGGAGGGAGGGATAACTGGTTGCTCTTTTTGCTACCGTGGGAAGCTCAAATGGCTCAGGTATGGAAGGAGTTTCCACATGGGAAACTCCATCCTGGCAGTGGCTGGAGCTGTGGGGACTCCTGTTCCGAACAGTGAGAACAGGACCACAAACTCCTCGTGCACTTACAGGTTTAATGTGTGTTAGCCACCTCCATCCAAGAGGTTTCCACAAGCATTAAGGGGCAGAGCACACTTTGTACTTGCCTTTGAAGAATTTTTTCAGCTACCACATCCAAAAACACAGCAATTTGCATCCCTATATCTGGAACCTCCATGATTGTGGGATTGTGATGGAGCTTTCAGAGCATGGAAAAAACAACTGGTGCCAAGTGCTCCTGCAGAAGGGAATGATGCCAAGCCAGGGGCCCTTGCCTGTTCCCTCTCCCCAGCCCCTGCTGCAGGAGAGAGCTTTGTTTCCAGACCAAAATAATACCCACTTTGGTGGGGTTTATCTGTGCTCTGCCAAGAGCGTGACAAATTTGTACTAAACTGGAACCTCAAATGATGCCAGCACAAAAAACCAGGAATGCTATTGCATAACACAGGGAAATGAGATAAAACTCCTCCATACGGCACCATTACTTCAGAAGCAAGAATAAACAATATTTAAAAATGTATAAACACAGGTGGCATATTTTCCTTAAAAAACGTTTTGGGAAAAACAAAAGGATCTTAACAAGGAATAAAATATGAAAAGCAGGAGAAGTAGGTCAGAAAGAAGAAGTCAAAGGAAGGGGAGAAAACTAACAGCGTGGAAATGACAGCCAAAGTGGATTCTGCTGGCACGTGGCCGTGACGTGGGTCTGGGGAGCTGCTGGGACACGGCTGAACCGCGTGGCCTTGGCTCCAACACGGGGCTGAACTGGGGCCCCAGAGGGTGAGGGCCAGCAGCTCCATAGAATGCACCCAGGCATGTCTGCAGGTGCTGGCTGTGGTGGATAACCCTGTGCAGGGAAGGCCCTCGGCTCTGCCCTGCTCCAAGCCTGCCCACACAGAAAACAAACCTCGCTGGAACTGCCGACTTACCTGGGAGTTGGTGACAGAGGAGAGAGACATTTCACAGACTCATTTATTTGCCCCATTAACCATTTTAACGGCCTCTCTGCAATAACAATCATTCCCAGGGTTGGCAGAGCAGGTGTTCCAACAATCAGCAGGACTGAGAAGCCCTGGATGGCCGTTATTATTAATGCCCATAATAAAAACATGCCTGGGAGCCGCACACCCCGCGCTCCATTACACCCTCTGGTTTATGGGCTGGCAGCTCCTGCTCCAGGACAGCCTAGGGGAGCCCTGGCACAGGGCTTCACCTGGCACTGTGGTGAGCACCAAAGAAAGGCTGTCCAAAAACACCACCTTTCAACTGAACTGTTTTATTGTGTCGTGAAAGACTGCACCTAAAACCAGGTGTATCAAACAGCGTGTTGTACCTACACCATCCGAACCCAGGCGCTGCTGAGGTCCTGCATGCTGATTCCCCACTCAAAATGAAAAGCGGCAGCAACTCAGGCTTCTGTCTGCATTGAACAGCTGCTAAGAAACAAGGTAACCCAGGGTGCAGCTTCCCAAGAGACTGGCAAACATAAAAGAACCAGGAGACGCATCTAGTGTGTGCTAGGGGCGGGCGCGGTGGGAGAGGAAATCAGCTGGCAGCTTTATCGCTTTCCCCGTTCTCAATCAGTTTCCTTTTCTTCTCATCCGTTTTCCTCTTGAAGATGTGGTCTCTGTAGAACTGGAGTTCTTTGATGCTTTCCCTGATGTCATCAAGTGCTCTGAAAGAGAATTAAGGAGGGTTTCAAAGCGCCTGGGTCCGTCTCCAGCTACGCCCGGATCCTAATGCCGCCGAAAACTTCCAAGCTGCAGGAAACCAAACTGATGCACATGGAAGGTGCATCTGTCAGCAATGAAAATAACCCTCATTGTCTCAGGGAAGCAATAAAAGTCCAGTGGTGCCAACATGCCAGGGAGCAACACACATCTTATTAGTTTGTGTCACCGTGGGACACAGAGCTGCTGGAAACCAACAGGGACTACAGCATGGGCTGTTAAAAACAATTCGATCTGAGGGAAGAGACGAGCGCTCCAGAGACCTGCCCTCTGCTCCAGCCAGGGCCTGCTCAGGGCTCAGCTCCCTGCAGAAGCACATCAACCATGACTTTGCCAGGACAGCCAGCTCTCCTCCTTCGCTGTTTGTACCAGAGCCTCCGTGCTGCCCAGCACGGTCACATCAGAGTGGAGCCACAGAGGCTCCCTAGCTCCTTCCCACTACCTCTCGCACATTCCAAGCTCAGGAAATAGGCAGGAGCAGGACTCTCATCTCCCATTCACAGTTCTCCCAATTTTTCTGTTTCTGTGACCAACTCTGCCCAAAAAAAGGGGCAGATAACTCCCGTTAAGCAATTGTTTGCATGGTCAACAAACATGCACCTCAAAGGGCTGAGGAAACTTCTGCTTCTCTGGATTTCAATAATCCCTTTCCCTACACTATCTAGGCTTTGGACAGGAGAATACAAACGTCTCACAGGGTGCAGAAGCACACAGTCTGCCTGCATGTGACACGGTATGCTGGAATTCACAGGGAGCCCATATCTTGCTCAGGAAGAGCAGAGTTCCCTGCTCCATCAGAGACAGAAGCACAAAGCTCACCTGTGAGAAGCCGCCTTCTTTGGTGCAAACTCGTATTCCTCTGGGTACCAGCGCCTGTGAGCAGAAAAACTGCCACTTAAAAAGAGAACTGGGATTCATAAACCATGCCTGGTTGCTGCTGCAGGTTTGTTACACTTGGTGAAGGAATTTTGGTTTCACTGACACCCAGAGAAGCCACAGCCCTGCGAGTCCCCCTGCTGCGACCTGCAGAGCCCCAGCACCAGGAATGGGCAGCCTGGGGGTATCGTTCAAACCACTTCGTTGGGGGAACATTTACCTGCAGAGTTCCTTGACAGTGCTCACATCAATGATCCTGTAATGAAGGTGCCTCATGAACTGCGGCATGTATTTGTCAAGGAATTTCTTATCTGCATGAACAGAGTTACCTACAAAGACACAAAACAAGATGTTTCTTCAAAGACAGTACAGAGCAACATGGAAATGAGCAGCAGGCGGAGCGAGCTGGGAGAGATCACAGGGGAAGAAAAGCCATTCACAAGCAGCTCATTTATCCCATTCTCTGGCAAATATGATTGTAAAGGTTTGTCAGATTTTCATTGCAGGATCAGATCACACAGGGTTTAATACTAATACCTCTAGTAATTCCTCAGTTACTACTCCCACAATTTGTGTCACACAGATAAATATCAAAGAATTATGCCAACATTGGGGTTTTTGCCAAGTGAAAATGGCCATTGGTATTAATTTCACTCAGCACCTGTCCCAAGATTGTATATGAACATTCTGAAAGCAGTTCTGGGTAACAGGACACCTGGAAGATCCTTATTTGGCCTATGGTTGGACAACCAGGGAGGAAAAGACACAGCCCAGAACAGGAACACATCCCTGCCACAGGTGCCAGCGGGTGCTGGCATCCCACTGGGAGTGCAGGATGGATGATGTTGCTGTAGTTAAGAAAGAAGATGCTTCACCTGCGAGAGGACACAGCCCCGGGGGTGTCTGCTGCCGCACGAAGGACAGGAACTCGTACTCTGCCTGCTGCAATGAGATTTTACTCTCCTTCACAGCCTTAGTAAGGCCAGACTGCAAGAAAGAGCCAAGTCATAAATCAGAAACACTCTGTCACAGACACTGCCAGGAATGCTCCAGTTCTCAAGTAAATGTTTAACTTTGCAGTGAAAGGTCAACCCTTGGAGTGCTGTTTGCTCCCCAGGTACCTCCCAAACTCTGCCTCTCAGTCCTCTGAGGCACCCCCAGCCTTTACCCTCCCCAGGGAACTCCTGCTTGGGAAGTAAAACCAAGGAGGTAAATAGTCCTGGCAGCACTGACCTTCCTGTGGGGTTTGGGCCTTTTTCTTTCCCTATTTTTGATTTCTTTGCTCAGAGTTGTTCTCAGTTACCAAGACGTGAAGCGTCTTTTATCCACCTGCACATCCTTGAGCCAGGAGAGCATTACATCCCTTGATATCCCTGTTTCAGGAGAGGCACTCACCTCCCCAGCAGGGAGCAGCAGGTACCCGTGAACACAAATAAACAGGATCCTGCCTTCAGGGTTTATCAAGATTCCTATAAATCAGAAAAGTTCCTCCCTTCTTTTTTTTTCAATAGTTAAATGTCAAATCCTCTCCAAGTGTTCTCAGTGATTTATTTCCATCTGGCTACGCTATATATTTCCACGACTGTGCTGCAAAAATCTACTTGACAGATCCAAGTGGTGGTTAAAAAATTCATTATGTGGCAGCATTTTCATCTATATTCTAATTGCTTCTCTCCTCTTAGTCAATTAAAAATAAGTAGCTCCTCAGGAGCAGCAAGGACGCATGCTACCACCTCCAATTCACTCCTGAGCTGAAGCCGAGCTGGAATCCTCAACTGGAGCAGGGAAAAGCACCCATCATAGTAAATTAATATTCATTTCCCAAACTCTTGCTAATTCCTCCCAGGGAGAGCAAGACGCCGAAGGGGGAGGAGGGGGGGTTATGGGTATCTTAAAACTTCAGCCCTTAATTGAAAACTAACTTGAATTTCAATTCATCATCAGGGACTGGAAAATCCATTTGCTCTCTTGCTGCTGGCAAGGAGGAACCTTTCTTTGGTGGCCCAAAGAACTAAAAATAATCTATTGCTGCAAAAGTGAACCTTTCAGTAAAAAAATCCACAAGGCTCACAGCACTGAGGGGACAGGCAAAAGCCCAGTGCTTGCAGGCCTCTAATCTCAAATGCATCAGAATCCACAGGAAGAAATCTCTATTTCACTGACTCTGGACTGTTCTGCACTGATCCTGCACCTGTTCTTGCTCAGGCATTCAAACTTCACCTTCCCCTTCTCCACTGGAATTATTTTGAATTATTTTATGCAAGACTTCAGCAGGAGGAGCTATCAGAGGAGCCCACCCAACCCAGCCTACACCAGGGCTCCCAGAGAGGCAGGAGGTGGCCAGCAGCTCTTTGAGAGGACCAAGGAACCAAACCCCAATTCTCAACCTCACAGTGGGAGGAGGCTGAGCTGCCGCCTTGGGAGATGCGAGCCAGTGGCACATTTCTGAGGAACAGATCCTGAGGAACAGTTGTTTGCTCCAACCCTCTCAGAGGAGCCTCACTGCTGCTGGGCTGTGCTGATGCTTCCCAAACTGCTGCTCTCAAACCAGGATGCAGCTTCCAGCACTATTCCAACTTATAGAAATCAGGCTACAAAGCACAGGCTGCTTCAGGCAAGCTGGAAGCTGAAGGCTAAAGATCCCAGTACAGTCTGAACTGTGCCGATGACTTGTGAGACCTTGGGCAAAACATTCCACACAGGCTCCTCAATACAAAATAAGACAGATGCTGTCTCCTGTCTTTCAACCCCTCTGTCTGACTGCAAACGGTTCAGCACAGGAGTTGTCCCTGCTTAGGCGGCCGTACTGCAGCTGATCCCTCGGAATTACACGTCATTGCCATCGAGGCCAAGGCAGAGAAGGGTTTTACCTTCCCGTGGTGCTCCTTGCACCACTCGGACATGCTCTCCAGCAGCTCGTCGGGCTGGTTGATAATCAGGTTCGGGCCCTGTCGGGGACAGGAAAACATAAAGGTAACGGGGAAAAAAAGTTTAGATGCGTAAACGTAAAAGTTTAGTCCCAAGCACAAGCAGAGCTTGTCTCAGCCCGGAGACACCAAGTGCAGTGTGACGCAGGTCCCGCGCCCGAGAGCTGCGGAGCAGCGGATCCCAAGGCGGCCGGAGCCGGGAATCGCCCGGGTTACTTTGTTCCAGCATCCCCGGGAAGCGCCGCGGTCCCGCCGGGGGTGCCCGCAGGGTCCGCCCGGCCCGCTCACCTCTGCCAGCACGTTGAGGTCGCAGTCGGTGATCAGACACGCCATCTCCAAGATCTGGTCCTTCTCCACGTCCAGGCCCGTCATCTGCCAGGGGCGAGCGGCAGCGTCAGCGCGCCCGGGGGCCC